>JARLTB010000220.1:967500-1485000 GCA_030141615.1 Unio pictorum | reverse complement strand
TATTCGATATATAGATCAAACTCTTATTTTTCAGGAATGTTCCAGCTGATGTGGAAACTAAATTTTTAGTCTTTGAATCAAATCTAATGGATTTATTTAGATGTTGTACCAAGTGCTGTTCAAACACAGTTGGTGAAATTATTTATGTGAATGGATCTTTGGTAAAAATAAAACAAGAATGCAAGAACTGCTTTTATGTGCGCCACTGGTTTAGCCAGCCTTTTATTGGAAGTAAACCAGCTGGAAATTTGCTAATATCAGCAGGAATTTTATTTTCTGGTTCAATTCCTAGCAAATCCTTACGCATGTACAAATTCATGAACGTGTCCTGCATAAGCATGTCAACATTTATCAACCATCAGAAATTCTACCTGTATCCTGCTATTGGAAGTGTTTGGCACAATTTTCAAAAAACCTATGTGCAAGAGATCATTGAGCAGCAGATATCTGTTACACTTGGAGGAGATGGCAGAGCTGACACTCCAGGACACAGTGCAAAATATGGCAGCTACAGTATGCTCGACTTAGACAAGGGCATTGTTGTGGATGAGGAACTAGTACAGGTATAAAATAATATATAAATAAAAATTACATTTTAATCCAAAATGGGCTCTGATGATTTTATTGTAATTTACAGTTAAAATTGTGTCATGTTTATTCTTAATTACATAGTGGTCTCCATGGCCTTGATCTTATAGTCATTTGTTTAAACATCTCTTGATTACTAGCTTGCCACAAGGTTATAGGTTCAAATCATATGATAAAGTTTGTCTGTTGCTTGTGCATGGTTTGAGGTTTTGTACAAATATTACAGCTTCCTCCATAAATTAAACTGGCCAACACAAAACAACTAAATTATTGTAAAAAGTGCCATTAAATGCTGAAAATTAGTAATAAAACTGGTTTACATAATGTAAGTGAAATAGTGTTGGGCACAGCATTAAGCACCTCAAAATCAAATACAGAATTACATATGATTTAATATTATGCCAACATTATGTTACAGAGTAATGAGGTAAAGAGCAGCTGCCACATGGAAAAGGAAGGTCTTGTAAGGAGTGTAGAATTCTTTAAGTACCATGGGATCCCAATCAAATCCCTAATTACAGACAGACATGTCCAAGTAGTGAAATGGGTGAGGGAAAATATGACAGACACTCAACACTACTTTGATGTCTGGCATGTTGCTAAAGGTAAGACAAACAAAATTCAAAATGTTTTTGCATTGATGTTCATTTTTAAGTTATGAAGTGAAGAAGAACCAGATTAAAGTAAATGTCAATGCAAGAAGTGTTAATGTTTTTAATGTGACACTCAAAATCATACCCTATAGGTGGTTTCATTTAGTATAGAATTTTTAGATATTTATAATACTGTATAACAATTTGTTCAATCAGTTGGTCAAAAAGAAGTTTTTTAGAACTTACAATTTACTTGCAAAAGGTATTGTTGAAAAAAATATTTGATGATGCTCTTTTTCTGTTCCTATATTCAGGACTGAAAAAGAAACTCTTTGCCTTGTCAAAAGAAAAAGACTGTTCAGATATAACTCCATGGATAAAGAGTTTGGTCAACCACCTGTATTGGACTGCAGCATCATCACCTGACCAAAACAAAGAATTAATGCTGGAAAAGTGGCACTCTGTCATAAACCACATCTCAAATGTTCATTCAGGCCATGGTGATTTATTTGCATCATGTGAACATGGTACTTTGGAGGGAAGAGAGAGACAAAAGAAGTGCTTGAAACCAGGTAGTACACAATGGTTAAAATCTTTCTTTATTTTTAAAAACATATTTGTATTCTTATCAACAATTGTTTAGGTCCATCGAGTTTGTTCAGTTAGTAGATCTATTTCTAATTCATCAATGATATTTGGTGAGCAAAATCATCTTATGGAGTACATGTCAGATATGAATGTGATTTTGACTTAACTGGCCAAGTAATTGTTGGAATTTAGATACATTTTTGTTAGTGCACACTTTCATTTTCATGCAAGATAGCATAAAACCAAGCTTTGATGAATATATTTTATAACTTATAGGATCTAAAGTATTTGAAAAGCTTGACGAAATTGTGACCAGTAGACAAATGAGAAAAGATGTACCAATGCTGTCATCTGGTCAACAAACTTCAGCACTAGAGGGATACCACTCCGTGATCAATCATTTTGCACCAAAGATGATTGGTTTCTCCTATCACGGAATGCTCTCAAGGTAAATCTTAAATTATTGCACACAAAAAATACTGATTCAGGTATTTCAATGTTTTATTTATAGTCCAGTTTATTCATCTTCAATTAAATCATAGATATCAAGATCATATCTTTTGATATCCTACAATGTAAAATTGTATCACAGTATTTTGTCTTTTGGAATGTTTGCAAATAAAGTATCTATAAAATAAATATCTGGTTTTTGATAGAATTATATATTTTGCATTTTTATTTACTTTAAAATTGGCTTTGGCTAGCTGCACTGCATTTTAACAAAAACAGCCAAAGAGAGCAAGCATGCACAAAGGATGGGAGAGCCAGATATAAGATAGTGTATCCAAAGTACAAGAAAGGTGAATACACTATCAGGAAAATCCTTGTCGATTCAACATATGGAAAGAATACACATTAGTAATTAATAAACAGAAAAGAATATATGACCAAGTGAAAGTACCTATATTTAAAATTCAAACAGTAAAGGAAAAATATTTGTTATGCTGACACTCCTTTAATTTTAAAGATCATGATTAAATACAAATATGCAAACAATTGTAAAGACAAATATTTTTAATTCAAATATTAACTTCAACAAAAAGGTTGCATTTTTTGGCTTGTATAATACAATGCATATTAAATTTACTTTACAGATTGTGTTGAATGTGTAATGGACACAGTATTCCCCATTGGACAGGTGTCTCACATGAATGAGGACGGAGTGAAACTTCTGGTAGATGTACCACCACCATTATGTAGTATGTATGAGAGGCCTGACAAGGATATTGCCACCCAAAAGTTTATCAGCAGGTTTAATTGCTGTCAGCCTCATGAAAGCCAGTGTAGTGCAGGTTCTGATCAGGAAAGGCGGTGCGGATCCTCTGAACAACACATGCTGGAATGATGACCCTCACTTCCTTGCCCAAGAAGTGCCAATACCACCGAGCAAATTGTCTATATGCTGTATACCGATGTCTTCTGAAATAATAATTTGAAAATTAAGCTGAAATAAAATATGCTTTATGCATTAGATCAAATTAGGAAATCAAAAGTTTTTAGTAGATTAGTATTAGTGTGGCCCAGTGTGATGTATCTTTATTTTGTATATCAATAAAGTTAAATGATTCCAATATAAACTGTGCATGTATGTGTGTATATATATATATATATATATATATATATATATATATATATATATATATATATATAACCATTTTATTTTCTGACAAAAAAATGAAATAAAACATTTGTACATGTATATGTGTTGTTTTTGGCATGATTTATCAGTATAACTGTGGTATAAAGGTTAGATAGTGTAGGCCTCCAAAACAGCGGTTCAAGTCATGAAGGTGTCATAAATTGACTGGAAAAAATGGTTTATTTATTTGCTGTAACTCCAAATACTATATTGTCATGCATAGATCCTGAAAACAAAAGTTATGGAAACACAAGAACATTAAAAATTTCTCCGACTTCATACTTACTCATTTCCTTGTTCTGGACGTTCTCCAAATTGTTGTCTATACTGGTAGTAAGCAACTTTTAAAACATGGATGTCAAGGCAAACTGGACTGAACCCTGGATGGTGTGTAATACATTGTATCCCCTGGAATTCATTGCGGACACCTGTGACATTCTCTACTTCACAACAACATACACATTCCCTTGCTGTGGTCATTACCAAGCAGTGTCCACAATTACACCTAAAATAGAGTTGTTTTCATTATTGGATAGTGCTTTGCTTGCCAAATGTAATCTCATATTTATGAACTCATCAATAGCACAGTACAATTACAAGCTGACTAAAGTCAGGAACAGGTAAAACATTTAGATATCAAAGAAAATAGAAGTTGCAAGTAGATGCTTACCACAGGGGAAAAAAGAGTTTATTTCATATTTCATTTAAAAAATCAACTATTAGCATACATATGAGAAATTCGACATTTTAACTTATAATACAGTATACAGAATATGAATTCAATTTTAATGTCATGAGGGTAATATCCTGCCTATTTCAACAGTCGTACAAAGAGGACCTCCTGACCTAGGAATCTTAAGTACTTCTAACTCGTATCAATTTGTTCACAGGTTTTCGAAGCTTGCAACTGATCCGATGTACCTTTTATTTATCAACGTGTTGAACAGTACTATAAATATCGTGGGATAAATAAATTTATCGTAACTTTGGCTGTATACATATTCAGAAAACAATTACCATGAATTGTCTGTCAATCTATCTTGTCTTTCCTCTTCGTCATCTTCATCTGCAACTTCGGATTCGTCGGTATTGGAAATATAGGGTTCAAACTGGTACGGATTAATCTGGATGCCGGCAGCCGCTTTTACACCATTATCAGAATCTTCCGTGCTTATTACCTCTCCATCTTCGAATGGCGAAGACCCGCAAGACAGTGATAACTCACTTCCCTCAGAATCGCTGCTTTCGTGTTGAATTTCTAAAGAGTTTTCCATAATATGATGATACCACCTCGGGCTTTGTTTACAAAAAGTGTTCAAAATGTGACGTAGCGCTTTGGTTTCACTGAATTCCGGAAGTGGTCGGAATTTGCACTCGGTTATTTTCGTAGACAGGTGCAAACGCGATATTATGTAGGCTCCTATGCTGTTATTACTGAAAATATTTCACTCGGATTTTTTACATTCGTATTTTGAATATATAATCTCGTTTACCATGAAATGAACTGAATAAATGTTGATACACTGTTGTGGCACTTTAAATAAAATTCGTTCATCTAATCAGAACAGCTTTGTATTTCCTTACATTCGGTACCTCCCCTTGTCATATTCACCAGGATGTGGCCGTATCTACACCGTTATGAGTGACACCCCTTTGTTAAGAGAGCCTGAACTCTTTCTTCTCTTTTCCTCTCTCACCATGGGCAAATTCCTTATCATATAAAGAAATAAGAAGAAGGTATTATTACATAAAATCTGATATATCTCAGGGTGCTTTATAAGAAAAACCTGTTTCCTGATATATCTCTGGTATGTGTGTACATACGTACGTACGTACATACATACATACATACATACATACATACATACATACATACATACATACATACATACATACATACATATATATATATATATATATATATATATTATACAACTCTCACAGAGCTTTCTTTTATAACTGAGGGTGACTTATTAACAAAAGCAGTGCCTTATAAAAAAAATGCTCAAGGTGCTTTATAAAAATAACAATGCTTTCGGACATATCTCAGGGTTCTTATATAAACCATACAGAGCTTTCTGATATAAATGAGGGTGATTTATTAACAAAAACTGTGCTTTCTTATATATCTCAGGGTGCTTTATTTATTAAAAAAGCAGTGCTTTCGGATATATCTTTAGGTGCTTTATTAATAATTACAGTGCTCACTGATACATCTCAGGGTGTTTCATTTCAAGAAAACAGCAGAGCTTTCTGATATATCTTAGTTTGCTTTATTAAAAAAATAACATTGCTTTCTGATATATCTCTGAATGCTTTATTAAAAAGAGGAGCTAAAATATTAATCGATATTAATATACATCTGTTTGAAGAAAAGGAATATAATATTTATGGCATCAGTAATGTATGTTGGACATAAGAATCGTATGGTTGGTGATTATGACGAGAATAAACCATAATAACTAGATAATGCATCCAGACACCAATTATCTTTATTCCTACACAATGATGCAACTTTTACCAGTTTCAGAATTTAGATGCACTATACCAAATTAATTGCCGTGTTTTAATTTAAATTAAATTAAAAAATCCTATTTTTTTTAGTTAATTTATGGTAGGTGATAACTTATAACTAAATTTAATGATTTAAAACAATACGTTTGTTTGATTAGGATTTTTAACGTAGCTTTAACAATTTTTCAGTCATATCGCTACGATGTCTGCAGTGAGGCAGTTTATAGTGATGTCGAGCACTGAGACATCATGCCGCAGACATGTAGCATGATGTCTCACCCAGTCACATTATCCTGACACCAGGCCGACCAGTCCTAACACTAACCTCTTAATGCTGAGCGTCAAGCGAGGCAGCTGTTAGTACCATTTTTGTAAGTCTTTGGTATGACTCGGCCGGGGATCGAACCGACGACCTCCCGCTTCCGGGGCGGACGCTCTAACCACTAGGCCACCGGAGCGGTTATTAAAACAATACGTAGTTCATTACTAAAATATTACATTATTGTAAGCCATAGTATGAAATTAAGTAACAAGGATACATATGGCGCATATAAAATTGATAGAGTGAATGAACAATGCAGTCTTTGAAAAATAATTATGTTGAGTTAGATCAATTGAAACTGACAGAAATTAAAGACTAATACCACGTTCATTATGTGTAACAAGAAATGTATTTGATGCAAAATTGATAGCAATCCAAAGTATACAAATCGAACTTATTATTATTATTATTATTATTATTATTATTATTATTATTTATTATTATTATTATTATTATTATTATTATTATTATTTATTATTATTATTATTATTATTTATTATTATTATTATTATTATTATTATTATTATTATTATTATTATTATTATTATTACGAAGCCAATCAGTTTAATATGTTCAATAAATATTAGATGTATCTATCTTACTTATGCATGATTTTTGTTTTAATGAATTGAAGGGTTAACATGAAAGTAAAGTTAATATTCTTGACACTGATAATTTTAGTGTTCTGGTAGAGCTTACAACAGAAAATATTAAAGAGGATGTGACTATTACTAGTTTACTGAATGATACAAGTGACCATCCTAGTGATAGTCCACTACATTTTTCAGTTTTAAAAAAGTTGCTGCGATGATAAGATGAATACAAAGGAAAACCAATACAATAATGTATTCGAGTAAGATAGAAAGTGTATTCTGGTTAAGTTAATTATAACATTCAGAGTAACAAAGCCAAAGGGAAAAATACATATTTTACGAAAGAATCAAGTAAAGAATTTGACAAATATATTACTATTTAAAAGACGTGTTATGCATAATCTGTTTTAATCATCACATATGATTATACAAATTAATTAAACACGTTTGTCACCACAAGATGAAAATATTCTTTAAAGACTGTAACAACAAATGCCTGCAGAAAAAGACAAATTATATAAGATAAGATAATGTCAATAGTTATCTTTATGGAAAGAAAAAGAAAATTTTCGGAATAGTTACAGAACGGCTTTTTAAATAGTATTTTATCAGTTGATATGCATACATTTCCCAACAATTTTGCAAGAAAATTCACCCTCAGTTGCACCAAATTCACTCTCACGTGCCTTTAATGAAGTGCTTAAAATTATACAGTTTATTCCAACGAGGTCATGCAGGCTTTATATAAATTAAATTAATTATTCACTGTTTTTCTAATTTAAAAATAATAAAGTGTTAACCAAATCCTAGTTCCTGATTCTTGATTGTTCCTCACTTTAAATGATTTATTAAAAGCAATTTCCAAACGAAAACTATTCGACGTTAGGGAACTTTTACAATGATGACCAGGTAGTACACTGGGTTAACAAGAGAAGACACATGGTCTATCATAACAAATAACTGAGTAGTACATTGTCTTTCTTCAAAACGCTCAACTTTCGTCGTTACACCACAGGGCATGATATTCAGTCCGGTTTGAGCGTTACGTTACCCTTATCCAAAAATGGCCACACACTTTAAACATTGAGTTTTGCTGAAAAACGTTTCTGAGGGCTTGTATAAAATAAACTTACGGTGAAATGCATTAGAGTCCAAATAAAGTTAAGTTATTGTTTTGTAAAGCTATGGGTAACCAAAATTCTCAAACATGTTTCGTGTAACTGATATAGTCAGTATTGAACGCCTACGTGGCGTTTATGACGTACACTAGAATCTAGTTTATATTATTTGCCAGATAAGATTAATTTAAGTTATTAAACGAGAAATATTAATTTAAAACTTACATAATTAAAAAAAAGATTGAAAGCATCTATATATTATTTTATGTGATTTCTCTTTAAACTGATTTTAAAAAATACTTAGCAAAGTGTTTGAACAAATTTGCTGCGAAAATCTGCAGTCCTCAGACATCTGAAATGCAATTCTATGATAATTTGTGTACAATCAAACTAACAAGTAGTTGCGTTACTTTTCTTATAAAATTATTTTAACATCATCATTCTGCAGCACTCAAATAACACATCGTTAGAATGATAAAAAACACGCCCATTGTTTTCATTAAAACATCCAAAAAGATTATGATTACAAGGACTAGAAACCATATGAACACCATTTTCAAAATATTGTGGAGTCATACAATTTCGGATAACTAGGAACACTACAAAATACCATTTTTTCCAGGCAATATGTTAGTACATCATTCCAGACTGTCAAAGTACTACAAGTATTGTCATCGTGGTTTCTCAAAACTGTATCATTACATACCTTCAGAATCAATGCCAGTACCGGCAACCATGACATGTGCCAAGCACAAAACCCTATAAGACACTATACAGAATATTTAACAGACATTATTAAAGAATATCAGTCCAGACCGTCTAAACTTACTATCAACACTGTTTTCCAGGCCAGATGAAAGTATACCATTCTCTGCATCATAAAACACCATAAGTACCACCATTCTGATCTCCTCGATGCATATCATTCCCACTTTACTATAAACTCCATTTCCGAAATTATGGAAAAACATATTATTACAGACCAATTAAACACCATAAACATCATTTTGTGGACAGACTCAAATTCTATCATTTCCGATCATCCAAAATACTATAAACATCAGTATCCTGATCTTTCCCATGTATATCACTGCAAACCATCTAAAGCACTATACACGCACCATATTTCAATACACTAGAAACACTGTAATACCGTGTTTCTGGTCTTCTTCAAGAATATAATGCTAGACACTTTGAAAAAATAGAAATAAAATGCTGTCGTTATAATAAGTTGTCTAGTAACTCTCCCAATGTTTTAGATAGTTTTGTTTTCTTCACACATTCCTGGAAATGTTAGGTTAGATATGCAACAAAAACATTTAACATTACTGATAATTTGTGTCAGGAGGAGAGTCTTTTTATTTTATTCGTATGCCAAAAATGTGAGTTCCAAATCTTTTCTCGGGCGACCAGAACCATATTATGGGTTTTTAACATGAGATGGGCGGTGGGCGGTGGAAACCTAGCACGCGAAGCACGCAGCAGTTGTAACGCAGCATGCATGCTCTAAAACAGGGGTGCGCAATCTTTTTTCGGCCATGGACCATATTGCATATTCTAAGACCACTCGAGGGTCGCAAACACTAATTTCTTCAATATAATTACAGTTCACGGGCCAGATTTCTGTGTTGTTTTAATTTGCCCTGATGGCCGGAATGTACACGTTCGCGCGCCGGATGTTGTGCACCCCTGCTCTAAAAGGAAGCTAACAATAATCGGCATCAAATGGATTAATCTTGTTGTTCCATATCTGTCAGTCATTGATTTTGAAGTGTATTGGCAAATGTACCACACTATTTATTGGGCTGGTGTTATGTATATTTAATTTAATTGTTGCGTCTATTATTTTTTTTATAAATAGTACATGTTATTGTAATGTAACATTGTCTGCTGGACTTGACCTTGTCCAAAACCGAGTTCATTATTGCTTATCCGGAATGACTTTTTACTTCGTTTTTTAAAATTTCATTTATGTAAACAACAAATACTAGTTTAATTATTATTTATGTGTATGAGCTTAGTATCAGGATTATTATTATTCAGTTAAACAAAATGGAGTAACTATGTTGATCAGGGATAGGGTTTTTTGGCTTCCTAAGTGAAGTTTTTAAGCTATTGTATTATAAATAAACAAGGTTCGTTAAATCATTCAAGGAGGTTGTTTTCCATTAGGTAACGAATGTTTTCAGAAAAGTCTTCTTGTGACCTGCGGTCAAGCATAAAATCATATTATTTTACCAGTCGTGCGATAACATCTAGCAATCTAAGCTGAATTATGTTGCGACCAATTTTGGCTGAATTTATTTCTTCTTCAAATTATTTAATTCAATTGATTATTTTCTCAGGAAATACAACAGTGCTCTGATATAATTCTTGGATAAAGACATTCATTGAAATTTATACTGAGCTAAATAAAACCTGGAATAATATTTCTATGATTCAACAAGAGACCGTTGATACATCAGTACTTTGAAGGCTATAACAGACACATCATCGCCTTCAATTCTGGATCTCATCGGGACTTCTTTTTATCTCATTTTTCACTTTGTATTCTAGGGAAATAAATTAAATTTGTTAAATTTCATAATGCTTGTTGTCTTCACTCTTATCTGTTACTTATTTTAAGAGCATAGACTCGTAACAGCTGGCACCAACTAGAGTTTTGCAAATTGGTATAGTTAATGTTACCAGTTATGATTAAGGACTACTGTGAATGTGTGCTGTTTTATAACGTTTCATTAAAAAAAATTGCTTTTAATTTAGTTCCTCTTTAAAATTCTAAGTCTAAAAAAGGTGAAATTATAATTACATTCATGGAAAATATGCTGAAATTCGTGTTAAACGATGTTTATATTTACTTGTACGTAGTGATTTCTAAGTATTAGAGCCCAAAACCACAAAGTAAATCGGTAACGTGACTTCTTAATAGAAGATTGACCTTGATATAATTGCGCGTCACTTTTTGTAATAATTAAAGACTGCCTGCTTGTCCAAATGAGATGAACTTGATTAAATGCAAATTGATTTACTTTACAAGCTGTAAAACAGTTTTGATCCGAAATTATTAAAACATTAGATGACGACAGTTGTTTTGAGTCATGAGACCGTTGGGGGTGGGGATGGGGTTGGTGGCATTCAATGTTTTACAGAGTGCAAGTTTATGCTCTCTCTCTCTCTCTCTCTCTCTCTCTCTCTCTCGTCAGATATATACTGCGATCGTAATAACTTTGGCGAAGTACGCCACTCACTCTTCAGTTCTTGTTCCAAAGTTTCCTACACACTGTCGCATTCATGGCTGTGCATTTATCATTTATGTTACGTTCATAACATTAAATTAGGGTTGTAATTAAATTCATGTTGGAACTAGGCTAAATTAAAAAATATATATAATTTTAACATTCAAAAAATTAACATCCAAACCTTTCGAGAAAGTATTTAACTTCAAAATTGTAAATATTAAAACATCTAAGATAAACAACATTCATAGTTCAAAATTTTGTTCGCATCTAATAATAAAAAAATCCATCTATTGCACAATTTTGTTTTTAATCTCCTCACTGGTCACTGCCTGGGTCTCTTAATGGTTTTTTAATGGCATTTCAGTGTGTGTGTGTGTGTGTGTGTGTGTGTGTGTGTGTGTGTTTGCCCTGTTTCACCGCATCTGTTTTATTTTTCTGTGTCCATTTAGGTAGAAGTCTCTTTTTATTTCTCTTAGTTTGGTCTTCCATTTTTATGCTATTATATATTGTAGATCCTGGGATGGTAGCTACTCTTGATTTTACATTATTCATTCTTAATTTGTTTTCAAAACATTCCATCGGTTTGTTCAAATGGTATCTCCATTGGGATGTCCGACAGTTGTAGTTTTCTCGTTCGCATTTTTTTAATATTTTTTTTTATAGCAATGGTGCAGTCTCTTTCTCTCTCTTTTAAATGTTTTTTTCGCCGTATCTTGTTTTGTTTGATTAGGACTTTTAACGTAGCTTTAACACCGCAGACATGCAGCATGATGTCCCATCCAGTCATATTATCCTGACTCCAGTTCGACCAGTCCTAATACTAACCTCCTAATGCTGAGCGTCAAGCGAGGCTGCTGTTAGTACCATTTTTGTAAATCTTTGGTATGAATCGACCGGGCCTCGAACCCACGACCTCTCGCTTTCGCGTTGGACGCTCTAACATTAGGCCACCGGAGCAGTTTTAGCCGTGTATATATATATATATATATATATATATATATATATATATATATACACATTTCTGTTTATGGAGTAGGCAAATGATGTACGTAATTTGGATTCTTAAGTTTCAGGTCTATCATAACTGTTGTTTTTGACATCCAGTTCTTGGTTACCTTCTTCAACAAACATTTGAGGAGCGATCTTTATTGTCTGAAGAACTTTCCAGGTTTTTTGGTTTCTTCTTTGACAGTGCCATGTTTAGTTTCCCCGAGTCAAGAAACTCTCAATTTCACGTAAAGCTTACATATTTATTGATGTGGTTTTCTCATCTAAATATTGGATGACAACTTTTCTAGTTCGGACTTATATCTATCTCATAATTTATTTTATTATTAAATTATTCTGCTCCCGTAAGAGCGTACACAAATTGCGCGTGTCGCCCATATTTCAGGGCGCCAGCGCGGGGTATTGGGTGTAGTTTTCAACTAGCAATAACCACGCCTCGGATAAACCTCATTGGCTATGGTACCGCCACTGCGCAAAGCTAATGTTACAATACTCAATCGAGTGTTATAAAAGTTTCAAGTAAGGCGTAGTGTAAGTCCTTTAAAAAAAAATAGATTAGTTTTACTATATAAATATGAAAATTTTGATTTTATTCATTGATTAGCTAACTATATAATATTTATATAATTTCTTAGAATTATCTAAATAAAAATATAAAATTTTTAGCAATTAAATGGACGAATATTAAATATAAAATTGAATTAGTGAATTTGATACGACTTAAATTTACCTCCCTTGCATAACGTTTTAGAACGTAATTGCATTCACTGGCGTGGATAATGTACGGGGATTATTTGCTCGGACAGAACGTGTAGAGGAATATACAATCTAGGCCATAGCTGCTAAGTAAGCGGTTTAAATTGACCGACTGCTTCATTTATATATTATTTTCCACCGTATATTACGAAGAATATAACCAAAAATATATTTTAAAAAATACGTAAAAAATGTAAAGTAATGATAATTACAGGAGATAATGCATCAAGTAAAATTTTATATTTTGAACAATCACCTTGAGAAATTAGGAAGAATAACTTTTTATCTGGTCATGTCATAATTTGTTTACATTTTTTTGTATCTATACATTATAACAGTAGGAGTACCATTTAAGTGAATACAACTTGAACGGTTGCAAAGACGCTTTCAATATTTTCTCATATTTTTGTTGCTGTTGTTATTATTGAAATTATGTGTGTGTGTGTGTGTGTGAGAGAGAGAGAGAGAGAGAGAGAGAGAGAGAGAGAGAGAGAGAGAGAGAGAGAGAGAGAGAGAGAGAGATGCCGTATGTAGAGCTAAACCAAGATTATACGCTTTACTCTGGACAGGAAGGTGGCACTGCTCTTGCTGTAATAGGAAACATTTGGGAGATGTGCTTATACGGCTAATGAAGTTGATCGTGATAGCATAAATTGACTCAGTATATGTAATTTCATTAAGAAGCTGAGACAGATAATGCACCAAGAAAGCAATCTTTTACTTCAGAACTTAAAAACAGACTTAAAAAAACCCCATATGTAAACAAATCGGAAGGCCTGAGTGAGTCGGCATTATCATGTTAACATATAAGTACATGTATGGCAACAACTGACAATATAAATTAGGGATTGACTATCGAAATTCCCATAAACCCGGGCAAGGGAGCGATCGCTTGAATTTTATTTCTAACCAGTATAGACCCGATGTTTATTTTTTGTACTTTAAGATAAATTCTTTTTGTCAAAATTGTTATTTATCGTCATCATCCGTTTAAAGGAATATAAAGGTTTAAGATTAGCTGCAAAATAGTCACCCTAAAGGAGAAAGAATAGACAAAACGAAATAAAACATATTGGCAGCGGTGGGATTCGAACCCACGCCTCCGAAGAGACTGGTGCCTTAAACCAGCGCCTTAGACCGCTCGGCCACGCTACCTATTGATTCAAACATTCCAAAAATATATATATAATTGTTTTATTTACAAACCTAGTCAACAATATTTGTTTTCTTTAAGCCATATGTCCTGTTCATTTTGACAATGTAAGTCATGGATTTTCACATGTCAGCGAGGATTGTGCAACATTTTATATCGGTCTATTAGACTCATTGGCGAGTTGAATTATGGCTTGTCTTAAATCAATCGATGCATAACTTACTGGGCCTCCCGAGTCCTAACCATGTTTGAAGAAAGTCAAAGTAATTCCTCGCCATTGAAAAACAATATTCTTAAATACTTTCATTCAAATTGAACAATGAGCCTGCGGTAGTAGACAGAGTCACAATCGCAGTATATTTGGCCATTGCTCTCGTAATATATGTTGTGCACGTAACCAGATGTATTCTACAACTTCCGAGGCCATTTCCACATGTGTCTGACGTTTTATCAATAAAGTACGGCGAAATCTCAGAAAACATGACATCACCTTATCTGTTATATTATTGATAAAACGTCAGACTCCTGTGTCCGTTCACAATCTGACGGAAATGGCCAAGCGATAATCAGATTGACCTCTAAATGGATTCTGATAATTTGGAGTATCACGTTTATATTAGTCCTACATGTAAGAC
The DNA here is from genome assembly GCA_030141615.1 of Unio pictorum. Taxonomy (NCBI): domain Eukaryota; kingdom Metazoa; phylum Mollusca; class Bivalvia; order Unionida; family Unionidae; genus Unio; species Unio pictorum. The sequence goes on along the minus strand of JARLTB010000220.1, from coordinate 1,470,254 downwards.
ATAGCACATGTTGATTTTGTTTAGGTGTTGATTTTGGACAGTTTGAAGGAGTTTGATGATCTTTGTAGTGCCTATATAACGATCCGTGTTGCAAAGAGAGCCATTACCAGACATGTTATTGACTGTATCCATAATTTTTTGTCTGGAAATGGAATAGTTCAAACACTTTTTGTAAGCTCATTTGTCTTGCAATAAATGTTAATGTTTAGTATTAAAGTTACTTTTGTACCTTTCAGTATCCAGAGTTTGAAATAAATAGCACCAAGCAGTATATTTCACACCTGTTTTCTAATTTCTTTTTCTACCAAGAATCTTGAATGTAAAATCCTCACAATTCAAATATTTGAATTTTAATGAGAAGGGCTATTCTATTTAATCATACATAGTACTGAGAGAAGGCACTTTTAAAAAATATATGCTAAGGTACTGATGCTATTCAGAAAGTTCATATGAAAAACAGTAAAATCTTCTAATGCATCATATTCAATAATAACAGTGCCTTTCCATGTATATTTTACCGGAACAGCCTGAATAGCTTTTCAAGTTTTTAAAATTCTGATAAGGATTAAAGTTAAAACTAATTTGCAGATGCTTTTTTAAAAAGTGAATGCTGGTCAACACTTTTGATAATTCCTGACATTTCAATTCATTTGCAGTGGTGATTTAGATGTACATGTCATGATCAGAATATTATTGTTTGAAAAATGAGGACATATTGATGAGAATAGTATTGGTTGAAAAATGAGGACATATTGGTGAAAGTATTCTTTGAAAAATGAGGTTGTATGGGAATAATACTGCTTGAGAAATGGGGACATATTGATGAGGACAGTATTGTTTGCAAAATGAGGACATATTGGTGAAAAAGTATTATTTTAAAAATGAGTATGTTTTGGGGAGAATTGAATTGTTTGAAAAATGGAGACATATTGATGAGAATAGTATTGTTTGAAAAATTAGGGCATATTGGTGAAAATAGTATTATTTGAAATTTATTATATGTGTAAAGAAAGGAGTAGATTTCACTTGACTAAAGTACAGTAGTTGTGATGCAGATACAAAGGCCAGGGCCGATTTGTTGAGTCTTTGTCTGAATTTTTGTTGAAAAGCTCTATTAAACACCTAAACAAAAGGTTGACCCTGTCACCACTGGCTCACAAAAAGTCAATGACGTATCATTTGCATGCAAAAGTTTTGAGGGAGAAGAGACAGGTTTGTCTTAAGGCAATTTTAGAAAATTTGTATATCACTCGTGACACTGGCAACCTTTCAGAGGAGCGTATTTATGAATGTTTTATGCAATTCTTATTCTCTTTGTGTAAAACATTGACGTATAATTGGGCATTTAGGATAAACATATAAATTTACTCATGCTAAACTTTAGTGTCATATGTATTGAATGAAAGTACTTGTTTACAAAGTATATCATAATTACATACATGCCCCAATCATTACACTTTTTGTCACTTAATTACATCATATGCTTGCCTGTATTATGAATTACACTATTTTGGTACATTAACAAAAATAGTGCAATAAAATATTGTTTGTCATTTGTATTATCATCTGTTTAATCCCACACATTATAAAATTTTTATAATATTCTAAAGAAAAAAAAGAGTAAGAGTGCATCATAGACTTGTATGTACTGTCCATATTTTTCATTCATAGCAGCTTTATGGTTATCACTTTTCAATAAAAACGATGTGTTTCATCAATTTGAAAACTTGCCTCAAAGATTTATAATATTTAGATTATATATTTAGTTAACTGATCGGTATTTAATTGTAATGGCATTTGTACCTCTAACTCATTGTGTTTGGGTGGGGGTGGGTAAGATTGTATGTATAGGGTGTAATAATACATAAGCTCATTCCAGGTTATACAGTGCTGGTTAAGTTCAGGCATGCTAAACAATGATAAATTCAAAGCTGGCAAATGCTTAAAATTACAAAATCAGCATTGTAATACAGAAATAATGACATTCTGTTTAAATACACTCAGCTGGACATCTTGGAATGAATCACAGGGCAGAAAATGCAAAAAAATATTGTGGATCAATATTTTTTCAAAGTTTCACAAAACGTTTACTGCTTCATTTGTGCTCAAACATTGTTCCATTGTCTATACGAAACAAAAGGAGGTTGGTTTACATGTTTTTACAATATTTTTTTAAGCCCTCCCCATGCAGTGTATACAATGGATGGGACATGCCTGCAGCATGATACCCCAGTGCTAGACATCACTAAATTCCAACAATCCATTGATCTATAATTTCGAATTCGATTGTCACCACGTGTCCCTAACATTGTCATCTTCACATTTTAAACCAAACGGAAGTGTTTGTTATCAACAAGGAGCCTGATCACTGTCATGTTTTGCTGAAATTTACATTAAAGGTAAACACGTTTCAATGTATGCAATGTTTAATTCTAATATTTCCTGCAAAAATTATTTACAAAAAAAATATGCCCACGCATCTCAGTGTTACAGAAGCTTATGGAATTACAGAGCACTAAGAACTACATACTCCTAGACACAAATTTCTCACCCCTATGACAGAATAATCTCCCTGATTTGCTAACATTACCTTTGGTATCTCATTTACATTGTCTTAGATCATCTTTGTTATGGTGTCCACACACTAGGAACTAATTATAAAAATGAAAACCCTTGTTGTCTTCTGCTGTGCCTGATGGAGTTGCTATAAAATAAAACAAAGATGACAACACTTTCACTGATAAATCAAGTTATGTTCTCTCTCTTCAACAAACACACACATGAAGATATGCTATTTAGGTTCAGTTTATTATAAAATATGCATCACTTTCTAATAACTTACATCATCAGCAAACTGTATCATATAAGGTGCAGGCCAATCTGAGTCAGTGCAGTGTGAAATAATCAGCATTACAAACAAGATAGACCTTTAGCTGCTGGTGCATTATGTTGTGGCAGATTAGGGTTGATGTTTGCAGTTGAATTAATCTGCAAGTGAGTATATATGATAGTTATTCATTGATCTACAAAAAGTTCAGCAGTAAAAGGACTTGGAGGTAAACTCGGCTACATCATGTAAATGCTTAACATTACATTGTATACTAAAGTTTGTGTCATATATTGTTTTTGCATAACCTCTTTTAGGAGTCAGTGTGGGTTAGTGGATGGATTGCGAAAATTACAGCCAAAGAGTTAAACTGCTGCCTTTATATCAGTCCAAGTCAGCTGTTGAGGTCTGCTCATGTGTGATGTTATTGGCATCTGTTAGTCTCAAGAGACGATGGAAGTGTGTCCATGAGAAATGTCATGGTTGGTGGTTGTGCAATGTCTGCTGTGGCTATGTAGCCCAACATAGGAGTGGTAGTCCTTGCTGCACTTGCAGTAATTAAATGTTGAACTGGGTGTGTGTTGGAGCTACTTCTGCTGGGATGCCATCCTTCACTGAGGTTTCTTCATCTGAGATTGCTCTCATCAGCTAGCAATCGTAGACTGCCCTCGCTGGTTTTCAGACCAGTGATCAGAGCTTGTCGCCAGCTCGGTCTGTCTAGAGCAAGCTCTTCCCTGGTGTTGTCAATGTCAAGGGCTTTCATGTTGTGCTTGCAGACATCCTTAAACCAGAGATGTGGCTGTCTAATCGACCTTTTGCCCTAGGCAAGAAGGTCTTTGGGGATTCTCCCATCATTTGTCATGGCCCAACCATCATGTCCTGTGTTACTGCACCCTAATCTCAGCACTGGCAGAGGAGGTTATGCAAGTGTTAGTAGCACGCTGCAGCCAAACTTGATGACTTCTGCTGGGATTCCATCCTTTGCTGGGGTTTCTCCTGTTTCTTCAAGGCCAGTTTGGCCATGAGCGAGAGGTTTTCAGTGGCGTTGAGGGCATCATTGGTCAGTGGTTCTCTCTGGAGTACAGTTCAGAGTAGTTTTCCACCCAACACTCCATATGCTTGCCCCTGTTGTGGATGGTATTGCCTGCATCAGACTTCAGTGGTGCTGTCACGTTCTTCATGGGACCCATTGCTTTCTTTATGCCATTGTACATGCATCAGATGTTCCCATATATGCTACTGAGCTGAAGCCAGTCTTCACTGGCACATTGCCATGCTAACCTCTGCACTTTGTTACTTTGTTTCTGGTAAACCTGTTTGTCTGTAAAATCCTCTGGCAGGGGGATCACTTGCATTTCAGAGACCAGAGATGCCACCAAGACACGTTACGCTGTGACTTTGTCTGAAAGAATGAATTGGTGATGCTGAGGTCATGATACAAGCACATCTCTAGGAGTCACTGCACATTCTCACAGCACCCATCCTAGCTTTGAAGTTGCCCAGAAATATCATGTTCCCTTTTTTGGGAATTTTGTCGATGAGCAAGTTTAACTCATCGCAGAACTCATCCTTGGTATCTGTGGTGTCGCTTAGTGTTGGAGCATAAATGCTGATCAGGTTGACAGGCTCAGTTGTCAAGGCAGAGGGATATCAGTCTTCCATTTCCTTGTTGACAGGGTTCTGTCATCCCCAGCAGAGAGTTACTTATGGCGAATCCAACACCAAACTCTCTGGCTTCATCAGCACTCTTTCCTTGCCAATAGAACATGTATTCTTTTATCTCCGATGTGACCTGGAATCTGAAGCCATGTCTCCTATTGTGCAGTGATGCCGACCTGGAGTCTTGCAAGTTCGTCATTGATGAATCATTTCTTTCAAACATCGTTGATTACCTGGAAATCATCTGAGAACCCAGTCAGCATGGTATGAACATTCCAGGTACCTAGCTTGAAGATTGGAGATTTCCTTGTTAGTTTTTGTTTGTTATTTCTTGGTGCAGTAGTTGCAGTCTGCTTTGTCAGGTACTCGCATACCTTAAGTCCTACACACAAAGAAAAGCAAACAAACTGTGTTGGGATGGCACCTTATTGTCTGGGTCCTGCCCAACAGGAGGTAGCTGTCTAGTGAGACCTGTTGGTCTCTCCCACTGTCAGAAGCAACCCTGTGCGACTGAAACTGGAGTGTCCTCTCCAGGGTGCAAGCCTGGGCAGGGTGATATGGAGAATCTGTTGTTGCCCATGCAGCTGATTCCCCCTCTCCACGCAGCTGATGGATGCAAGGGAAAGGACAAGCTGATAAGTCATGGCACAAGCAATGTTGCAGGAGTTGCGAGATGACACTGAATACAATGCCAATCATCTTAGGGACTCCATCTCTGGAATATCTTTAAGGGTTACTCCCTTAGCTTTTCCCATGAGGGTATAGTCGCAAGGCAGCAAAGGTTTGAAGTTTGAGTTTACCTTCTCCTACATGGGCTACCACCTAAGGTTAACGAGGCTCATCTTCCTGAAGCATCTGGTTTTGAGGTGCCAGAAACTCGCCAGTCATTCTTTCTCCAGTTAGTTTAAACAGGTTCTGCTGGGCTTAGTTAACATGTATGATACCTTTTACTCAAATAGCCTCATCATGATATCACCAGAATTAACAAATTAAGCTTTTTAGTCTGCTATTATAAATTCTAATGTACTGTCCAGTCTTGTATCCCATATGTTTAAAAGAATGTAATTATTCCTGTTGTGGAAAGCTTGTGTAAAAGTATGTCACCATTAAGATTGGACACTTTATAAATTTAATGGACAGTGCTTTAGACCACTCGGGGCCCCTTAAATAAAGGTAGTGAATGTAATCAAAGCTTTATGTTCAGTATTCCAATAAATATCTTATGGGTTGTAGAATCTTTGATAAAATGCCTTTAAATCCTAACACATTTAATTCTGGAAAAAAATTGAATGATGGAAGTCTTTGAAATGAAACATACTTCATTGGTAATTTGCTCTTCTAGTCAAGCAGTTTGTTTTGGTCTCATAATTAGGGAGTTTATGGTACCCAACAGGTGAAAAAAGTCCACATGTTTAAAGTTTAAATTCAGTGTTGATGATACTGAATTATGCTGGAGAGTGTATGAAGAGGAGAAAATGGAAGACACTTTTATACTTTTAAATATTTTCACGTGTCACAAAATGACCAATATTAAGGTACATAACAGTCCTCATTAATGAAACTAGAAAGACAGCAGATGTAAGGTATATAACAATCCTCATTACTGTAAAAGACACAGCAGATGCAAGGTATATAACAATCCTCATTACTATCAAGGATACATCAGATGCAAGTATATAAAAATCCTCATTACTGTCAAAGACAGCAGATGCAAGGTATATAACAATCCTCAAGGACACAGCAGGTGAAAGGTACATAATCCTGATTACTGTCAAGGACACAGCAGATGCAAGGTAAATAATAATCCTCATAACTGTCAAGGACACTACAGATAGCAGATGCAAGATGCAGAGGCAGCAATATTTGATGCAGAGTCATTTATCATTATTTGTACCAGTTGCATGCTTTCTGCCAAAGTTCTTTCAATTCAGTTTAGTAATAGTATGGTTTTTATATATTTAGTAATTGTTGCCATATCTGATGTCATATCTGAATAATTTACACAAGCATAATGGTCTTCACACTAGAATGTTTTCATTTGGTCACATTCTGTGTAGCATTTTTTTTACACAAGGTATTTTTAGTAACAGTGGCCACTTTTTAGAGTTACATATGTAAGGTGAAGTTGTTTGCATTTGTAACATGCACAATATAGATAATGTTGGCATATTTCTATGCTACTTTGATGTAATGTGTTATGACATTTCTTTGGATACTGTACTTGTGGAAATTGTACATTATCTAAGCACCTGGTATAACAAAATGGATGCTCCCATGTGCTTGACAAATTAACCAGAATAAATCAAAAGTACACTTACTTTAGCAGTTATTAAAATAGAGTAAACAAATTTTGCTGAAGTAGGCAATAGCAGCTTCTGAAAGTGCAATGAATAAATTACAAAACATCTAAAAAGTAAAAAAAGTTATCAACTCTTTTTTTTTTCTTTCTACAATTTACTTCTGAAGTCCAGGAAGTGAAAATGACTATGCAATGCTAGCAGTTTTTTTTTAATATGAGCACTACTTAAGTGAGCCCAAGCTGTATACTCTAGAAGCTAAATTACACCCATCAATCATATATCAAAATAACGGGAATTAAAAAAAGTTCTTCTAGCAACATCTATGCAAAAAAGTCTTTATTATATAGCCAGTATAACCAGTAAAGAAATCCTGGAAAATTATTTTTCTTTAAAATTCTAACCCTATGCAAAATATCAAACTGTAGAGCACACCCACAGCAGCCATTTTGAAAATCTTGATATCATTTTTCCTTCAAACAGAAAGTCATATCAACATATTTGGGTTTTCACCAGTCTTGTGCAGTTTAATATATCATGACCTCCAATATGGCTGCCATTGTGGCTGTCTTAAAAATCTTGTCTCTACTCCTCCAGGAAGGAGAGTCATCATGTTTTTTTTCTAAAAAGATGTCTACGATGCCTAGTTGGTTCAAAACTAAAATGGTGCAGACCTTGCATGCAATGTTTCTGCTATGATGGCTATCTTGAAAATCTTGTTATAGCTACTCTTAAATTGATGATCATATCAACATAATTTGTGATGTGTAGTTGGTCCTAAATGAAAACAGTGCCATCTAATGTCTATTATGACTTCTGTGGTGGCCATCTTGAAATTAATGTTGCTCAAGAATATCAGAGATGGTTTAAAAACTCAAACAGTTCAAAAGAAGAAACTGTCCTAAGCTTGATTCCTGGAATTTTGTTTTTGTCAGTAGATCACCAGTCTCACTGAAGGACTCAACTTCAGAGGGAGTAATTTGAAAATTTCTATATTTTAGCACTGCAGCCATAATAAGATGGTTTTTTGGCAAGTTAGGTCAAATTTGGTTGAATGATTTAGCTTTGTAGCTCATTTTACGTTTTGCCAGGTGAGTTTATGGTCTTTTGTCTATTATGTGCTGTCCATTCATCAAGACTTGTAAACAATCGAGTACATGCATGGGCAACTTCCACCTGGGCGCAGGCTGGATAAGTGATTTTTAAAGCCACACCCTATGATGTAAATTAATGGATAAAACCAGGTCAGGGATCCAGTCCATATTTTGCCCATCCCTGCCTTTCATTTCTGATCCAATTTTAGTCAGATATATCAGTATGCTTATACTTGTATCATCAGAAGCCATATTTCCATATACATGTATACTCACTTATAAAACAAGTCCAACTACAAACTGCACATACCCATATCTTCTGTCACACAATGTGCTATCAGATCTGGGTCTACGCAGTTTGTTAAGAGTTTGTTAATGGGTAGCATAGGCCCTAATATGCAGGCATGTTATGTTATGGCAGATCAGGATCTTTGTTGATTGCAGTTTGACTTGACTTGTAAGCAAGTACATATGGTATGTACTTTAAGGGTGGGATATACACGTCTTCTAATTTTACTTATCAATCCAGGGCTGGTAGAGATCAGTTCATTCTTTTTCTTCTTCTCAGATGCCTTTACATGACAAAGCTTGGGTAGGTGGAGTGGGCAGAATATTATGATGATATTACTATGGGACAAATATGAAAGGGAGTAATTTCATAGTAAACATATTTTTTTTATTTTAATTCAATAATGAAAGGTGAAAAACATAAAATCTCCTTTGCACAGAGAACATTTGGAGGACTTGAGTAATTACATTCCGTGCCTTCACAAAAGGAGTCATTCACATTCTTTGGCTATTTGTAGGTTACTTGGTCTATCACATCAAAACAACTTGAAATGGATATAACAATGAATAACACATTTAGATGGCAAGTAGAAGAGATCAAACACTAACAACACAGAACCAAACACCACAAGAAGCAATTTGAGAATATTTTACATGTGTAGAAGTAAATAAGTAAAATGATACACAACATACAATCATGCACATCCAGTGACATTACACGATTTGCAGCTCTTGAATGGTTGAATGTTTCACATTAAAATAGCCACCAAAATACTTTATTAAAAAAATCAATATTTTATCTTTTTAATTCCTCCTTAAAACAGAATAGTTTGTGCCAGGTGGATAGAGATGAATGTCTGATACAAGATATGTGCCAATAACTGAAATTTATTTCTCTGAAAATATCCGGTATAATACCCAAGGTAGATTCTTAGTGGAGATAGGGGAGTTATATATAAAGGTATCTCAGAAAAGTTTCCTTTCATAGATGTTAATATAGTCTGAATAGTATAAATATAAGAAAGTTTTAAAGTAATGTAAGCTTTAAATCAGATGCAACACTCAAATGAACCTTGGTATAGTGTTTTTTTATCTAAAGATCAAACACTAATATTCCAGTATGTCCTATCACACCTACAAAAATAGAATGAGATATAGACTGAACCCGGGACACATTTTTTAAAACGTGTTAAGTCCTATACAAATTTCTTTTCTCCACTGAATAGATTATCCAATCACATTCATGAAAGGAGATAGGAATGTGGAGGGGGAAAATGCTCCTTTGACTTTGGTAACCCACCAGGAGACTTGACAGCAATCATCATGAAATAGGGATGACCAATTCTCCTATGAAAGAGGCAGCCAAACAATGGGATGACTATGAAATCTGGACCTATGCAACCACAGTAACAGTGGAAAGATATTCAGTTTTTCTTATCAAAGCAGCATATCCCAGCAAACTGATGCACATAATGAGGTTATGCAGGCCTCAACAAGGTCAGACTGGTTCCCTTCTCGTCAGGGCTAAATTCTGCAGGTAACATAAAGCTTTATATTCTTGGCCTTGGATGACCTTGGAGTACCATGGAAGAAAAACCAGAATTTGCTTCTGCTTTGTTTGTTGAGGTAACTGACTGCCACAGAAATATTTACCATTGTGAAGACAATCTTTCTGAAAAGCAGATCCTGTCATGAATGAAGGGCATTTGTTTAACAATTCTCCTCTACCAAGAGCAGGTTTTCTGGGTCAGTCAGGTCCTCTGCCATCAAAGGCGAATACTAAATGAGAAGAGGGATAAAAAAAAAAATAATCTGTATTCCCTCTGAAACAATGTGGATAACCCAGTTGTTTTCTGGAAACAGATCCATTCATGGAAGCAAAGACTACAGGTCATTGATTTTTGCTTAGAGGCCTGAGAGAGGAGAAAATATGTTTCCTGTCCCCTATATCAGACAACAATCCATAATAGGAAGACTTTTTTTTGTTAATAATGTTGCTACAGTTGAAATCACTGCTGAAATGTTTCTTGATCTGGCAGTGGTCATAATGGCAATAGGCTGCAAATAGATTCTCATTCTGGCAGTGGTCATATTGGCACTGGGTTGAGACTAGATTCTAATTCTGGCAGTGGTTATATTGGAACTGGGCAGAGAATAGATTCCAATTCTGGCAGTGGTCACATTAGCACTGGGCAGAGAATAGATTCTTATTCTGGCAGTGGTCATATTGGCACTGGGTTGAGACTAGATTCTAATTCTGGCAGTGGTCATATTGGCACTGGGCAGAGAATAGATTCTTATTCTGGCAGTGGTCACATCAGCACTGGGCAGAGAATAGATTCTCATTCTGGCAGTGGTCATATTGACACTGGGCAGAGAATAGATTCTCATTCTGGCAGTGGTCATATTGGCACTGGGCAGAGAATAGATTCTAATTCTGGCAGTGGTCACATCAGCACTGGGCAGATAATAGATTCTTATTCTGGCAGTGGTCACATCAGCACTGGGCAGAGAATAGATTCTCATTCTGGCAGTGGTCATATTGGCACTGGGCAGAGAATAGATTCTCATTCTGGCAGTGGTCATATTGGCACTGGGCAGAGAATAGATTCTCATTCTGGCAGTGGTCATATTGGCACTGGGCAGAGAATAGATTCTAATTCTGGCAGTGGCCATATTGGCACTGGGCAGAGAATAGATTCTTATTCTGGCAGTGGCCATATTGGCACTGGGCAGAGAATAGATTCTCATTCTGACAGTGGTCATATCAGCACTGGGCAGAGAATAGATTCTAATTCTGGCAGTGGCCATATTGGTACTGGGCAGAGAATAGATTCTTATTCTGGCAGTGGTCATATTGGCACTGGGCAGAGAATAGATTCTCATTCTGGCAGTGGCCATATTGGCACTGGGCAGAGAATAGATTCTCATTCTGGCAGTGGTCACATCAGCACTGGGCAGAGAATAGATTCTTATTCTGGCCGTTTTCTGAAACTAATAATAACAAAAGGAAGAAACAAGAAAGTTATCAAGATAATTCCCATGCAGCCTACTCCCCAGCTTGGTTTGCTTAGCCTCCAAATAATGAGATTTGAATGTGATCATAAAGTCACAGAGTTTTGAAGTTTAAGTGACAGTGAATGTACACAGTACCAAGACAAAGACCACACATAAATAGTCAGAGCTGCTTGCTTTCCTGCAAGACTAAAATAGTGAGAGCTGCCTGGCCAAACAAGGATGAACTTTTCATAATGATTTGAACTAGCTTCATGGTTTCAAGGTTGCCTGAAACACTTGGTGAACAACCTAGTAGAAAAGATGAAAACATACTTTGCCAGTACAACTTCCACATGATATATTTCCAAATGTTTGTTACATAATGAGGTGGCTGATTTTCCTTGAAAAAGGCATAGGAGTTCCTGAGGCGGTCCCATATTTTCTCTTAAGGGATTTACAGTGTAAACAAAAGTGTGATGGTTATCAGAAGTCACATTAATAATGCCTTAACTTGATACCAGGAGGGGAAGGGCATTCAGCTGGAAATAAGATTCTATAATCTCTTTGAATAAAACTGAAGTCTTTTCCTTGGTAGGGTTTAAGTCTGGTTGAAGCTATCCGTATATTATATCTGTGGGTTATCCTCATCTGGTAATTCTTCCACATTGGCACATATTCTGTGTCCATTGGATAGATTTGTCAACAGTAGTGTGTGAGTATATACCTAAGGGAAATGGGAAATACAAAAAAATGTGCCTGTCAACTGAACCGGTTGACAGGCAACTGACAGTGGTTAGATCAATGGGATCGCTTTGTGAACATACCGATTAATCATGTTTTCAAAATAACTCGTGGAAGATGAAATGACAAGCCCATCTGTGATCTAGCTAAATGCAGGAACCAGCCTTTATCTATAAATAGTGAAAAACGGCTGGATATCCCGATGGATCCCAAGTCTCGTCTGACCATCTTGCGTGGACACTTCAAGGTAGAAGTCCATCTCATACACCCAAGACTGGTCTCATGCATGTCTTAAGACAATTTGATTCATGCAATATTGCTTAGTAACAATGACAATAAAAAACCATAGCTGTCAACCCTCCAGACTAACAATACTATAGACCTAGCAGCTGCAGCTCAGGCATATAAAAACAGACATTAGGTAAAAACAACAGCAATTCTACACAAAGCAAGAAGTAAACATCAAAAACTAAAGTTAAAATTAAACTTATCACACCATGTATATAATTTAAAACGTGACAAACAGAAAAAATAGCTTGGCTGAAGATAAATTCATCACAAACTTAAAACATGAAAATTGCAAAATAAAGCCACCACTGTTTAAAATACTAGATTACTAATATGTTCTGAGAATCCTCAGGTGACAGACTCATTGATACCTGTACAGAGTGAAAACGTACACTGATAAAAGTAAGTCGGCTAGTGGCAATTGGGAAGAAGGGGGGTAATTATAATATCTTGGAAGAGTTTCCTCCCACATATAATACTATTGTGATGTACAGTTGTTAAAGACATTTTTTTTTCTTTCTGGGAGGATTTGTGCAGTGGGAGCATACCAACAGTTAACATTAATTTTGCCATACAATGCCTGTGCTAATAAATAATAAAAACTGTTAATATTTTCAACCAATGCTCTGAACCATGAAACATATGAATATTTAAAAACTATATCATGAAAAGGTAAAAACATACTGATTAATCAACAACAAAAATAATGCAGCCTTATATTATAGAAGCCGATTACTAGTTGAGAATAGAGTGTTATGTATTTGATTAAACCTTATTTGAAGCACTTGGTATATATATATATATATATATATATATATATATATATATATATATATATATATATATATATATATATATATATGTTATAATAAATATGCTTGTCAACAATTATTAACTCCCTTTTAAAAGCAGTACAATATGGGAATAAACTGTTATTGGGTCCAATTTTATAGCAGTTTTCTTAAATGTTTTTCTGATGAATATATATTTTAAGAGAAAACTTGTCTGGCATGAAATTATAACACTATAATCCATGCTATAGCAAAGAGGAAGACAAATATCACACATTTTCTACTATATCTCAAATGGACAATGATTTAATATTGAATTTATAAAATTAGTTGAATATATTTAATACCAAATCAATACCCAATCAAGATTCTTTTCTTCATGTAAATTTTTATTTCAGTTGAAATTATTTAGAAAGAAAGAAGAATGAACAATTTCATTCATTCTGACAGACACTGCAGCTTTCATTTGTTGTTCAAAACAATAGTCCCGACAAATTTGAAATAGTAAAAGATTATACTTTTTTGCAAACTATAAATCAAAGAATAAGCTTCCATCTGAATAAATATAACATTTTACAAAAGATAAATCATTTTTCAACACTGACTGTTCAATTCATGTGATGTTATATTATTTGATACAGCACACACTACCAATTAAGTTAGAGTGGGCCTACACTACACGATCAATGTTTACCCTCCAATGTCCCTTCACAAAAACATTAAATTATTGCAATATTCAAGCGAAAGGAAGATTACTTGATGCAGATATTCTCATATTTGCTATAAAGTATTTGTGACAGGATAATACCAGTATTCGATTAGGAATAGTAGATTGTATAGGAGACAAAAACAAATTTCATTTTGAGTCAGATTTTCATCACATATTTTACTAAGCAAATATGCTGTGGTAGGATAAAGTTCAGTCAGTTGAGAGGCAGGTTTATATCCACATTTTATTGTGAACAGAGGTGAGTTTATTTACTTCTGTCAGTTAACATTTAAACTATACATTACTGGATAGGTTCTACAGATATACCCCACCCACCCCTCGATCCCCACACAGCTGCTATCAATGGAGCAATACCCTAAGTTTTACTTATTGTTGTTATTCTTGGCTTTTAGTTTTATGCTATTTTCATATGATGATATTGTTATTTAACACATAACAAACCCAGGTGGGGGTGAATTGGTCATATTCATATGAAGATATTGTTATACATAACAAATGCATGCGGGGGTGAATTGGTCATATTCATACGATGATATTGTTATACATGACATAAGAAACCCAGGTGGGGGTGAATTGGTCATATTATACAGACACGACTATTTTCCACCATTTCCCTTTCATGACTCGGTCAAAAAACGGCCACCAAAATGTTCATCAAAAACCAAACATTCCTGACAGCAGGATTGAAAAGGTTAACCCATAACTGCAGCCAATCAGGAAGAGAATACTGCACAAAAATTTCATAGAATTATTTGGAACAATTAGATTCACATCAAGTGATATGCAACATGTTGTCATATCAAAAATATGAAACTGCACATACTAAAGGAAAAACTATACCAACTATGTGATTATTAGGTATATCAAAATTTTTCTTTTTGCTTGTTTTATATAATGTCTTTATAGAGTTTTTGTATTTAACTTTTCAAGCATCTGCCTGCCACATGAAGCACCATAAAAAGTTTAGGTTCCCATATATATATATATATATATATATATATATATAATATACTGTAGTATCATCAATATTCGTGGGGGATCAATTTTCGTGGTTTTCGTGGTTGCCACAAACCACGAATTTAAATCCCCAACGAAAAATGAGCCACATAGGTTGATGATCCCCCCCCCAATTCCCGACCCATTTTTTTTTGTAAGCGAGAGCCTGCGCCGGGTTCTCAGCTTCTGATGGGTTAGGAAGTCCAGGAACCGAGGGTGATCTAAGTTGAATTTTACCACTCTTAAGCCACTGTGTTAACGCCATGATAGTCATAAAGTACTGATATTGCAACTTTATGGACAGTGGTTTAAGTAAGAGATCATTCAAATGTACTTTAATAACTGATTGGTCTGGTTTTGTTGGCGGCGTCGGCTTCCTTTGATCTTGAACACTCAAACGAAAACATGGCGAAACTGATTAATCCTGACGGGTGTTTGATATGTGCTCACATAGGTGGAAGTATTGTTTTAGTGTTGTTGGCTGAGTCTGCTTTGATATGTACTCATACAGGTGGTAGTATTGTTTTAAACATTAATGTGACCGCCGTTTGCGTCGGCATCGTTTTATTCTTTTGTATTATTTATTTGGGATACTTGTAGAGGTTAAATCATGAAATTAACTACCTTATAATATGCAAAATTTGACAGGCAAAACCACGAATTTACGTCCCCACGAAAATGCCTTTTTTTTTACAAATCCACGAAAATTGAGCCCAACGAAAATAAATGATACTACAGTAATGTACATGGTTTATAAGATATAATCTGTCTCACCGGCAGGCTTCTTCGTACGAGTCATAACCAAATTCTTGCAGACTTTCTTCAAAAATAAAATCTAAATAAAATTTTAATTTGCACATTCCTTGAAAAGTTTTGCCTCTACAAAATATCACTTCTTCAGTTAAGTCCTTTCCATTATACAAAAATTTCAGATAGAAATTCTTCTTAGTGTTGGGGTATTGTAAATATGAGTATAACTCTATAACTACTCTAGATGCAAAACCAGGCCATTTTCCATCAAAAATACTAAGTGAATGCAGAAGTGGTGTCAATGTAAGGTCATGGCCAGAATAGAGAACAAATTTTGAAGTTTTCTTTCCTTGTTTAACATCTGAAAATCTGTGTGCTATCTCCAATAGCACTGGGTGCATCTCTAAGCGACAAGTTTTCCTATAACTTTCATCATATCTTGCCTTTGCTGTTGTTTCTTCATTTTGTAACTTCCACAAAGCATCAATTAAGGGGGCTGACAAACATTTGTTTTCATCATTACAATACAATGGATGCCTGTGACACAACTGTGTCATTAAAACATCAAGAATCACACCTATTTTTGGCATCTGGCTTTGTTTAACCTTGAAGATTTCTGCCAATTCTGCTTCTATATTACCATATTCAGTGTTATTTGTATGAAATAAACGAGAAAAGTTATCTTTTGACTTCAGTCGATCCTTTGCTTTGCAAGTACATGATGCGATCTTAGCCTTCTGTGCAGAGCAAAACCGGAGATTATCTGATGGTTCAAAGTTCAACAAAGTAAGATCAAATTCAGGTAAGAATCCATACATAAAAGCAATCATGCTTTGATATGTTCTAGAGTATTCTGTAGTTCGAACATAAACTTGTGCAATAATAGATTTATTTTGATCAAATAAAGTTGATTGGTTTGTATATTTTTGGCTCAGAAAGTAACCATTCTTCAAATGTTGTAAAGCACCTACACCAGTCAGCAGAGACCCACCATCACATAAGGGTCTCTCTGGAAAGAGTGACCAGTTCTGAAATCGCTTTGCTTTTGTCTGTGTTCCATAGTATTTGTACATTGTGGGAAGAAATTCATGGAATTTTTTGTTATTTCCCGCCAGCGTGTGATCAAACATGCATCTGATTGGAGGTGGTTTATAACCCTTAATTGTATGCATAGGGGCTCTTTCTCCATGTCGAATAAACACATGAACTTGCACCAGCTTGAATTCAGCAGGACTTAGGCCTGAAAAATAGAGTAAAGACAATGTTTTATTTATCTATAAGGAAAACTTGTTTGATGTACTTAGTTTAAATATCCCAAATATATAAACCACTGATTTTTACAACATGCCCACACTATCCTGTCATATAGTATTGGTACTTTATAATGTGATATGGTGATCATACCGTATGTCTAAACTTTATCTTGTGACACAATGTGATATGGTGATGATACTATGTCTTGTGATACATGGTGATATGGTGATGATACTATATATCTTGTGATACATCATGGTACTATATGCCTAAATCTTATAAAGTTTATACTGATATGATGACAGTTGTTGTAGTTGTTGTATTATGGGTTTAACGCCATTTTTCAGCACAAGATAGGCTATTTATGGCGGCCAGTATTAAGAACCAGGTAAAACCCTGGAAAGAACCACCGACTCATGAGAAGCTACTGGCAAGCTTTCTCACATACCCACATTTGCCGAATCCAAGACTCAAACCCATGCAGACAGAGTTGAGATGTCAGTGATCCATAATGTATCTGTAAGTATGAAAAGGTAATGACACTATATGCCTACATTTGATACTATATGGTAATAGGATGATATGCCTACATTTTATACAATGATATGGTAATGACACTATATACCCACATTTTATACTATGATATGGTAATGACACTATATGCCTACATTTATACTATATGGTAATGGCATGATATGCCTACATTTTATACTACGATATGGTAATGACACTATGTACCTACATTTTATACTATGACATGGCAATGGCACTATATACCCACATTTTATACTATGATATGGTAGTGACACTATGCCTACATTTTATACTATGATATGGTAATGACACTATGCCTACATTTTATACTATGACATGGTAGTGACATTATGCCTACATTTTATACTATGACATGGTAATGACACTATGCCTACATTTTATACTATGACACGGTAATGACACAATATGTCTACATTTTATACTATGATATGGTAATGACACTATGCCTATATGTTATACTATGACATGGTAGTGACACTATGCCTACATTTTATACTATGACATGGTAATGACACCATATACCTACATTTTATACTATGACATGGTAATGACACTATGCCTACATTTTATACTATGATATGGTAATGACGCTATGCCTACATTTTATCCTATGACATGGTAATGACACTATGCCTACATTTTATACTATGATATGGTAATGACACTATGCCTACATTTTATACTATGATAAGGTAATGACACTATGCCTATATGTAGGGCTGTCAAAAAGCACGAAAAACTTACCCGGGTACCCGTTGCGTCATTTAACGGGTACCCATTAGAAACATGTAAGACATGTACAACCCTAGACCAACTAATTGTTATCCGCCTTTCTTTAATATTTTGTCTGGCGATAGAGAGCAACCGTGTAATGCACTACTTGGTCTGAAGTGTTCGCACTGTGGTAGCTGCGAATGATAAGACCGCACGCTAATAATTAATACATTTATTTAGAATAACATTTGTACCCAGATGGTAAGTATAATCCAAATTCTAATGATCAGCTGCGTTAAATCCTTTAGAACACTCATCTTTTTTTTAGTATAAATCCCTGTCAGAACAAATCACACATGTATTCATCGGCTGTTGACCTCAGATTTGAATTACCCGCGCATGCGTGTAAAGCAGCTTTGCCACATGGTAAGAGTAACGCGTTAAAACCGTCTTGTATCTGTGTGCGAGAGAGAGAGAGAGAGAGAGAGAGAGAGAGAGAGAGAGAGAGAGAGAGAGAGAGAGAGAGAGAGAGAGAGAGAGCACAGTCACAGAAGTGATATGATTTTGGAATTATAATTCTTAAGATAGTTATGACAAAGAAGTAGTATCGAGAGTAGAAATGTCGGTACATGTATGATGGCTAATTTTCAAAATTAACAGAGCTAGTCGACTCGAAAGATTTCAAGGTGTCTAGCTGATAATTGTTAATAATATAACGTGTGCGATTTCTTTGACATATCTGTTTTTAAATAAAAGGTAGGCATCTGGATTTCATTAAAAGAGCACACAATGTACCAATCATTTAGCACCCACAATCAATAGTTATTGTCTACAAAGAGGTTTATTACCTTTAGAACAATGACTATGTTTTAACCTTGGCATATAATGCCTCAGGGATAAGGGGTTTGTCCTGTTGCACAATGACAATGAATTTTACTAATCCAAACAGACTCTCTGATGTATTGTTTATTTATATAAAGCAGGGATCTGGTTCCTAATTAAAGCCATAACTGTCGCACCTGTTTGAAGTGGTTTCGTGTCTAACGATTTAGTAGTGGGCCGCTGATGCATAATGGGTGGTCCTACTCCTAAATACAGACTAGAGCTGTAACTGAAACAAGCGTACTGCTGATGATATCTGATATTTTGATAGTGTTGGCGAGTCTGGCGACAATTTATTTTTGTGAACGGGTACCCGCGATTAATTTTCAATGCCTGGGTATTTCACTACGGTTGGGTATACCTATATGTTATACTATGATATGGTAATGACACTATGCCTACATTTTATACTACGATATGGTAATGACACCATATACCTACATTTTCTACTATGATATGGTAATGACACTATGGCTACATTTTGCTATACTATGATCTGGTAATGACACTATGCCTACATTTTATACTATGACATGGTAGTGACACTATGGCTACATTTTATACTATGACATGGTAGTGACACTATGGCTACATTTTATACTATGACATGGTAATGACACTATGCCTACATTTTGTTATACTATGACATGGTAGTGACACTATGGCTACATTTTATACTATGACATGGTAATGACACTATGCCTACATTTTGTTATACTATGACATGGTAGTGACACTATGGCTACATTTTATACTATGACATGGTAGTGACACTATGGCTACATTTTGTTATACTATGACATGGTAGTGACACTATGGCTACATTTTATACTATGACATGGTAGTGACACTATGGCTACATTTTGTTATACTATGACATGGTAGTGACACTATGGCTACATTTTATACTATGACATGGTAATGACACTATGCCTACATTTTGTTATACTATGACATGGTAGTGACACTATGGCTACATTTTATACTATGACATGGTAATGACACTATGCCTACATTTTGTTATACTATGACATGGTAATGACACTATGCCTACATTTTGTTATACTATGACATGGTAGTGACACTATGGCTACATTTTATACTATGAGATGGTAATGACACTATGCCTACATTTTGCTATACTATGACATGGTAGTGACACTATGGCTACATTTTATACTATGACATGGTAATGACACTATGCCTACATTTTGTTAAACTATGACATGGTAGTGACACTATGGCTACATTTTGTTATACTATGACATGGTAGTGACACTATGGCTACATTTTGTTATACTATGACAGTAATGACACTATGCCTACATTATGTTATACTATGACATGGTAGTGACACTATGCCTACATTTTGTTATACTATGACATGGTAGTGACACTATGCCTACATTTTGTTATACTATGAGATAGTAATGACACTATGCCTACATTTTGTTATACTATGATATGGTAATGACACTATGCCTACATTTTATACTATGATGTGGTAGTGACACTATGGCTACATTTTGTTATACTATGACATGGTAATGACACTATGCCTACATTTTGTTATACTATGACATGGTAATGACACTATGCCTACATTTTGTTATACTATGACATGGTAGTGACACTATGGCTACATTTTATACTATGAGATGGTAATGACACTATGCCTACATTTTGCTATACTATGACATGGTAGTGACACTATGGCTACATTTTATACTATGACATGGTAATGACACTATGCCTACATTTTGTTAAACTATGACATGGTAGTGACACTATGGCTACATTTTGTTATACTATGACATGGTAGTGACACTATGGCTACATTTTGTTATACTATGACAGTAATGACACTATGCCTACATTATGTTATACTATGACATGGTAGTGACACTATGCCTACATTTTGTTATACTATGACATGGTAGTGACACTATGCCTACATTTTGTTATACTATGAGATAGTAATGACACTATGCCTACATTTTGTTATACTATGATATGGTAATGACACTATGCCTACATTTTATACTATGACGTGGTAGTGACACTATGGCTACATTTTGTTATACTATGACATGGTAGTGACACTATGGCTACATTTTATACTATGAGATGGTAATGACACTATGCCTACATTTTGTTATACTATGACATGGTAGTGACACTATGCCTACATTTTGTTATACTATGACATGGTAGTGACACTATGCCTACATTTTGTTATACTATGACATGGTAGTGACACTATGCCTACATTTTATACTATGACATGGTAGTAACACTATGGCTACATTTTGTTATACTATGACATGGTAGTGACACTATGGCTACATTTTATACTATGACATGGTAATGACACTATGCCTACATTTTGTTATACTATGACATGGTAGTGACACTATGCCTACATTTTGTTATACTATGACATGGTAATGACACCATACCTACATTTTGTTATACTATGACATGGTAGTGACACTATGGCTACATTTTATACTATGAGATGGTAATGACACTATGCCTACATTTTGTTATACTATGATATGGTAATGACACTATGCCTACATTTTATACTATGACATGGTAATGACACTATGCCTACATTTTGTTATACTATGACATGGTAGTGACACTATGCCTACATTTTGTTATACTATGACATGGTAATGACACCATACCTACATTTTGTTATACTATGACATGGTAGTGACACTATGGCTATTTTTATACTATGAGATGGTAATGACACTATGCCTACATTTTGTTATACTATGATATGGTAATGACACTATGCCTACATTTTATACTATGACGTGGTAGTGACACTATGCCTACATTTTATACGATGATATGGCAATGCTACAAGATGCCTACACTTTAGTCTTGTTTCATTTTAATGCTGTCCTTGGCTCATAAATGCCTTACAATGAAGTACATACTATATATAATTCTACTACAACTTAACAATATGGAATATATGATCATACCTGTTATATCAGGAATTGTGTTATAATAAAGGTCCTTGATATGACTCTATGAGGTATTGCTCCGCTGTGACATATTAATGATTTTTTTATTACATTATTATTATATATTGCATTTTAATTGTGACAATAAAAATGTGAATTTACTGTTTAAGCTTTGGTGTTTTCTAGAAAAACAAGAAAGGTGTGTGGCCATTATGACCTATGTCAGTAACATCTCTTCTGAGTTTTGTGTTATTATGATGGTGTCTCCAACAGAATCTACAAAGGACATAGCAATATTGTTTATCTTGTTATTATTATCATACATCTATTATTATTAGTGTTATTATAAAGGTATGAAGAAAATAGAGTGGTAGACTTTTGAAGTTTAAAAATCCTGATTTATATCTATTCATCTCAAAAAGCTGCAGGAGTAATTCTTGATATGGTCTTACTCACTAATCAGTAAAAATTTTGATATGGTCTTACTACACAATAAATTCTTAAGATGGTCTTACTACTCAGTAAAATCTTTGATAGTCTTAATACTCAATACAATCCATGATAATGTAATACTTGCTACTGAACTGCTACAGTGGCCTAGTGGTTAGAGTGTCCGCCGCAAAAGCGGGAGGTCATGGGTTCAAATCCCGGCTAAGTTATACCAAAGACTTACAAAAATAGTACTAACAGCTGCCTCGCTTGGTGCTCAGCATTAAGAGGTAAGTGTTAGGACTGGTGTCAGGATAATGTGACTGGGTGGGACATTATGCTACATGTCTGAGGCATGATGCCCCAGTGTTAGACATCACTATAAACTGCCACACTGTACACATCATAGTGATATGACTGAAAAATTGTTAAAGCTACATTAAAAATTCTAAAGAAACAAGCAAACAAAACTCACTACTCAATGAAATCTTTATATGGTCTTACTCACTACTTAGTAAAATTATTGAGATAGTCTTACTCAGTATTGATTTTCTATTTTCTTGTCTCATTTTTCCAAAGCACAATTTACAGGTAGCAGTAATGCTTTGAAAGGATATTGAATTCATGATTAGGTAAAACTTTAAAATCTTGTACTAATAGCATCATTAATTACAGTGACTAAAGGTGACATATATACAATTTCTCCATTTGATTAGGCTTCTATTTCTTCTTTATTCATGTGCCCTTTAAATTCCTTAAATGAATTATTACATAATTTACTGAAGAACAGGATCTGTATGTTTACTAGTTCATTAGATATATCTTTGGAAAAATAATGCTATAACCAGTCAGTAGCCTTTCATTATACCCATTGATTTTGTCAATTCATAGTCCTTCATAATTATTTGTTTAGTTTTAATTTTGTACCAATAAATATATCATTAAAGTATTCACTGACAATAACCAAAATCTAATAGTAAGGATTTTTTTGAGAACAACAAGCTCTTTCTGAAAGGCTTAGATTCAAATGCTATGTGATTCCACTTTGATTATCATACCTTCCTGTGTAAGTGGAATCAAAATCAGAAAGTCATATAGAATAACCAAATCTGACCATACCATGCCATTGGCTGTAAAGGCAAATCAGGCTGGAAAAGACAATCCCTTTAACCATCTCTACTCAACTTTATGCAGAAATGTTCTATATGACCTAGTGTACTCACTGCCATTAGCAGTTAAGTTCTATATGACCTAGTGTACTCACTGCCATTAGCAGTTACGTTCTATATGGCCTAGTGTACTCACTGCCATTAGCAGTTAAGTTCTATATGACCTAGTGTACTCACTGCCATTAGCAGTTAAGTTCTATATGGCCTAGTGTACTCACAGCCATTAGCAGTTAAGTTCTATATGACCTAGTGTACTCACTGCCATTAGCAGTTAAGTTCTATATGACCTAGTGTACTCACTGCCATTAGCAGTTAAGTTCTATATGACCTAGTGTACTCACTGCCATTAGCAGTTACGTTCTATATGGCCTAGTGTACTCACTGCCATTAGCAGTTCCAGTAAAAAAAAACCTTTACATAATGGATAGTGCCTTAGACCACTCGACCTGTCGGGAGACCGGAGCATGGTGTAGGGTCATTATTAAGCAGCTTAGAAAAATGCCAGAATTTTTTAAAAAGTTGAAGTAACTTTTTTCTTCTATTAAATTTTTATGCAACTGAAGAAAGGACAAAAAAATAAGATCCTGGCAGGGGATACGAGGAGCATGGTGTAGTGCCGTTATAGTAAAATGACTTGGCAAAAACAGTGTGATTGGACACACACAGCCACAAGCAGTTAAAATAAACAAAGACCTTAATACATCTCAAGGTGGTGTTAATCAGCAGACACAATGTATATCATAATTTCTGGGCACAGCTTTATTGCCACTTACAATCATATGAATTAAAATCAAGCACATAAGCTACAATTTTATTCACAAGAAAATAAAACGAAAGGGACATTTTTCAACTGAAAAAAAGATAAGATAAATTTAAAAAAAAAGGTTTTGGTAGGATGCGAAATATAGAAAGGCAAGGGAATATAATAGTATGACAGTGCAATCTATATGGCCTATGTCAAACAATAAATGTGGTGTGCAATTAAAATTATTTGACCTAAACATTCTTCCTTGTTTGTGTCACAGTGACCTTGACCTTTCTGACCCCATGATAAAAGTGTTTCTTTCTTATCCCATGCAAAAGTCATTAATAATGTTTGGTTAAGTAGTTTAGAGCTAAATGTACCTGCAGTCATTTTCTTATTAGACTTTTTATGACATTGACCTCTGACTTACATATATATTCTTTCTTTCCCCAAGTGCAAGCCTTTTTCAAAATTTACTAAAGGATCTTACTCTAAAACAAATGATATTGTGCCAAAATCATTTTTCTTTGAGTCACAATAATTGTGACATTTCAGCACCAAATCTATGCTTTTTTGAAACCTTAAACAACATGCCATCCACAAACTTTTGTCAAGTTATCTGGTTTAGAAATCAAATTGTTCTTTTTTCTTCTGTAAACAATATTTCTTCTTTAAATGACAGTGATTTTAATCATTTTTACCCTAAAATCAATAGGCTTCTTTTTTCCTGATTTCTTAATATTTTCAAACTGTAGATAAGATTAATGATCTATAAGAAAAGTTTCACAGAAAAAACCTTCATAATGTATCTCTTTACTGTAATAACCTTGACACTCAATTTTCTCCTCTTATATTCAAAAGGCTTCTTTCTAATCCCAAAATGCAAGTTATGCACAAATAGTTAATCAAGGTACATGGTCTGGAAATAAAGTCATTGTGCAATAACAATTTGTCATCTCCAAATTACAATGACCTTGCTATTTGACATTTCAAGCTAAAATTAACAGGCCTCCTCCTATCTCTATGTGCAAGTCATCCAAAAAACCTTGGTAAATATTTTTCACTGAGAACTCATTCTCATTCTTGCACTAAATGCAAGCCATTCATAAAGTATGGTAAATGTTCATAATCTAGTGCTAAAGTTATTGTGTGAACCCAAAATGGTTAAATAGATTGTAAGATGGATGAACCATGCTTCACATTACATAGGACATAAAAGTGAAGTACAGTAGTCCCCCTCTTGAATGGCCCCCCTGACCAGCGGTCACCCGCTTCTTACGGCCAGAATCCCTTGGCACCGACGAGTTTGTATTCAAAAGTACCCCTCAAGAGCATCCACCCCTCTAACGCGACCAGCGGCCAGCATTTTAGTACAAAAAATGAAAAATGTCCCCCTCATGAACGGCCACTTTCGTTTCTTTAAATGTATCCAGAACCAATAATTAATTCAAATCTTGACGTAAGGTAAGCAATTTTGATTATCTCTATCGTAGATACACGTCTCCAAGTGTCAAGTCGCCGTTAAAAGTGTCGACTAAAGATTTATAGTATATCATTATCTATGAAAATCGATGTTTACAGGAAATGGGCTCAATAATGTTATGATAAGAGTTTGGGGTTTAACACCCATGTCGAGTTCTTCTTGTTAATGATTATAACCAGACATAACTGTTATAATCATAACAAGGTCAGCATAGGCTAAAAATAGATTTTGTACATTGGCACACACAGACAACCTTAAAAAAAACAACAGTGTACCAGACAAAGACCGTAAAAATCACGTGGCCACACATTATGGCTTCCTTTACGAAGGCTGTATTTTGTACACTCGACACAAGTTTTGTCTGCATAATTAAATCGCATACAGTCAGCAATAACCGAATAAATCATTACCAAACATTAAAATGTCATCACGTTAACGTATACATTATTTTCGAAGAAAGTCGGTTATTCTACTTGACGACATCGGGGAAGGGGGTGGGTGGGGTGCCGAACAATTTTAAGTAGAAAAGACTCGTTAAAACAAGTTTAAGTTGAAATAATTTGAATAAACAAAGTAATAACCGATAAGAAGGTTATTCAGCAGCAGTGGGAAAATGGAGCAAATGGAAAGATGATTTTGTATGTACCAAGATGTAAATGACGTTTTTGAATCCATTTGTTATGTGCATAACCACAATACCCGCTCGCATATCACACTTACGCCAAGAAAGCAAAAATAGTAACGTATATTCAGTTGAAATAAATTTGTTATTATAAAAAAAAAAACTTTTATTGATTAATGCATCATTTAGACGAAGATATTTAATGTTTTCAAGTATGTAGCTTTCTTACTACGTACATTACATATACATGTACTTCTCATAATAAATTTAGCCCCCCTCTGGAATGGCCACCCGCCTTATAAGGCCACTTTCCTGGTGCAGCAGGGGTGGCCTTATAAGAGGGGGACTACTGTAAATACAAAACTTAATCAAATGGATGGATGGATGGATTAGATGGATGACAGGCATGAAGCGTAACTCTCTATTACATTCTTGATGAGAAATCATCAAAAATATAAATATACAATGGAGATTGAAAAATGCCACAAGATCTTGCCAATGAAAACATTATGAATACCGATTACCATACAGTAGATATTTTAGTATGTACATATCTATTTCAGCAATTTAAAAGTCTCAGATGGAGATCATGATAATAAATCCAGTAAAAATGTATCGTAGACATCTTTTGGATGAAATCAAATAAAAATTACCTGCTATAAAATATCTGGACTGATAAGCTGACAATTTTTTTGTCAATATGAAGTGTGTGTGTGTATGATTAGTATTTTTAATGTAGCTTTAAAAAAATTTTCAGTCATATCACTAAGATGTCTGCAGTGTGACAGTTTATAGTATCATCCAGCATTGGGGCATTACACCACAGATATGTAGCATTATGTCCCACTTAAGTCACATTATCCTGACACCAGGCCACCAGGCCAACCAGTCCTAACACTAACCTCTATATGCTGAGTGCCAATTGAGTCAGCTGTTAGTACCATTTTATACATGAAGTAGTTGTCTGGATAACTAAAGTAAACTATACAGAATAAATAGTGCATCTTAGGGAGACTATGTTACTGTGTGACCACAGTCCTGTGAAATAGTGTCTCTGTGATCAGACAGTCCTGAGAAATGGTGTCTCTGTGATCAACCAGTCTTTAGTAATGGTGTCTGTATGATCATAAATAGTCCTGCAAAATGGTGTTTGCATAACCACATAGTCCTGAGAAATGGTGTGTATGTGTGATGAACACTATACCTTCAGATCCAGTTACAGGAAGATGGGATGGGTTACAGTATTCCACCACTCGCTTCAGCTCATGTGGAGTTTTGACCGGTTTCCTCATCTCATGAATTTGATTGTTTTCTTTAGCTTCCACACTGTCAAGTTTATCTGCTGGGTACTTTCGTCCAAGAATGAATGCATCTTTAAGCTCATTCTGATCAGCAGAGAGCCTGAAATCTGAGGGAAAAAACATCACCACTAAAGTTTCTCAAGTGTCATAGCAAATTGTCACACATAAAAATTATAACATATTACCCTCTCTTCCTTCTGCACTCTCTCTCTCTATGAATAATCCTAAACTATTTAAGTTTCATAGTGAAAACAGATTCAAAGTTTTGATGGATCAGTGCATGCCAACAATCTCATTATTGTCTCAAAACATTTAGCTACCTCGATTTGGAGAAATCAAAAAGAGTATATAGACACTTATACACCTAATTGTATGAAAATGTCCATTTTAAATAACAGAAAACATTTATGGTTTCGCGCTGTTGCATTATTTTTCCACACCCCATTTAGTGTCTGAAATGCTGGCTGGCTGGCTTTTCATGTTCAATACATGCAGAGTACATGCTGAGTACATGCTGAGTACATGCAGAGTACATGCAGAGTACATGCAGAGTACATGCTGCTCATTAGAAAACAAAATTATAGGCATATACATTTTCATACTTTATTTTTCATCCCTTCTGACAAGAAAATGCTGACTCTTGGCATGCACATGTTCAAGCATTTAAACTTTTTTTCTTTAGTGAGCTATCTGCATTTTATAGACAGGATTACTGTGTAATTCCTTTATTAATTATCCAAGTTTAACATCACTGAGCAATGTATCACCATAGGGGTCCAAGACTGAGAGTCAATAGTCTCCCTGGTGTCAAACCTGGGGGTCAGACTGAGTAAAAAATACAATAACATTGGTATGGAAACTGGGGGTTAACTTAAAAATTTGGGGGTCTCTGAAGTGCAAATGAGGGTAAAGGGAAATACTGTAATTGAGGGATCGGAATTCCATTTAGCTCCTATCACCCATATTGCTGATTGGATAGCATGATGTCATATACAATATTTCAATGGGATAATGCCCCAACCCCATGGTAGAACATCCCTCAAATACCCTTTCTGACACTACTCAACGTTTTGCAGACATTTCTTGCATCTCAGCTTGCCAATCTCTTTCAGTCTCCAGAATCATGACAAGTATGACATCATCAGAGTCTCTTATATCAAGGTTTAAAAATATCAAACTTGCATAGTATTTTTACCTATCATTTTCAAATGTGTTTCTCATATGGGTCTAAACAGACATTAACGTATTCTTGCAGTTTTTAAAAATATGCTTCTATTTCCTCCACTGACATTGATAGGGTTTTCTTTTCTACAGCGGAACCTGTCTTGAAAGACCACCTTTTTTGCCAAAATATAATGGTCCCTCATGACAGGTGATCTTTCATAACAGGTCATAACACTATAAAATCAATAAATATGAACACGGAGAACCTGGTCTCTCAAGACAGGTGGTCTCTCATAGCAGTGGTCTCTCAAGACAGGTTTTACTGTATCATTCATCAGGATTTGTATATCATTGTCAATTTGATACCATGTACCTACATAATTTCACTAGATTTGGAGGGAGAGAAAACACTTTAAGAATTGGACTGAAACTGAAAGTGTGTTGGATTATGATGCCTGCTTTAAATTAAAATTAATAAAATTCAAATAAGTACATGTGTTTGTTGTCCCTTATATGAAAGTTCTAAATGGATCATCTCTGTTGATTCTTTTTAACTGACATCTGATTTTGTTTAAAATTCATCAAATTTTAAAGTAAAAGTACAAATCCTGAGCCTATATTTAATTAGATGTCATAACTTTCTCCACATAAGCATTTTTGTTATAGGACATGCTTGATATCATGTAAGTCAATATAAGTTATCAAATGTTTTACAAGATCAGAACTGTAAAATTTATTTTGGAGTTGTAAAGTGACATGGTCGATGTACATTAATCGAAAGACTTAATGCACTGATGGTAAAATGCACCACAATGATCTTGCCTAGTAATTTCAAATGAGAGATATAGTGAATTTAATACGAATGGCGATTGAGTTTTGAATCACTATATATGTCCCTGAATGATTAAAGAAAAACACTGGATTTTACTGTTTTTACTTTCAGTTATTGTGACCAGTTCTCCATAAGAGATACACGTTTTTCCAAGATAGTTGCATTCAAGCATATGTTTTCTTTTTGAAATTGCAAACTGTTCAATGTGCTGTAACGATGCAATGCGAAGGAGCCTCTTTGGTCCAGGATTGTATGCCAGATCACAGCTTTGTCCAGATCATTGCCAGATGCAGACAAGTGTTGGTTCGAATCCTACAATCGGATCAACTACCGTTGTTTGTACTTCGAAATGGCAATTTATTCCTATTGTCTGACCCTACATCACCTATTTGTATTGCTGTGTCGTCAAACACCAAAACGATGCTCTTTGCGGTAATGTGGACTTTACTTCGCCAGCTACTCCGAGTGATTACTGTACAGCTTGCAAAACTGTGAAGAGTGAACGTTAACAAGCTATTTGCAAAAACAACCTGTGTTATTCACATTATTAAAAATGGAAAGGAACATATCAATAAATTTATAATGAAGTTCTTACATGAATACAGAGACCCAACGATAGCAAAAACTAATATGCCTATAAACAGTTGTTTCACTCGTTCAGGCATCGTTTTCAAATTCCAGTGCGTGTTTGATTCATTAAAACAAAATATCAAATAATTTATCAAAGATATTCCATTTTTCTTTCAAATCTTTCTTTCAATCTTCCTAATTGAAAAGCTGTTTTGTGTACATAACAGTCATCAAGTTTATAATCTAACTGGCAGAATAAACTATCTAATAACTAATATATATATTTTTAAAAAATTCTTACAGAAAATCAGTAAGACTCTAACTAGCCTTAACTTATGGTTTGTAAAATCACTTGCTTCTATTTTGCTGTCAGGTTTTTGTTCATTCATGGCAAGTAGAATGGTTTGCAAATGTTTTAAATAAACTGCTTATAGATATTATGAAAAAGCTACACAATACAGTCAATAATTGAATAATTTCATTTGCTGCGAAGTTGAGAAAATTGTTATACTCTTTAAACTAAACTTATCAAACGCGCCTCTTCACCTACCCGTTGGTGTCCATTACTTTGCTAGAATGACAGTGGTTTAATCAGTCCCGGAATGTCGTCGTAGTAGCTAAAGGTCTGGGTTAACACACAGTGACGACATCCGTTTAAATAAAGGAATAATTTAATTCAAGTATGATTTGAATGTAAAATATTACAAAATAATGCCTTCGCCGCCGAGTAGACATGTATCTACTCTTCCAATAGTTGGATTTTTTTTAGAAACAACGTTTTTAATTAATTTTATAACTTATCATCATCATCATCATCATCATCATCATCATCATCATCATCATCATCATCATCATCATCTGATTACCAGCAGGCTTTCGTCCAATTCATTCATGCGAAAAGAACCCACTGGTTTGACTGATCACTACGTACAAAGTATTTACTGGAATTGTAGTTTTAGACATACATACAGCATTGGAGACTATTAATTGCAAAGTATTACTACATATATTATCATCAAATAATGATGCAAACCTATTTTACGATGAATTTCACGTTAAAAGCTGTCATTGGGAGCGTTACTGTTTTGGATTTTAATAATATGTCTACTGGAGTGTCATAGTGGTCAATTATAGACCCTCAGTTACGACTCCGATGTTAAACTAAGTATCAAGAAAGAGCAAAAGCCAACACGTTTTGTACAATTGAGGGGGGGGGGGGGATTCTCCCTAGGATAGGTGAAAATTTATAAAGAATTAACAGTAATGTGACTTAAATCTGATAGGGATCTAAAATTGTATCACAAGTCCAAAAGTATAGAATAATCCGAATGAATTTCAGTGGCATTCTGATTGAATTCCAACCATGAATGTACTGATGTACAAATAGCCTGAAATGTGGCTATATAACAGTATTGATACACCACATTTGATATAATATAACATAATATAATATTGAATTTACAATAATACCCCTAAGCAGTGACTTACACTGAAGAGTATCGATGGGCACTTTGTAATTCCAATGAATAAATTAAATAAGTAAATCATCTCAAACATTAACTGAAACTTAAAATAATTTTATTAATAAGGCTGATGTTATGATATGGAATATGGAATTATATATATAGTTAGATAGGTAGATATATAGTACGCAATTCCAAATGAAAGAGCTGACGGCTATCTTATTATGTAAACCAATGACCCATTACTTATTTCCTTCGATATCTCTTTCTTTGTGTGTGGATCTTTCTAATAAGAAATTTATGAAAGATAACGTTTTCGCAGTGTTTGTAATTCAAACATTGTTCACGTCGTCATGTGTTCATGTCCATCCAGCGTATATCACTGAAGAGGGAAAACATTAAACAAATAGTCATTATTGTTGCACAATTGCTTTAATGGCCTGAAAATTTAATCTGGTCAAGTACATGTGAATGCGAATCTGCCGATCAATTTTTTTAAAAATTTTATGTTAACTCTACAAACATGAACTGAAACTGATAGAAACTCATTACTATTGTCAAAGGTAAATGAAAAATAGGTAAAATACATTACCAGTAATACTTAATTGTTCTCACATGTCTAGATTATGAGTGGCGTTGTTGAGTGCTCGTATCCTTGCATCGCACTTACAAATAAAAATAGTGTGGTTGGTAGAGAAAAGCACTGGTACTATTGCACCACAACAACAAAACTTACTATTTGAAAATCTTTTCGGGTAATAAAACCGTCCTTAATTAAATATGACATAGTTAATTCAACTAATCCCATATGCATAATTGTTGTTATGTTGAGATTTTATCTGCATGGATGTTCAGTGTTTAAATTTTGAAAACTGTCGCACGTCACCAGATATTGCCCGAACTAAATACCGTTTGTAACCCTTTATTGCTTGACAAAATGATTGTACTTAACCCATAAGTGTTTCGATAATAGGTCATAGATAATTCCTTATTGCTTTATAAAAATTACGCACCTCACCATTTATTGGTTGATAAAAGCCGTAACGAACCCGTATTTGCATGTAAAAAAGAAACTAAACAATCTCGTGCTTATCCAGCTATCATAAACATAGCCGTACGTAACGAACCCGTTATTGAATTTAAACCCATTGTTACAAAAACTAAGCCTGATTCAATTATTCATTTTAAATAAAAACTGAGCCGTATGAATTTTTTCATTTCTGGTGGCTTATCATTTATGAATAAAACAAGACCATTTTTAGATATCAACAATTAACATTGCTGTTTATGAGCTATTGTCTTGAACGTTTTGCCTAATATACAGTAAAACCATTCTTTCATGTTTTCTTTAGTTGGTCCTTAAATATATCCTTGCAGAGAACGTCATGACAAAAGCCAGAGTAAACCAAAATATATATATTTTTTTTTGGATGAAGCGTCACCACAAACCTCAAACTAGGTAGAGCGTCCTTGTTTACTGCGCACATCTTATGCTCGCAAGGCCTAAGTAATGTCAGTAGTAGATAATTGGCAAACAGCAACAACAACAAAAACAATAATAATAATATTAATAATAATAATAATGCAATATCAAGAGTCACTGAACATATAACGACTTGAATCATATCTCAAACAATGTGTAGTCTAATAATTGATGCATGGCTGTAGTTTTATGAAGCTTACATTGTTCCAATTGGGACAAACGTGCCATGAGTTTTAAATTGTAGCATTCAGTATCGGTCCTCCCAAAGTTTCAGTCTTCGAGGAACTGGACAGAATGCCCATTCCAGTTGTGGTAGTTAGTTATGATTTTGTTGCGAATGTATGAAAATTGCGTCCTGTCTTTTGGAATCATTGCGAATGAGGGTCGTGGATTGAATTTTTGCATGACTGGCTTTTGTAATATTTGTCATTGAGGGTTTATTGAAAGAGTGTCTCTATAGCTGACATTTCTCATGATTATAAGTAGTAAACAAGCATTTTGCCAGAATATTTGTTGAAAACGTTTATCGAGTTGTCTATGGATATATTTAAGATTTCCAGAACATTCTTTTGCGATGACGGACATGTGTGGATTAAATAAATTATTTAGTAAACAGTTATTCATTCTTGTTTTATATTATTATTAGGGAAACACTGATCAGAGTTCATATTTGTGATCAGATATAATTCAAAAAGATTTATTTATTTCCATTATTCATTGTAATAAAAAAGTTGTTTTGATGTTCTGGACAAAACACTACTTTGGAATTATTGAGAACGCATTCAAAGACATTATTTATGGTATCTTTCTGATACATCATGAAATTTGAAACTATTTGAATTCATAAGGAAAATTAACTGGATATTAATATCATTGGATATTTAGGAATACGTGGGATTTAATTTACAAAACTGTTAGTGTCTCTTAATTGTTTACGTTGTAGCGTTCGGAGATAAATTATTTTATAACTTTACTAAACTCGGTCGTTTCGCTTATTACTGTTATTTATTTAAAACCTAGAGTTGTAACTGTATATATATATATATATATATATATATATATATATATATATATATATATATATATATATATATATATATATAGATATAGAGAGAGAGAGAGAGAGAGAGAGAGAGAGAGAGAGAGAGAGAGCTGAGGCATAGAAGTGTATGACCTTTTTCATGTCGTCAATCTGTATAGGTGGGATGTAGTATTTATGCTGTTTGTGTGTTTGTTTTTCAATTGGCTGAAGTAAACTTATTACATGAACCACGTACTTGACGTTGAAACGATATATTACCGATATATTAACGATATATTACCGATATATTAACGATATATTAATAACATATTCTGAGTCCATGAATTATAGTATTTTCCAGCCAATCACAGGTTCTTTAGCAATTTTCCGTGTTTTTCTGAATATGTACAGATTTCTCGCTTTTCCCTCGTACTCTGTTTTTTTTTATATCGCTGGAAGATAGTTCTAAGTAAAACGGTAAGATGGTAACAATACAATATGAAGCTTCCCGATCAAAGGGAGATGTAATCGTGTATGCTAATGAGGACAGACGAAAAGATGCTGAAACTATATTGTCTGTTTAACCTCGTCGTTCACACTCAACAAGGTAACCCGATTTCAGCTGTCTAACTCTTTTAGGTGTGCCGATAGATCATGTTATTGTTTCCTCAATTACAATAGGGGACAATGCTGCTATCGGTTTTGTGGCATCTTTTTATTGGATAAATATGAAGCGTGGAAATAACTTCACACTACAGTCAGATTGAGTTTTCGTTTTTGTTCGTTTCAGTTAGTATTGTTTTGAGATTTCCATTTTGCTTTGTTTAACATTCAGCACCCGTGCTCCCAGCCCACCATGAAGCCCAACAAGGTGACACTTTGCAAGTGCCAGGGATTCTATACTTAGTCGATAGCATTACCTATGATTGATATGTGAAGTCACCACCGTCTAGGGTCAGTAAAATTACATCCTTATTGACCCCTGGAGCCACCGCCCTCTAGGAAGTCTTCTAAGACCTGGGAAAGGGAAAGCTAAATGTATATATTTAGGGGCAACGGTTGTATCAAGATATATACAATAAGAACGATAAAGAAGATGAGCAAGTAAATAAACACTTCCTAGAGCTCGGCGTGACCAGCCGATTTGTCGAGACTGGGCTCATGTCGACTACCCGTCAAGGAGAAGTAGAGGCCAAAACAGTGTATTGCATCGGAAAGCCTCCGCTAAACTACCAGGATCTTTTCCTCCATCGGCACGGGACGCAACCCTCGGCAAACAGGTTGCCTCTACTTAGTCGCCTCTTACGACACGTTGTGAGACACATCGGGCCAATCCCTGAACCAGCAGTGGGTTGTTTCTTAGTAAAGACCAAAATGATTAATTGCCGCAAGACGCATGTTCAGTATTTGCATTTCTTTAAACTAGTTTGCATTATCTATATTATGTTTTGGCTCTTCTTATTTTGGCATTCTGTTCAATTTTCTGCAAAGTCTAGATCTCCGAGGACCATTTATAACTGCACTGGTTTTTAAGTTATGTTTGGGGATACTCCTACATACTTATTTCTATATCTTTTAAAAAATGTGTTCAAAATTTTCTACTAAACTTAAATGAATTTATTGAAATGTTAAGTTTGGTGCATTACTATGATGTTTGCGTATTTTTAAGGAATATTTGTACTGTTAATCACTTTTTAGTTTTTGGTCTTATTACTCTTTATAAAGTATATTTACATCTTCCGTTTCCACATGATCGGAAACCCTCATACATGTTTACCACATTGTCTTCGAGATCTTTTAATTTAACGATCATTGATAACATACTTGTTTGTTTATGCTTTTGTACCATATAACTAGCTACATAGCTTGATCGAGTTGGTGAGGATTGCAATCAATCAATCAATCAATCAATCAATCAATCCTTCACAACCAGTCACCTTTTTATAGCACATTCAGGGCATTATATTTATAAGGACAAACGCACATTGAAATGATATCTGCAAGACTGTCGATTAACGTGTTAATCATGTACAAGTACTTACAATTCGATGATTTATTTAATAATCGGGCGCAATGGCGACATGCAAACAGACTGTTGTGATATCGTATATTCTGTTTTTAAATGTCAGAAGCGAGATTTCACTAAGTTGGAAAGGTTGATAGTACGCGCCGGTACAATTTCAAAACAGTTTGTAAAGAAAATAAATGCATCAAAATATAGGTTAAAATTTCTAGAGTTAGTTCCCTTGCACTGGTAGTGCCACAGACTTGTCAGATTGGGTTACGTCCCATGGGTTGGATGATTCCTCTTGTCAGTGTTATAAACTGCGTCATCAATTGTGGAGTTCATATTTTCAAGGGAGACTGGAACGTGATCACTGCTGTGAAGGTCATAAGGGGTCTTCCATTCATAGTCCAAAAGCAGCGAATGATAGCAAATTGCCATATATATATACACGTGTATGTATCAGTTATTGGGTGTAAATATGTTGGTTTTTTGGTATTATATAGACACAAATAGTGTCTAGAAATGAAGTCTTCTACTTTGTGACCTATGTCACTTATATGGTTTGATCCCCATGTAATATTACGGGCATTAAAATCCCTGAATAAAACAAAGTTGTTACGTTGGAAGTTGCTGAGCAAGATTGTCTAATTCGTGTGTTGGTGTTTGTTGGTATGTAAATAGACCAAGATGTAATCACACGAGGTTGAATGGCGTTTACAAAAATGGCTTGCAAATTTGTGTTTAAAGAGATGAATCTATTAGGGGCTCTATAGTTCACAACAACAGAAACTCCTCCTGAGGCCCTGTCAACATTTTGAAAGTAGGTGTTAAACAGGGAGTTTCGTAAAGTGCGATGTTATCCGAATCTTTCCAGTATGTTTCTTGAAGGCACTGTACTGCATGATTATGTTCATTTAAAAGCAGGAGAACATCATTGTTGTTGGATTTTAGTTTTCGACAGCTATTGTATAATGGTGTTGATTATAAGTTCAAGTTGAAGATTTTGGAGCTGAGGCAATCTTCGTAGTTATTTCTCTGGAGGAAGTACGGGGCTGTAAGTTTTGTTGGTAGGTCTGGAGCCAGATTGATTGATTGATTGATTGTATTTTAACGGCGCACCAGCACTTTTAGGCTATTTAGCGCCAAACAATAGGTTGTATGTGAGAACGTTTAAGAAAGGTAAAAGTTTTCATATCGACCAGCGATATCAAAAACCAAATAGTTGAAAGTAAAACGGTAAGATGGTAACGGTAAAATATAAAGCTTCCCGATCAACGAGGGATGAAAATGGAGTATGGTAATGAAGACTGACGAATAGATCATGAAAATGCAATACATAAAATTGCTCTTTGTGATGGCATAAAAGTTGTAGTTGAAAATTAAGGTTTACTTCCTTCAGGAAATCTATAATGCGAGTGATATGTATAGTGTCAAACGTTCCTTCATGTCATGCACACTATTATACTTATCACGAGTAGGTTGCAGGTCGAACCACTCTGTCATAAAGTGCTTAACAGTGAATGGTTCATTGCAAGTAACAGTCAGGTGGAACATCACCTTTTAGTATGCAGGAGTGGGTTATGTATGTATGACCAATTCGAATTCTTGCAAAGACTACCTCCTCCCTGCAGATGGTTATGTAGGAAGGAGTTCATTCTCCTAGGGTTGGTTTGATGGCGTGAGCTTTGTTATTCATTGCATCATTCCTCGATTCCTGTCACTTCTGGCATAAATACTCTTTGATACGAGGCCCAAAATCAGTATACGGTATTTTAAAAGCAGATGGTTCTTCAGATAGGGTCATTTTAGCAGCACGATCTGCTTTTTCATTACCTTTAATACTAATATGGCTAGATAACCAACATTATAATATATTGTGGGACGTACACAGCTCAGTATGTCTGACAAACAGATCGATATATAATGGGTTCTCCAGTTTTCTGTTGTGTAGTGACTGAAGCACTGATAGTGAGTCACAGAGACTGATAGTGAGTCACAGAGGATAATGCTGTTTAACATACGTTTGTTTAGTTTCAGATGTCGTTGCGAATTCTAGTTTCTGTTTCCATTTATTTTGCGGATAGTGTTCCAAACATTCCTAATAGAGGAACGAGAGTTTAAAGAAGAAATATATTTCTTACATGATGCTTGTTTACTTTCTTTGATTGTGCGGCGAGCTTTAGCCCGGATGATACGATATTTACTTAAATTTTCGGGCGTTGGACGATTGTCGATTTTTTCCCCTCCAATTTCTCTGCATTTTCTAATGGCTTCTTTACATTCCCCAGTTACCCAAGGTTTTTGGGTTCTTTTCTGTTCGGTGAGGAATTGGGAATATATTCTTCTGCAATCTTGATTATTCTAAGTGCTTTCTGGAAGTAAAATGTGAATGCACTTTTCATAGCATGGTGCGTGAGGTTCCAGGCGGATATCAACTGTGAAACCGTAAATATTACAACTGAGCCAGTGTACAAGTTAATCCATATTTCAGAATCAGAATGAAAACAGTTATAGAAAACTTGCAATATTGATTTAACTTTCCTAGAAGAAGAACAGGTTCAGCAAAATCATTAAGACAAAATTTTGTACCTAACACGGATGATAGATACACTGCATAAACGGGCATTTTAAGGTTATTTAGATTACAAACATTGATATATACGGCAATAAAGCTGGCCGGATATCATTTTCCTACACCCACACATATTTCTAGTTGAGAAAGTTAATCAACAAGGAGGTTATGTATTTTAAACATGTGAATAAACTTCACATAGAGTACAAATTACACTAATAGTAATTTATTGAAATTGTTAAGTGGTATAAATAATGGATTTTGTGAGTTAAATCTTCATAGATCGAGGCTCACATTTACCGAACATTTTGCGTGTATAATTGATCATCATCGCCGCATAAAACGCAGATTAAAATCCTCAAGCAATAAGTTGTGAATAATAATATATAAGTTGCTGCGTTAGCAGCAAATGACGTAACCTGCACTACTACATGCAACAAGATCCTCGTAACACAATAGTAGATCCTCAGGATCCTCGTAACACAATAGTAGATCCTCAAGACCGCTCCGGTGGCCTAGTGGTTAGAGCGTCCGCCCCGGAAGCGGGAGGTCGTCGGTTCGATCCCCGGCCGAGTCATACCAAAGACTTACAAAAATGGTACTAACAGCTGCCTCGCTTGACGCTCAGCATTAAGAGGTTAGTGTTAGGACTGGTCGGCCTGGTGTCAGGATAATGTGACTGGGTGAGACATCATGCTACATGTCTGCGGCATGATGTCTCAGTGCTAGACATCACTATAAACTGCCTCACTGCAGACATCGTAGCGATATGACTGAAAAATTGTTAAAGCTACGTTAAAAATCCTAATCAAACAAAGAAGATCCTCAAGATCCTCGTAACACAATAGTAGGTGAACAAAGGCCAAACCAGCTGCTATTTGTGTACAAATGAATGAAACCGAGGTGATCCAGAGAGGGCTTGGAAAAGTGCTCGCCCATGTGTGACTTGCATCAAAAGGAACACAAAGCAAACAAAACAAAAAAGAAATCATATGCGTGGACAAATTACTGTAGTGTAGGAAAACGAATCTGCAAATGTGGCCTACTACCGTGATGAGGTGGACGTTGCAAATACTGCTATAAAATATAATGATTGGTATGTTTAAAAAAATCACCTTGCAAGTGGTAATATATTTGTGGGTGGATTACTTGGCAAGCTTTCAATTGCATTCTTTGGTAAAGAAGAACGCTAATAAATAGTATTGGTCATGCATGTTTCTTTCTGTTATTCCTTTTGAAAAGAATTCTTGTCCGCTCCCATTTTTATCATTCATTTGGGACAGTGATGCATTGTTTTCAATATCTTCTTCTATGGTTCCATAATTATTCCAAACCATTTCTTTGTAAGCAAGGAGCATTGTCTTTGCATGTAAACCATTTATAATTGCCCGTTTAGTGCTAGATCAGATTAACCCACAGGTTATGATCTACTTAATTTTCCATAGGGTATTTTCTTCCAAACAGACTCATAGACCATGTTTGTCGGGTGCCTAAAATATTTCGCCCATAACTTTATTTTAAAGCACTATTGTAACCTCATCTGTGTTCTCCCTGCATTTGGCGTAAAGAATCAAAATATTGTCTTCAACAGCTTCTCAAACCATCAATCTGGGGCCCCGAGTGGCCGAGTGGTCTAAAGCGATCTCCGTTATGGATCAATGCCATCTCACCTCTGTCTGCATGGGTTCGAGTCTAAGATTCGGCTAATGTAGTTATGTGAAAAAGCTTGCCAGTAGCTTCTAGTGGGTCGGTGGTTCTTTCCGGGATTTTCCCGGGTTCTTCTTCCACCAATAATACTGGCCGCCATGTATAGCCTATTGTGTGCTGAAAAATGGCGTTAAACCCTACAATAACAACAACTAACCATCAATATTCTCTTAATTTTTGTAATGAAACTAAGTGCGAGTTTCCATTTTATTAATAACGTGCTTATTAATTAAAAAAATATAACCTTTAAACAGATTGATTTTAGTTTTAGTAAATCCCACAAATAATTCGAGTTTATTGAGAGGTTTTCATATCATGTAAACATAACGTATTAAGAACGCATTGCTACGTAATTAATTAGGCAGTATTTGAGCTGTGGGAACACAGTCATAATACATAGCAAGAAGACATTATTAATTTACCATCGATGAATTATCAACCCAGTCTTCTGTTATTAGGAACAAAGAATACTAGTCAGTACATATTAGTACAGTATTTAAAACGCAATTTATTGTGGGCTTTACAAATCAGAAGCGAATCCTCTTTATATGGATTTGTATGTGTAGAACACGAGATACAACTGAAATATTCCAATCTGATTTAATTAGAAAAGAATTGATACGGACTGAGCTATTATCGAAATGATTAGTAATTTTATAAAAGTTGTAGAGGATAGTGTCTTATTTCATTGTATGTTAAATCGTCCTTAGTATGGTACATGTTTGACACAATGTTCTTTTTCTCTTCCCTATAATGTAAGTATGATTTGGTTAATTAGTAAAAAGAAGACAAAAATCTTGTGAAGCCTAATGTTAGCAAATTTATATAAATGTTTGTTCTTAAAAGTAAACAAATGTTCCAATTTAGAGTTTCCAAAAAATAATGATTCGATTTTTAATTTCACATATATTTCAAGTTTATCAAGCACTTTTCTAAAGGATTAAATGCATTATTCGTTTAGTGTAGTATTTCAAATTAGTATTGTCTTATTAGCTTTGTACAGACGAGCTATGGCTATCTATCTTCACAAATTATGTAGATTTTTGGATTTTATTCTCGCTATTGTGTCATTTCTGATTTGTATATTGGCATGGAATGTTTATCAAAACTATGGCCTCGTAATTATGATTTGAGAATCGTAGATGCGTTTCGTTTTTGCAAAGTGTCTTTAAACAAACTATATATATATATATATATATATATATATATATATATATATATATATATATATATATATATATATATATATATATATATATATATATATATATATATATATATATATGTATCAGGAAGAAGAATTTCAGTTACCTCCCTTTCGCCCGTAACAAATAAACAATTTAAAAATTCTACCGTTAATTTTAATAACCTGGTTCAAATTCCTCTTAAATCGTCAACCGTTGTGTCACCTGTCCCAGTGATACCACTACGTACTGCATTATTCAACGCTCAATCAATAGGGTCACCGGAAAAGCGCACAGAAATTGTTAATTTTATCAACGACCATAATATCGACGTTTTCTTCCTGACAGAAACATGATTACAATCGTCAGGTGATGAACATAAGTGTGCGGATTTAACACCCAGCGATTACTCCATCAAGTTGTTCCCACGCAACTCTCGCGGAGGTGGAATTGCTGTAATTACAAAGAATTCCATGATCAAATGCCTTAAGTACAACACAACCTTCAATTTCTGCCACACATCGTTTGAACTAGTCCAAACAACGCTCACACTAAAACAAAGGTCAGTCCATTTTTTCTGTCTCTACCGCCCTCCTCCTAGTAGGAAAAAACAAGCTGACTGAATCTCTCTTTTTGGAGCAGTTTCCAAATCTTCTGGTGTATGCAAATTCGATAGGTGGTAACCTAATTATTCTTGGAGATTTCAACTTTCACTTTGACTGTCCTGGAAAACCATACACGTCAAAAATCCTACGTTCCATTCATGTTTTCAATCTTAAACAGTCAGTTAACCAACCCACCCATAAACTTGGTCACATTTTAGACTGGTTTCTTTATAGACCTGATGATAATATTCTGCAATCCACCCTTGTATCCCACGATCTTGCATCGGATCACCTCAGCATTGTATGCCATCTCGACGTATCAGTCCCTAACCCTCCACCTCTATTTGCTACTAAGAAAAACCTCCGTATGATAAATAGAACCAAATTCATGCATGACATCCAAGAAAACCTAACAACTTTCTTACATCCAAAAGCGGAACAACTTGATAACTGCCTGCGTTCATTGCTTGAAAACATGCCCCAGCCACCAAATGCAGAGTATCAATAAAAAAGTGTTCTCCATGGTATAGCAGTGTTAGGGACCAGCTTCGCACTGCTAAAAGACATCGCCGAAAGGCAGACAGGCCTTGGCTTTCCACCAGACTCACTATTCATAAACAAATCTATGAAGCCGCTAAGAAGAATGTCACAAACATAGTCCATTTAGCCAAATTATTTCACTACATTACTAAGATCACAGAGAGTTCCAGCTGCAAAGAGCTTTTCGAGATAACTAACAAACTAATGTCAAGGAACAAATGCACACCACTTCCAACAACCTTCTCTCCACTAGACCTTCCGGACCAATTTGCAAATTTCTTCCGTGACAAAGTACAAACCATTAGAGATTCGCTTGACAGCACAATTTCAACTGACTCTTTACCATACAGTTATGAAACAGAATTTCAGCGACAACCATTAAGAGCATTTGAACCTGTTTCTATTGATTTAATACGGACAATCGTAATGAAAAGTGCACCAAAGTCTTGTGAACTTGATTCAATTCCGATATCGCTGCTGCTTGAGTGCTTAGATCTGATATTGCCTTTGCTAACTAATGTTATTAATATTTTTCTCTCATCGGGGAAATTCCCATCATTTTTCAAAACTGCCATCGTAAAGCCACTGCTGAAGAAACCAACACTGGACCATAGCGATTTAAAGAACTACTGCCCAGTTTCTAATCTCCCATTCATATAAATAATCTTAGAAAAGGTTGTTCTAACCCAACTTGTATCTCATTCGAATTCAAACAGTCTTTTTAGCAATGTACAGTCTGCATATCGCCCTTGCCACAGTACGGAAACTACTCTTCTGAAAGTATTTAATGACATTCTTTCTGCTTTGGATTGTGGAAAGATTACAGTCCTCGCTCTCTTGGATTTATCTGCAGCATTTGACACAATAGATCATGTTATATTACTTCACCGTCTCCAGCATGTATTTGGCATTCAGACTATAGCCTTACAGTGGTTCAAGTCCTACTTAGTGAAGAGGACACAAATTATACCTGCAA
The DNA here is from genome assembly GCA_030141615.1 of Unio pictorum. Taxonomy (NCBI): domain Eukaryota; kingdom Metazoa; phylum Mollusca; class Bivalvia; order Unionida; family Unionidae; genus Unio; species Unio pictorum. Next base: position 1,426,533 of record JARLTB010000220.1, on the reverse strand, counting down.
ATGGAATACACTCCAGCCCAGTTGACGTATGTTGTGGTGTTTCACAGGGATCTGTTCTTTGATCTGTTCTCTTCATTCTGTACACTCAGCCTCTCTCAAGTGTCATAGATCATCACCCAGTGTCGCACCAATTGTATGCTGATGACACCCAAATATACAAGTCAAGCCAACCAACTGAAGTTGATGCTACCATCCATGGAGTAGAGAGGTGCATTTCTGATGTGAAACCATGGATGACATGTAACAAGCTGCAGATGAATGATGATAAAACTGAGGCTATTCTGATCACAACAAAAAGACTTTCTCATTCACATTCTTTACCTCAGACAATAAATATCAGCAACACCAACATTCAATTCTCACAGTCAGTACGAAACCTAGGCGTTACTCTAGACAGTACTCTCACATTGCACCAACATGTCACGAACATATGCAAGGCTGCACATCTTTAATTGAGACGCATCAGTTCCATTCGTAAATATCTTTCAGTTGATGCCACTAAAACACTTGTGTGTTCATTAGTACTTTCAAGACTTGACTATTGTAACTCAATTCTGTCTGGTTCGTCACAATATTTACTCCAGAAACTTAAAAAAGTTCAAAACACAGCTGCTCGGATCATCTTTAGAGTATCTCGATCAGAGCACACCTCACCACTGCTCTGTACCCTACACTGGCTATCGATTCGGTACAGAATCAAACACAAAATGTGTTCTCTGTGCTGTGTTTCAATGACAGACTCCAGTCCAACATACCTATTCAGCCTCACCCATGTGTATAAACCAGCTAGATACTTACGCTCTTCTGATAATCGTTTACTCATTGTTCCCAAGGTGAAAACAAAGTTATATGGACAACGTTAGTTTGCATACCAGGGCCCGGCGATGTGGAACGAATTGCCCATTTAAATTAGACACAAAGACACCGTGGTCCCTTTTAATAGTGCTCTTAAAACTCACCTGTTTCGACTGCAGGGATAAACTGAGAGACCTAATTGTGTTTTGTACCTTTTATCTTTTCAGCATGTTTTTATGTTTTTCAATTTCATTGTTTTTGTCATTTGTTTTTCTGTAGTGTAGTCATATTATTGATGGTGTAAAGCGCTTAGAGCTTCGAAAGATTAGGCGCTATACAAAGTCCTCATTATTATCATTATTATAGAGGTCAATTAATCAGACACGGTATGTTCATCCATTCAATTTTCCGGTTCGCCTGGACTGAGCTGACAAGTGTAATCGATTTTTCCAAAAAGCACATGTGAGGTATATACGACATTACGTCTTAGTTCCTCTGTTGTGCTTCATTTTGCAAACATTCCATATCTGCACCACATCTGCCAATTTTGAATATAAAAACGATAATAGATCAAATACCGTTTTTCCTCTTTGAAATTGTTGTGCTAATTCCGCAATAGCATACAACATTCACAATATCTATTTTTCAATTATATCAGTAACTTCATCATGGTCCACAAAAAACAGAAAAAGTTTGATATACGAGATATGCAGAATTATGGATGAACAAACATGCAAAACGAGTCAAGTATCATTGTGTCCTCAAAGCTGGAATACAACGAAATGGACGTGGAACGCTATCAGGAACAGTTTAACGTATTTGGCTTTTGTTTTTCTTGTGTACGATTATTAGTCTCATTGTGGTTATCTTCGCTGTGATTAGTGTAGTAGGGCAATGTCGGGGATAAATATGGTTTACGCTTGATATTCCCAAATACATGCAAGATCAGCAAAAACCTAGATGTATATTACTACAGTTTCGTTCATTGTTCGAAACATAAAACAAAGAAGAGGTTAACGTAACACTACACCATACAGCTCTACTGTAATTAAAGATCATGTAACACGTTGATTAATTTCATACACAGTATGGTAGACTATTGGCATTTGGAATCTCAGTACTAGTTCTTTCTTTTGGATTAATATTCATAATGAGAGAAACCAAAAGCAGCTTTACATAATTCGTGTTATAATTATTTCCAGTAACTTCATCATATTGCAGACGTTCTGGCTTACAATTACAATTAACCTATAGATTATACTCGACATTTTTTAAGAAGACACATTATGGACCGGATGAGAATAGTAACAGCCGCTTTTTCTGTATAGATCAAGCCAACACAAACAAACTATTGATGACCTACACTTGCGGAAAAAAATCAATTGTAGTTGATACGTTTGATGCTATTGATGTAGTTCGACTATTAGAGAGAAAATTTATTTATGATTTCTAATCGCTTCTGCTACTGGCAAGCGTTCTCACGTAACTACATTAGTCGAACTGTTAGACTCGAACCTACGGAGACAGAGGTGAGATGGCAGTGATCCGTAACGGACAGCGCTTTAGACCACTCGGCCACTCGGGGCCCCCTTTTGGTCGTTTGTTCTTGATGTGATATTGTATGTACATTGCATATGGTCAACTTTAAAATAAGAATTGTTTAGAATGAATAATATTCATACAATACTTCCACGAAGCGCTGCAAACAGATCTTGTAGATATGTAAGCGACTTTTGTCAGAAATCAGATATTAAATTATCATGCAAGATCACGTCAAGTTTACAACCATTGTGCCCATATGCATACTAATGGTGATCCATGCCAACACCAACCCCGTTGAAAATCTCGTTTAACTGTGTACAGGCAAATAAACCAATTGTCGCTACATTTTATATTGCCCCTGATCTTTCTAAAATGTCTATAAAGCAATTTGTATTTTATTGTAGTAGTTAATGATAGCTCTAAAGAATTTATATTTAACTGCATTAGTTAAAAAGAATTTCCTAAAAGATGAAAACTATATGTTCCCTTTTGAATCTGAATATCTCCAATTTATGTAAGTGTATAATGATGTTTTGCAGAGTAGAACACAGGAGGAAATGTTTCTCTTTCAACAAGTGACTGTGATCTTTCACCACGTGAATGTCTAATGCAGGCATAGTGCACACAAAGGGGTAAAAAATCACCGAATACCATAATCAGATGAAGATTCTTTCCCATTAAACAAAATAATTGCCAATTGTATTAAGCGAATGTTTTAAAACAAGTAGACGTTGAGGTTGTTGTTCAGCACACAGGACGTGTTGCGATAATACAGCTAGCGAGATTTAAAACTTCCGAGCCCAATTTTGTTTCTGATATTTGAACGCTGGTGTGTGTATTCGGTGGTAAAAAATCACCGAATACCATAATCAGATGAAGATTCTTTCCCATTAAACAAAATAATTGCCAATTGTATTAAGCGAATGTTTTAAAACAAGTAGACGTTGAGGATGTTGTTCAGCACACAGGACGTGTTGCGATAATACAGCTAGCGAGATTTAAAACTTCCGAGCCCAATTTTGTTTCTGATATTTGAACGCTGGTGTGTGTGTTTACATGTCTTTTAAATATAGACCGAATTTGTAAATGAAAACCCAAATCGCGCCGTTCAGTCTTAAGGTTAGGACCAGTAAATAGGTCATTCATGTTTCCAATTGCAACACTATTCACAACACGTCATTTTGTTTTTGATCCTGCTGCTGCTATTACTTATGTTATTGCTATTGTCATTGTAGGGTTTAACGCTATTTTTCAGCACAAGATAGGCTATACCTGGCGACCAGTATTAATAGTGGAGGAAGAACCCAAGAACCACCGACCCACGAGAAGCTACTGGCAAGCTGTCTTATTTACCCACATTGGCCGAATCCGAGACTCGAACCCACGCAGAGGTGAGATAGCAGTGATCCGTAACTGAGAGCGCTTTAGACCACTCGGCCACTCGGGGCACCCTTTCAGTTATGAGAGAAAAACATCGTCTTTTGTGATAGGACAATTTTACAATCTAAATCAGAAACTTTCTCCTAACGCAAAATCCTGACTCTTGAATAGAATTTTAATATTCTTCACTAATGCATATGAAGTGTTTTATTACGTTACTAATGACTTCCAATGCATGGTCTACTATTGTGGCCATAGTGTGTAAATACAAATTTTAGCCATCTTTCATAAATATTTAATACAAATATTAAATTTTAAGACGCGTTTATTTTAAAACGAGCAGAGGTTGAAGTTAGTGTCCGGTGGAATGGACCTTATATCCTCATTCGCTTTGCCCGAGGTGCAGATTATATGGTCCAATTTCAAACAAAAAACGCCGTCATTGTAATGTACTCTATATTATATTCATGGTCCAGATCAAGGATAAGAAACGGGCTCAAATTTAATCTTAGTATCAACTGTGAACTTTATTGTTAATATAACCACAACGGTATCATTGCGCGAACTATCATCAGTAAACAATATGGACGCTTGATAGGGTCGTTATTTAAACGCCGATATTCACACAAACATCTACTCTTGGCTGAAAGCTTACACCGAATATTTCAGTGCAAACTAAATGTTTCACCTTCTATATTCAAGTGGAAATATAGTCTATGGATGTTTTATGTTTCTAAGTTGCATCACATAAAAAACCATGCTGACCTCGACCATAAAATAAATAAATAAATTAAAAAAAATTTTTCATTATGCATAGTTTTGCATGGAAAATTTCCAAAGTCTCGCATCTGACTCAAAATTCAAAAGCTCAGGACGAAGTTTCCATTCAAACATAGATGCTTATGAAGTAATCTATTGGTCTCAAAATCAAAACTTTATATTTATTTTACATTTCCCCGACAATAGCCCGATTCACTTCCAGCGTGGACTTTTGCTCTTCTCTTTCTTCACATATTTCCGACCAACACACTGAACATGTATGCCGTCTTAAAAGTTTACAGAAAACATAATCGATAAAAGGATGAAAAAGTATGAATTTCAGTTAAAACTCATTATTCTTCTATTTTTCAATTTCATTACTTTGCATGTAACTTCCGTAGAGCATCGAATATAGCGAAAGTTCCCCCCCCCCCCCCGCGCAAGTGCAATGCAGGTGCTGCCACGAGAAAAAGATGAATTGAGTTAAGCGGCTTTAAGTGTATATTTAAACTCGTATCTCCGTTACTAAAGAAGCAATATATGTAAAAAATGTAGCAACAACAGAACAATAGTATGTATTCGTTTCGAAAAGCGATATTTCAATTGTTTATATCATGATGTTGTTCTTAAGCAAATGTATTGTTTTACGGATTTCTCTGAAGTAAACATCTGCACCAAAGTTCAAGAATTTATATACTTGTCCAAAATGTTTGTACTGGACAGACACCAACACGTTTCAAATTTGATAATAAATATTTCGTCGCAATTGCTTTCCGTTTCTCATATAAATACATTTCAGGCATAATTTCAGTTGTTGTATATTCAAACCTTACCACTGTAATTATGACGATTTCTCCCTATCTTGTTACGTGTATTTAATTTTACAGTGCTTGCCTGACATTTGTTTGTAACCGAGGGTTAAATACACTGTTAATGTTATCATGTGATTGTATGATGATCATTAACATTTGGAGTCAACCAGTAGGTACCTAAATTGTACTTTAATCTATCCGTTATTATGAATAGGTCAATCAGCAATGAACATCTCTTGTATTTTATTACAATGATGTTTGTATCAAATTGCTATCATATAACGAATGTTTATTAATTTTATCTTATACCTTCTCACATTTACAGGGATATGAATAATCACTAATGTACCATTAATAAGTGTTTTTATTATGAGTATATAAGACGTTTATCGATTTAAAAGTCCGGTTAAGCATACCAAAATTAAAACAACCTACGTCATATCATAGCAAAATCCCTTTTGGCCATTTAGCGTATTGGTCTTGACGTAGTAAAAGATCTAATATTAAAGAATAGTACAGCCACGATTATCACCCAATTGAACTGGCATAACCTGGTCTTAATGAACTATTTCTTCAGGATAATGTGTGAAAAATGATATTCAGATGTAGCAGCAGAGAGGGCGAATCGGACAACTTTATAGAAGCGTCTATTTGGCAAACCAAGGCTTCCTCCAAAAATCGAAAAAAAGTTTCCTTTGGAGACGCAAAGTCGTTGTCGCGCTTTCTCTGCTGCTATGGGGGTAAAAATCTTTTTACGATTTCAACCGAATATTTGATGAAGTCCGATACGATATCTTGATCTAGGATCATGTAAATTTATCGTTACAAATCCATGTGGGATTGACTTAGCGTGACTAAAGAAATTTCTAGAGAGAATATAATCCATATCTCCACTGCACCAAGTCTGGTGAATATTTCGTAGCGTATGTGTGTCAATTCCATTGAATACAGCAAGAATATTACAGTTATCTCTGATCACTGTTGGTATTCGTTGAGTGACATATATCACATCGGTATTTTTATGCCTACCTCTGGAAAATATCCTAGCGGGATTCTTTTGATTGTCTAACATGACATCATCATATACGACTAAATTGTTAATACTTCCATCAATAACATCAATGCTCGGTGCTTCCTCGATATCGGCTATAAACTCAATAATATCCTCATCGATTTCCGATTTTGCTTTCTCGTTAAAATCCTTTAACACCTCGTAACATCGCTGATCGTCTACACTCGGGGCTACTAAATACAACTTGTCCCATATCATCCTTCTCGTTATCAAATTAAGTAGCAGTTGTGTCTTGTTACTTCCAGATGGTCCGATTATAATCCTGCGAATAGAATTTGGTAGCGCTGCATGATGCTTAACTGGTTCTCGTGTTTTATTCGCCGAAAAATCAATTACATTCATGTTATTATAAATAAATTATGGATTTATATTGTGTGAAATGTAAGAAGCGTACTAGCACAAAAGACCTGACGACGATTACAACTAAAAATAATAGATCAGCACTTGCTGGTAAGTGTGTACAATGTGGTACAAAACATTTAGATTTGTTTCTATGAAATCTGAAGATGTTTTAAAAAAAACGAGGATGTGATATTGCAGCCAAGTTAATAAAACTCCCAGGAACACCATGGACAAAATATCCAGGAGAAAAACACCTTCCAGGATATAGTTAGTGTGGATCCGGGACCAGACTCGATATCAGACTCGATGATCAAAACTAACCACGACCCGGTGAAAACCCAATAAACGCCATTGATAAGGCTTGTCATGCTCATGATGTTGCTTATAAAAACAGTAATCTGCAACATAGACATATCGCAGATGTGAAATTAATTCATGCGTTGAATTATATAACTGATAAATCCTTCAAAGAAAAGTTGGCTTCATGGTTGATAAAATTGGCGATGAAAAGTAAATTGATGTTGGGTGCTGGTAATTAATAACATCATGGAATCTATTTATTATTCTCCAGGATCATACTGGAGGGGTAAATCAGCAATCAGTAAACTCGCTAGCGCCGCAACGGTGACAAATACTACAGCAGCGGATTGGTTATCCAAACAGGCGATATGGCAAATTTATCTACCACCGCCTAAACAAATTAACTTCTCGCATTTTATGTCAGCGCACCTAATGAGGTTCATCAGGCCGATATATTATTTCTGCCTCATGATGGTGTTTATTCAGGATAAACGATCCCGTGAATGGGTCAAGAGATTACCAGGCGTAATTACCGCGCTGAATAATGAGATTACTCGAACAATCAACATGAAACCTAATAACGCGATTAAAAAAAATATATACCTGTAAAACCGCAAAATGATTTTTCAAAACAACCAATAGTCGGCAATGTCACTGTTAGGTATTTATATGAACCAGGAGAGCTCGAAGATGGCAAAAAAGAGCTACTGATCCTTTTTGGAGTGTCACTACGCATAAAATATCTAGCATAACACGATCCACGGGTAGACCGCCAGTCTATAGGTTGGATTCAACTGCTCACCAGCGTGGGTTTACTCGTGAATGATTATAAGTGATACCCGAGGATACTCAAGTACCGCCGCGTGGTCTTAACTAGCACCTCTTCGTCTGTTACACTCAAGAGGAGTCAGCATCACATTTTCTCTGGTATGACCTACGCTGCTATATTTTCTGTCTACGGTAAATTGGCAATGGTCTTTATCCGACCAACACCAACGCATTATACAATTGAAACTCGCGCAGTGATTATTCTGTTGTTGTTTCAGTGTGATTATAAATTCGGCATCAATATCAAATTTTCCGTTTTTTTGTCCTGTTGTTTATAACCAGAGAGTTTTTTTCTGATTATGTCATCGCTGACAATATCACTGATTGTTGTGTCACTATAATCTAAAACAACTCTTCGAAGTTGATTTATTCTTCGTACTCTGGACACTGCAAGATAAACTACATTCGACCATTCGATGCGATTATCTATGATCCAAACAATTGTATCGGATATAGTCAACCCCTGCGAAGAATGTATCGTCGCTGCGTATCCTAGCTTCCATGGGGATTTATCAGCACGCAATGCGTCTTCGACAACATTGATATCAACCAACACAATATCATTTAACACTAGAATCTGCTTCTCTGTCAGGCCTGGAATATCAACTTCGATATTTTGTCTTCGTGTATCCTTGGGTCTATAAACACAATGACACTGGAGGTGTTGCAAATTTTTCTTTATGCGTGTTAAATAACTTCATCTGAAGTGTATCTCTACCTTTCTACTTGCCACTATCAAATCGTTTGGTCTCCACGCTTTCCAGAAATCATTTAATGGGGTTTCCGAAATTATTTCACGTGCTATTTCACACTGGATTCTATCCGGTTGTAATCTGATTAGTTTTTTGAACTCACGTACTTGTTTATCAAGTGATGTATGATCAGTACTAGTTTCTTCATAATAGTCTTCAAAATTCTTCAGCCAATTATGTGGGGATAAACCGACAAAGGGTGGTGGTTGACCATGATCGCCATACATTATCACTTTTGTATTCGCTATCAATAACCAATCGAGAAAGCTTTGTAATACATCAAACGACACTGTGCATATCTCATCCCAAATGATGATTTTCGGAATATATTTCTCGCCCATTCGATCAGGAGTGCATTCGTCACCTTTCCATCGAACAAAAACTGCGATAAGTGCAAGCATTAATTCCTCGCTGTTTCATCTCTCTTGCAAGTCTGTGTGTTGGTGTTAGCACAATCATGTTTGATTTCCCTCGAAATAATTCAATCACACGAGTCGTCTTCCCTGACCCACCACAACTGTTTAAATAACTGGTTTTATATCTACATATTGGATCGGAACACGACGGTGTATTAGATGGTTCTGATATCTGATTATTTGTCAAGTAATTGTTTCCAATTGTAACATCTGCTGATTTGAGTAATCACGCAGTATTTCATTTTTAATTCTCCATGATCCGCAACTCTCGTCTGAATTAGTGAAATCAGCCACTGCTTCTTTATGTTTTACGTCTATATAAAATGAATCAGTGGCGACTCTAACTGCGGTGTCAGCAAATCTATTTATCATCGAACGTAAATTAATAGAAGCATAAGACAGCATATACGACCTTAAGCACGTATACTAAGGATTTTCTCCATCTGTGTAAGTAACAGCTGTACCTAATTTGGTTCCATCGGACAAGAAAGCGTCTTTACGATTTACATATATACCCTTAGATGTTATATCTGCGATTATAAAATCGTATTCAGCATCATTTATAATAACCGCGAAGAATATCGTTTGTGGTTGTATTTTCCACCCTGTGTGAACTTACCAATTATTCTTCTATCAAAATCTTTTGCGTGTTTATTTCTAACTTCAAAGATTTCTTTTGACCATTTCACGATATATTCTTCGTCGAGATCGGGAATTGTTTTTTGTTTTCGGTGATTATACTATGTAGACTATCGGGTTGTGGTAACCAGACTTCAGTTTGTTTCAGATATGATATAATTGCTTCACTGACAATCAGCGGCGATATCAGCATTTTAGAATCAATCATATACCGTAATAACACTATTGGCATCCAGTGTTTTTCAGAGATGTGTCTACCAAACCAAAAATAACAGCATGGATGAAGTCCTTTAGCCAATTCAAATGATATCACACGAGCGAATCCGGTGAGATAAAAATCAGGCAGTGGTCCATTAACGCAACACGGGTCATCTCGTGTGTGGGATGTCCAAATCTTTTGAAGTACTCAGAGCACTTTGAAGTACCCGAGAAAACTCCCTGGATAACACGCAGTTATATCAACCGAAATAATACTTTTGGGGTCATATTTTGTATTCCATAATCCATCATGGCCATATTTCACGCAGCTTGATTCGATATTTGAGAGAAATTCTGCGAGTGTTGGTTTCCATAGATTTCTCTTTCTCGTGAAATGAGCTGCAACTGACGGAATTGTAAAACAGTTTGTCAGTAATTGTTCGTCGTGTTCCGTTGAAAAACCACCAGCTAGTTTTTTTCATCTCGTTGTGGAGAGCTTCAGAATGATATAATTCGCCGTTGGGTCTTACAAATTGATCGAATTTACCCTCTTCGTCTTCAAAACTGTGAAGTAACCACACTGACACAGGATCGTTTTTACTTAACTCGTAAATAAAATCAAATAAATTTCCCGTGTAATATTTTATGGTTCTATCCCGCGGAAATATTGTTACCGCAGGTGTCCACGCGTGTTCATTATGGTCAATAATTTTGATTGGAGCTCCTTTTGATTTATATTTCGATTCGTGTAATACCTCTCCTGTTATCGTCATTACGGTTATTGGGAATCTTAATGATGTTTCTAATTTGGCTATATCTTGAATTGTTGCGCCGTTCTCCTTCACTGTTAATCCCCAATCGTTAATTGTTTTGTGTCTTAGATCCGTCAATTTGTTTCCACGGAACGCATTTGTAAAATGCTCTATTATTCGTTCTGCTACACAATTTATTCTTAACGACGTCAACGGTGACAATTTCATGGGTTTTAGTTCCTCAATGCTCGGTTTATCATTTATCGGATAGATTCTATAAACAACTGCTTTTACAGGATAAGCTCTCTCGTAGTACGGTTTGTCAATCCCTGTCAGAATTCCTGGTTTGGAATCCTGACTCACAGTGACAGTTCTTTATTCTTTCAGGATGGGTTCGAATTTGTCGCGTATAATCCAATTCCCCGTTTCTGAGCGGATAATGAATTTTACTCTAAAAAAATACTTTTTCTTGTCAAGATGCGAGATTATCACTGCTGCTCTTTAGTCGTTCATGGTAGCATCAACACTACCATCAATTCAAAATGTTGACCAACAGTGAGATGCTCCATCGCGCTTTTATACATTAAATGCATCACGGATTCTACTTATCATGCTTCTATCACTTATTAGACCCTTTGGTACATCAGTGGAGACTATCGAGATTGAATTCAACATTTTTCCAAGGCGTAATGTTTGATAATCTCTCGAACTCCTCGATATTATAATTAAAACAAGTATTTAAATAAGGAATTTATTATATATGAATCATTGCAAATGGCTTATGATATGATCAGTAACAGCTTGTAACAAATCATGCAGAAATGAATTCTGTGGAAATCATTTACAACGCGTACGTCGTGGAAGCTTAGAGCCCTTACCTTGCATACGATGTGGAGTAGGTGTGCGTGGTAAGTCGCAGTTTTGTCTCATTTGTGGTGGTAAGAAATACAGAGAGCTAAAGCGCTATTATGATAAACGAGTCAAGGACTCCATCAAAGATTCCGACTCTGACTCTGTCAAAGACAAAATCATAAGAACATCTCAAGACTACATTGATAGATTCTCAAATAATAATTAAACCAAATAATGAATTAGACAAATGGTATTTAGTATATCAATGAACCAAGAATTTCAACCACATCCCGTGATTACCAATTATGAAGCATCTCGTGATGGTATTGTCAGACACCGCAGGTTGAAGAAACCATTAGGGACGGACAATAGTCTTATGTTTAGTGCTGGAGGGAAAAATATTACTGTCACAGAATCGTATACGAGTGTTTCCATGGATTGATAAAAGATGGATTTGTAATAGACCACATTGATTCAAATCCTAATATCAATTCTTTATCGAATCTACAGTCTATTAAAAAAAGTGAAAACACCAAACGAGGAGGGACTGGAAAACACTCAAAAAATGCGAAACCTATAAAATCATTTAATATAGAAAATAACGAAGAAATAGTATTTCAACCAATGAATGAAGCTGGAAAGTATTTCGATATTTGTAGAGCCTCAGTACGATATGTTGCACAACAAATATATCAATCAGCGATTTACAAGAGAACCGGACAAAGAATTCAATTTACATATGTCTGAATTCTGTTTTGTATTGTATACGCAATAAGATGTGAACAACCTGTTAGAGCGAATGGAGTTCATATATAATCATATCATACAAAAACGGGTCAAAAATGACCCCTATTTTTTATTAGATATATAATATTTCATATAATGAATTTCGAAAATATGAAGGTCATTATTAACGAGATTTCAAATTTGAAAAATCAAGGAATTCAATTGTCAGATAAATTAGATTGTGATCGGATTCTTTCTGATTTTTAAGATATTGATGATAGCACTCGGAATAATAAATATGTATTACCGAAATCCTATTCTTTTATGAAGAGAATTCAGCACGCGGTAAATGACTCGCTTGTACTCTCTAACGGCATCAACAAATTTATCCCGCTGTTCATTGCTGTCGAAAAGGTCAGAAGTGAATTGGGCAAACAATATGATATCAAACGCACAATAAACTCGAAAATCAAAACAACAAGAGAAGAAATCATCAGATAAAATGAAAATCCCCCCTTTTGGTTACCTCAACACAGTGAACAAACTCAATACCCAACCCGTTGCAGGTGACAATAAAGTCCCATTGACAAATAATTCTATAGACGGGTATGCGCTTACTCACATAGAACGAATTTGTGAGTTGAAATTCTATAGACAGGTAAGATAGTGTTCGGTGATTTTTCACTACGCGGAAGTAATGAACACACTGTGAAATTCTAAAGAATTTTGGGTGGGTGAGTTTTCACTTACAATTTAGATCGTATATTATGTTTATAATGGTAGGTGAAGACCTAACAACTAAATTAGCACGCGAACGATTAGCTGCGATTAGGAAATTTATCCCGATTCGTGATTCCGTTTGAAATAAGCTCCAAACGAGACAAGAATTTCAACCCGATTTACAACAGGCATTGAACAATTATTCAAACCAATAACCACGGCAACGGGGAACGTCGTATCGACCACTGAAAAAGCCATATGGGGAGATATTCATGAGGAACAACGAGGGAAAAAACCCAGCCCTTCTTCCTGTACTTGAAAAAATAGCAACGAGATCCAAGCAAACAAAGGAATCTTTAAAAACACTTCCTGGTGATATAATAGCCGCTGCACGACTTCAGGAACAACAAGAACAACAACAACGAGAACAACGAGAAGAAGAACAACCTGAACCCGTTGATAACCCACCTGAACCCGTTGATGACCCACATGAACCCCCGAGAGAGAGAGAAGAATATACACCTGAAAATATATTTACGAATGAGGCATTGAATGAAATTAGAAAAATTTTCACGGATGATGATTTAGCCGATTTTGCTGCTAATTCATTTAAAAAAAGGACGAGGGAAAAATATATAAAAAATATATAAAACCAGGTTAGTACCTGGTCAAATAAAAAAATTGCAATCGGAATCAGGTAAAAAATGTGGAATCACAATATCGCTGAAGCACAATCAGATGTCTGGTGGTCAGAATAAACTATCATTGACAACTCGTCAGATAAAACACTTCAATGATGCCATCAAAGATAAAAAGTGAATAGTTCACTCTCTCTGCGGCCGCAATTAAGAACAAAAATCAGGTGGTATATTCCCACTTTTCGCTGCGTTATTAGCGTTGATTGCGGCAGCGGCTCCAGCGGTATAAAAAAAGAAACGATCAGGAAAGGGTCTAAGACTGCCAGGAACTCCGTATTCATGGCACAGCGGAAACGGCCTGAGACTAGGAACAATTTACTAACAATAGTTCCCATGTCAAATTTTGATTTACTCGACGCTGCTAAAAATCTAGCGATAAAAAAACTTTAGAGGTGTCTTTGTGAGAGATCAATTACCACAACAACCAAACAACGCTGAAACCGGTATCATTAATCTCGATAATAGCACCGGACATGGAACCCACTGGGTTGCATACGCGAGTGATCCGCGTGTGATTGTTTATTTCGATTCATATGGGTTAGCACCGCCTAAAGAATTTATGCGTTATATAAACCGCTTAAAAACTCCTTTCTGGTATTCTACGCTACCAACACAGAAAATGAATGACCCACCAATATGCGTCATAGAAGTATTAAATGTACTCAACGCTATTTCATCATCGGGAAAACCACCACATAAAACTCATAGTAACTCTCCCGAAAAAAGGCAATTTGCAGCAATGTCAGAACTATCGTACGATCAGTCTTATATGCCACCCAAGCAAAGTCCTGCTAAAAATCATATTAAACAGACTGAAGCCGCGGGCAGAGGAAATCATAGCTGAAGAACGAGTAGGCTTCAGACCAGGGCGAAGCACAACTGAACAGATTTTCAAAATGAGAATACTATGTGAGAAATACCTCCAGCACCAACAAGACCTTTATCATGTCTTTATAGATTTCAAGAAGGCGTTTGACAGGGTATGGCATGCAGCCCTTTAGTCCACCATGAAGCTGTACAACATCAACGCTAACCTGATTAAAGTCATAGAAAGCCTTTACAGCAAGGACTCCAGCGCAGTCTGCTTCAACGGTCAAATAGGAGATTGGTTTAGGACAACTGTGGGAGTCAGACAGGGCTACATGCTTTCACCTACTCTCTTCAACATCTTCCTTGAAAGAATCATGACAGATGCACTGGAAGACCATGAAGGAACTGTCAGTATTGGAGGCAGAATAATAACGAATCTGCGCTTTGCTGATGACATTGATGGCCTTGCAGGAAATGAGGAGGAGCTAGCTCAGTTGGTGGAAAAACTGGACAGGTCAGCTACTGCTTTTGGTATGGAAATCAGTGCAGAGAAGACCAAATTGATGACCAACAACACCAGTAGCATCAGCACTGACATCAGGTCAGATAATTTCAAACCAAACTCAAAACACTCACGGAGGAGTATCAAGTAAAAATAAAAAAATACCGACGAAGAATTACCGCAGTTGATGTTACCGTATACTCGGTATCAGGTGTAATCACCGGAGCTGCTATAATACTCTTCTCGGTGACAATGATTGCCCCGATAGCTGTTCCAATTTGTATATCAGCGACGACAACAATCGCGAGAATTATTTCAATAATAACAAAAATAATATCATCATGTATCCAGCATAAACTGCAGGATTACATAGTTAAGTTCCGTGTTGTGTTAACCGCATACTCGCAATTTTCCTCGATGATATCGTCGTCACTCGACGACATATTAATATCCTAGAGTGAGTTTTCAGCGATGTTACGTGTTTATGATTCCGCGATGTCAAAATTAGAAAAACAACACGAGTATAATAACAATGGCAACATCGCAAGAACTACTTCAACGAATAGCGGAAAACACAACAAATGAGAAAACCAGCATCATTATCAATAACCTCAACGAATCCTGAATTCAGTGTGAATTTTCCTACAGCGGTTTCAGTTAAGGAAATAGCACTGGCAAAATTACGAGTATACCATAGTTGGCCAAATATCAGATCAGTACCATTCGGTTGTCAGCAACCGAATAATTCCTTGGTGTTTGCGAGTAAGAATGAACAAGACGGGACTCCTGACTGGAACGTTGTTTCGTTACCATCTGGGTCCTGCCAAATCGAACAAATTAATAATGAATTACAATGCAGAATAAAATCCATTATTGGAAAAGAATCGAAAACGCTATAACGGTTCATGAACCAACACTAACATCTGCCATTGAGATAAACTCACTCCGGTATGTCGTAGATATCTATCAGAGTTCGATAAGAACCGTGCTAGGATGGCCTGAAACCCCACAGCGGACATCCTTATAAATACCACCAAAACCACAAAAATCCGACTATAATTCTGATAAGAAATCATATCATGATGCAATGATATCATACAATACAAATTTTGGAGTTTTAGATTTCTTTAGTGGGCGGATAGAAGAACCAAGCGGTGGATGGTTTCAACCAATTCAAAGTAAAATTAATGAACACTTTATAAAAATAAATAATGAATTTGAAAAATATAGAAATATATGCGAGAAAAACTTTCCGAAGAATCCCCGCGAAATGAGATCATCAAATGCATAGAAATATGTAATCAAATTATCGCTGATATGGAAGCATTTAATTTATGGATTATTCAAAGAATCTTAAATGCTGTAAATCCTAAATCAAGAACAGAATTTGAAAAAGCATATAATATACGTGTAGAGAATATTTCAGCATTTAAACTCCCCGGGTATAATGTATATCAATTAAAAAAAATCAAAAAACCATCTCCTAGATGAATAATTTCCACAAATACTCGCCGCATGGAAGAAATGCCACAACAAACAACTATCCTCAAACATAATAATGACCCAGATGGTGGTGGTAGGCATACCGCTCCTCAAAACGTCAATATATCCTCGGTGATTGCAGTGAATTTAGTATGTGATGTTATCGAAGGAAGTTATCAAATAAATCTCGAAAGATCAAATCAAGCCTAGCAGGGATATATTTTATACTCATTTGCACCAACAGCTCCTCGAGGGTTTCTAATCATTGAAGATCCAACTAATCCAGTCTATATGCGATGTCATAATGATTCATTAACGAGAATTAATTTTAAACTTACTAACCAGTCCAACAATCTAATTGATTTACGAGGTGAGGTTTTACAAATTAGTCTGTTTGTGAAATCGTAAAAAGATTTTTACCCCCATAGCAGCAGAGAGAACGCGACAACGATTTTGCGTCTCCACAGGAAACTTTTTTTCGATTTTGGAGGAAGCCATGGTTTGCCAAATAGAATGTATCTGGTGTTGATACGCAGGTTTCATATGGAGCGCAGTATAACACTTACTGTCCTTATTTCCTGATTCAGAATTAGATTCAAATACACGGAAACTATATAAACTTTGATGAAGATTATATCTGCATTTAGCTTATCTGGATATAAGCTAACACTAATGAATTTCTATCAACAGTCCGTCAGTCAGCCATAATCACAAAGATGATTGCACTTGGCATGGGCTTTATAAACGCATACGCCATGAATTCCTTGAAAAGATTGAAATATAGTTGACTGGTGTGAAACACGTTATGAAAAAATGACATTTCGATACTTTACAATACATGAAGTTCAGCACGTTTGGTTTAGTCTTACAGGGAAGTATGACTCTTTGTTATATCAGCGTATTACAAACCCATCAGTTCCATTCGTAAATATCTTTCAGTTGATGCCACTAAAACACTTGTGTGTTCATTCGTACTTTCAAGACTGGACTATTGCAACTCAATTCTGTCTGGTCCGTCACAATATTTACTACAGAAACTTCAAAAAGTTCAAAACACAACTGCACGGATCATCTTTAGAGTACCTCGATCAGAGCAACCCTCACCACTGCTCTGTTCCTACACTAGCTATCGATCTGATACTTAATCAAACATAAAATTTGTTCTTTGTGCTATGTTTCAATGACAGACTCCAGTCCAACATACCTATCCAGCCTCACCCATGTGTATACACCAGCTAGATACTTACGCTCTTCTTCTGATAATCGTATACTCATTGTTTCCAAGGTGAAAACAAAGTCATATGGGCAACGTTCGTTTGCACACCAGGGCCCGGCGACGTGGAACGAATTGCCCATTGAAATTAGACAAAAAGACACAGTGGTCCCTTTTAAGAATGCTCTTAAGACTCACCTGTTTCGACTGCAGGTACAAACTTAGCAACCTAATCATGCTTTGTATCTTATATGTTTTCAGCATATTTTTATGTTTTCCAATTTCATTTTTTTTGTCATTTGTTGTTCTGTAGTGTAGTTATATCATTATTGATGGTGTAAAGAGCTTAGAGCTTCGAAAGATTAGGCGCTATACAAAGTCCTTATTATTATTATTATTATTATTATTATTATTATTATTATTAGCTTAGACTGAAACTCGCTAAAATCTTCACATTCTGTAGGACCGTTTGATCTTACGTTAGATAATTTAGAATATTACGTTAAGGCTCTCAATGTCTTTATTGCTAAGCATCCTTGAGATCCACAAGTATCGTGTAAAGAGGAGTTAGAAGCAGAATAGAAATAGAATCCCAGTTGTACCTGAGAGATCACCCATCTGTCTAACATCATTTAACAAAATGGGGTAGTTGATATGGAAACATGATTTAACATGGTACTGTCTGAGACGTAGTGAGTTTCCTATTGTTATTAACGGCAGTCATATTTCATAGAGAAATGGAATTATTTGTATAAACTGAACATAGTTGTAATAGTAGAATCTTTCCCTAATAAAATCAATCTTTGTTCAGTTTAGTTTGGGACGAAGAAGTTTTGGTTTGCTTTCTATTGTTTGCAACAGTTGCCCTATCTTAATGTCTGTCTATTCTGCATCATTATACATTCCTGAGAATTCTTGAATATAAGGTTCGTCTGTGTTTTTTAACTTTATGCCTGGATGCTCTGGGCAGGATTGGCTATACTAAGTCTTGTGTTGTTCTAAGAACAATATACAAATTGAAAATGTTAACGCAGGATAAAAGATATGTAAGAGCTAAAGAACATTAAGGATCGATATATATATATATATATATATATATATATATATATATATATATATATATATATATATATATATATATATATATATATATATATATATATATATATATAATATTTTGAACACGAACGTACCGCATTAGAAATATATGCTTAGGTAGTAAAGAAGACAATATTGTGAAAACTGGTTTAACTTGTAAGAATTACGAACCTATGTTGCACAGTACACAATATTGTTAACTTGGATGAAACTTAGAAAAACACTTTACAAAAATCAGTTTACATTTGTGATGGACACTGATTAGTTTTAAGGACGATAAAATGTGCAAAACTAATACTAATTGAAGATCCATTAGCGTAATTGTATCACGTGACCGTCTAAAACCATTGGGATGTCTTCGTTCTATGAGAGCTTAAAATGACTAGAATTAGTGAAGTCGACAGAAGCAAGTAATCAATAATAATCTGGCAAACAAAAGCAGATATACTTTAATCATGTCAAATAGGGAAATCATCAGTAAAAACACCTGCGCCATCCTTTGATCGACGAACTCAGTGAAGTAAAACTAAATAAGATACAAATAGTATTTAACATAAAGGTACTGAACTAGGGTGTGTGTGTGTGTGTGTGTGTGTGTGTGTGTGTGTGTGTGTGTGTGTGTGCGTTGGTGTGTGTATGTGTAACTCGATCCCCTCAAGTAGAGACAGAAATGAGGTAACTTACCATTGCACTGAATGCTCCCTGGTCAATATCACGTTCATCGCACGAATTCGGAATGTTCGTAGATTACTATCATAATGTACATTGCGATTACTTTATTTGTTTATTTATTTATTTATTTATTTATTTATTTATTTATTTATTTATAACATTTCAAAATATTTTTATGTAACTAAATATCTGCCGCGATTGCGAAATACCACCAAAATGTGACGTCCAATGTGATCCTTCACGGGTAACTGTGAAGCTCTCGACATACAAAAATAACGAGACTTTTAGTCTATCAAGAGATCATCCCACACTAATGCAGTTGTAACGACTTTCAAACACACTTGTAAATGATATTATCAATGCGATATTATTAAACGACAGTTAATTTTACCAACATGACGTACAATTACTTTACAATCAAGCATCAGATCATGTGATGCTGATTGCAGCATCACTAAAAGGGGAAAGGCAGGCACATTACATATATCAGACAATTAATCAGTCTATTAACGGCTGCTGACTTGCAGCTTGTAACAGTGAGATTCAGGTAGATAATACATTTTAAAGTTATTCTAAATGTTTGAATGGGCCACAGAAACACACAGTGAACAATAGCTCGAACTGCAAACATCGGTAAAATATCTGATTGATTCTAGTATGAAACTGACTTTCGAAAACGTAAGTTCTATTTTGAAATATTTATGTTTCATATCTGACGTAAATAGGCAAAGTTTTATAACTTGTTCAGGCATCAAACGATGAAATTTATTGTTATCAAAATATTTATGATGCTGATTATTCGATCGCGGAATGATGTTCTTCAATGGGCTAAAAGGTACATGATATTAAAAAAAAGGAAAAAATAAATTGTTTCCAGCAATGTTAGTTTATGAATAACAGTATACTATATTGTAGTAGGTACTAAGCTCTGTATTACTGAAGCGGAGATTGATTAATAATGAGTTCTGCAATTTTCTTTTGTGTAGTTACTCATGCACTGATAGTGAGTCACATAAAATAATGCTGTTTAAAATATGTTTCTTTTCGATAAATTTCAGAGCAAGGTCTATTGCTCTGATTTCGGCCGAAAATATAAATGGACGCATTATTTGGCAAACGAACCTTTGCTATGTGTTTGCCACTAACGAAGGCTGCAATAACCTTTTCCTCGTCCTTTGATCTATCAGTATAAATTCTAGTGTAGTTACTGGAAGATGGAAGGGTTTGTCTCAGATTTTGTCCCATCGTGTAACGTAAAAAGCACTTTGGGTTGTTTAAGGAGCCAAGGTGGTGTTTCCGAGACAAACGTTTTCTGAATTGTATAAAGATCAAATGTGTTACTCTCCAGACTGGATGATATTCTGATGCCAAATGAAGGTATGACATTTGGGTGGTTTTCGTATAAGGTCTTGGGTTGACAAAGAGCCTAACATTCAGGGTTGAGAGGGTTTGATCTTAATTTCAGAGCGTACTGTGCAGAAACCATTTCTGTACGATGTGATAATGGTGGTTCGTTCGCCTCCACGAGAAGGCCTTCACATAAAGATGTCGTAAATGTTCCCAGAGCGAGTATTGTACTCTGATGATGAATTCGGGCAAGGATCTTCAAATATAACTTCCTTGCTGAACCATAGGCTAGTTTGGAACGCATAAATGTTCTATACATTTGTTTGTTTTTGTTTTGCTAAGGATTTTTAACGTAGCTTTAACATTTTTTCAGTCATATCGCTACGATGTCTGCTCTGAGGCAGTTTATAGTGATGTCTAGCACTGAGGCATCATGCCGCAGACATGTAGCATGATGTCCCACCCAGTCACATTATCCTGACACCAGGCCGACCAGTCCTAACACTAACCTCTTAATGCTGAGCGTCAAGCGAGGCAGCTGTTAGTACCATTTTTGTAAGTCTTTGGTATGACTCGGCCGGGGATCGAACCCGCGACCTCCCGCTTCCGCGGCGAACGCTCTAACCACTAGGCCACCGGAGCGGTCAATGTTCTATACAAATTAAGGATGACTTGTTAATCAGCACCCCAGTCAGTGTGCGCAACTACTTTAATTAGAGCTAAAGTATACAAGCAATTAGCTTTCAAAGTGTTAATGTGTGGAATAAAAGTCAGTTTTCTGTCGAAAATAATACCCAAAGCCTTTGTTTCATAAACAACTGGAATAAGTGTTTCGTCCAGCGTGAGTTTAGGATCATCATGATGTCTTCGCAACTACAGATAACATGCTGCCCTGGGGCACATCCATCTCTTTCTCATGCATATCTGAGAGGGTAGAGCCCACTTGTACTTTGAATTCTCTGTCTGAGAAAATTTGATATGAATGAGGGTCTACGGCCTTTTAGACCCAGTTTGTGTAGGTCATTTAGTATCACGTACTTCCATGTTGTGTCATAGGCCTTTTCTAAATCAATGAAAACTGCTACTAAATGTTCCTTCTTGAAAAATGCATCACGAATAAATGTTTCCAGTCTAACCAGATGATCGTTGGAACTACGACCTGAACGGAATCTACTTTAAAAAGGAGATATTAAATTGTTACTTTCCAAGTACCGTATTACCCGAAAATTAATCATTCCTTCCATTGTTTTGCATGCACAGCTTGTCAATGGAATGTGTTGATGGCTGGCTGTTAGGATCTCCAATATCTTTACCTGGTTTGGGAACTGGTATTACTGTAGCTTCTTTCCAACCCTTGGGTACATTACCAGGAATTCATAAATCATTAAAGATTTTCAGAAGATATGTTAGTGATTATTCTGGGAGGTGTTTCAAGAACTGATAATGTACTGTGTCAGGCTCAGCGGATGTATCATGGGCCTTGTCCAAAGTCTTCCTCAGCTCAAATAGTGAAAACAGCTGGTTATAACTTTCAGAGTTGATGGATGTGAATTTTAAATGTGACTTTTATTTTTGATGTTTTAATCTTCGGAAGGTTTCTGAATAATTAGATGATGAGGACTGTTTAGATAAACTGTCGACAAGAATATTTGCAATGTCAGGTCTCGAACTAAAATTGTTATTGTTTCTTTTCAGGCGTAGGAGAGAAATGTTTTGTCTCTTTCCATTTATTTTGCGGATAGTGTCCCAAACTATTATTAATTGAGGAACGAGAGTTTGAAGAATAACTATATTTATTCCCTGATGCACGTTTACTTTCTTTGATTGTGCTGCGAGCTTTATCCCGGATAATACGGTATTTGCTTAAATTGTCGGGCGTTGGACGATTGGTGAATTTGAAAGTATGTGTAAAACAGGGAAAAGTTTTTAAATGTAATGTTATCAGTCTCTTTCAGGAATGTTTCCTGTAAACATAGTACTGCAGGATCGTGTTCATTTAAAAGCAAAAGAATATCATTGTAGTTTGCTTTAAGTGCTCGACAGTTCCATTGTATGATGGTGTTCTTCATTATAAGGGGAAGCTGGAGATTGTGGAGCTAGGTTAGACCTTTCGTGGAGGCAATTTGTATGATTATTGTGGGGATATTTTATGATAGTAAGTTTGGAGATACCTTGAGTACGTGGATCAGTTTCTTCTGCATCCATGATCTCAATGTCTCCAAACCTGTTATAGAGTTTGATGGGATCATCTGACCCCTTTTGCTGCTTATTTTTCTGTGATTTATGTTTTTTCCTTGGTGATTTTGGTGGTGGGGTGTTATTGAAAGTTGTTTGTGTAGATGCCGTCTCTTTCGGTATTTTGGTAACTAAGGATAATTCTATTCAACGAAATTCCAATAATCACAAAAGTAATCACGCAAATCACAGAATTCCTAAAACCGAGGCGCTAACATTCTTTAAATTTATTACATTACCCCTCTTTGAAAAAGATCACTCGATCTCGAGTGACACAAACTTCACACTTCTTCAAAATTGATGACATTTCTCAAAATCAATCACCAACCCGTTTAATGATTCCCATTATGATTATATAAGACAAACATCTGAATCAATGGACTTGTTTCTAATAGCCGCAACTAAACGTTTGTCTTCCATGAGTGACTGATTGCTTATAAGTAACCTAAATGTCAACAATATACACAAATTAACATAGTTGAATCCAACATAAAAATGTTGCAGCAAATTATTCTGGTTCAAACTCTCATAATCATCCTCGGAATTCACTGTAGGAAAGACTTCTCAACACATAGGTCTCTAACAACAAGACAACAAAAATGCAACAAAGGACCGTTTGTTTTATCCGAAAAACTCAGATCTGGAGTTTGCGTTTTCACCAGGATATACATCTTCATAGACCTAAGCGCACCTGCGCACAATATATTTTTCTGTCTGTGTCAGCCGATATCATATGTTTCCAAATAACTCACTAATAATGGACCAATGCTACAGCGACCGAACACATCCATAAGGAAACCTACTCCCAAAAGTTAAAGTTTGGAACACCATCACATAAACGTTTCAGCTATACTGTGGTGTGCAATGCCATTACTGCTAATTAATTATTAAGTGATATGAGTTGTCCTTAGCAAACTTCCCAAATACACATTATTCCATCCAAGCAGACCAATCAAACTATGTATGATGGAAACCACGCATGACCATTATGGCTGTCACGATGGTAGCGACCAATATATAAAACACACTGTACGAAGCAAACTCTAACTGGTAAGTCGCTAGCAGGTCAATGACAAATAATACACAGGAACCTTCATGTGTAGAACGAGGTTAGAAAATGCGTTTTTTTTTAGAGTAATATGTCTCTTACGAACCTCAAAAAACAAATCAACCATGACACCATGACTTCAATGCCTAATTGGCGCAACACTTAGTGTCATCATCAGACCAAAATAGACATGACATTGCCGTTAAATATATGTTCACCACAGGTACTAACTCTACAGGCACAGAAAGAAAAAACAGTCCACTAACCTACAAACAATCATACATAATAACACTACCTTCCATTCTCCATTTTTCTCTACTTCACGCAAAGAACAAACCAAAGAAATAGATACAATTTACCAAACTCTGGCTTGCAGCAGCAAACAACTTCTACAAACTGTTATGGTCAAAAGATCAATCTATACAACTAATTAGTAAAACATTAGGCATCTGTCATCACATAATTCACTAGAATCAAACTATTATCACAGCCGATGAGGACATTTCAATTTGATTTTAACTGCGATGCGTTTGTAACTTAACCCCGTTTGACGCTTTGTTCTATTTCTAATCAATCAATAATCACGGGGAAATGATTATTATCACACATAAATAAATATATCGCCGCTACTGTCGGCAAGGCAAACGTGCATGATATCACATTGTCCATGTTTCCATAATGAATGCCCTTCTCGAAAAGGAATTTGTATGCAATGAATATCAATATATATCAGAGAAACTGAAAGTTTTGGCTGTTTGTTCTACATGTATTTGGATCAGTGATTCGTTTCTTCCTAATAGTTGCGTACCTATAAGATTTAGGCAATATATTTTTGTTTCAAATGGGCACTGTCGTCCTACACTTTTAAGGGTCCGATTATCATTGGTCATTTCGGACTTTTTGTATGCTTCTAAGCAATATATTTTATGGCGACACGTTTAACCCTAATAAACAACGGTACCAATGAATCCATTACCTAATAATGATTCCACCCATGCGCAAATAAATGTTGAAACAACGTTAGTGTCATTGTTGTTTGTTTTAATTGCCAAATCTGGTACGGGGTTTCAATAAATTCAGTTTTAATTATATGAACTTAACACAATATTTAATAGAGGAGGTTTTTGGTCAAATACGTATTCTTCCTTAGCGGTAATTCTCAGTTATTTTAAGGGTAATTCAAGAATCGGGTATGCACAAGATATCATGGCAAATACTAACTGATATTTTGTTTAAGTTCATTTAAGCTTATTGTGTGTGTGTGTGTGTGTGTGTGTGTGTGAAATCAATCTTTTGGTAGAGTTTTATCTACCACGCGTCGAGAGAATATACCACGATGTTTCTCACTCACCCCTCCTGAATTTCTGCGCCACCTATACACACACTTTCTGTCTCATAGTTGCATAATAACCTAAATAAAATAATTACTCTTGACTGAATATAATGTAATCAAATGAAATATGTACCTTAAGAGCAAATAAATATATTTACTTTCGCAGACTAGATGCATAGAAACCAAAATGAAAATTTTACAGCCACTGTATCATTAATATATATATATATATATATATATATATATATATATATATATATATATATATATATATATATATATATATATATATATATATATATATATTAATGAATTGTGAATTGCGAACTAATGGTGTGTGCGAAACATGATAAAACCAAATCACGTATAGCACTATTACGTAACTGTTCAAACATATCCCAATCATCTTCCACCAGAAATGTTCTTGTTACAAGACAGAGGTATTTGCTTATCCGAGCGTTTGTCAGACATGATTCCCGCTAGAAGTCATAAGTTTACCCCAACTTTTCAAAGACTTCAATACAACTGACGTTGTAAATTAAAAAGCCTGACGTGTCAGTTCTATACAGAAATTTTATTCGAAGCAATGCAAGACCACAGATCTCCAACCTGATAAATCCGTTTCGGTTTTGACCTGAATTCACTACTAGTGAACCATAGCATCATGAAAACTCACATATATATGAAAGTGTAAGAAGAACATTTGGTAAGTACAGTTTTGATGAAGTGAATCAAAAATCATCCTGATAAAGTTCTATGTGGGTCCAAAACAAAAGAAAACTTTCCGTATCAATATCAAAAACGAAAAGTTTAAATGGCTCCAGATATGGAGTGAAACTGATTGCTCATCTCTCTCCATTCATGCACCGTCTATTTCGACTATATTTTAAATATACCCTACTTGATGGATCGGATGAAACGCATAGAGGTGTTATATATATTATAACAAAACATGTGAAAGAAGTCACTCTTTATATCCTATGATATTCTGATTATGTAAGTTTATTTTCGTCTTTTGTTTGTTACCACACATTTGTACGTTGGAGATACGTGTATCCCCCTACCGTCTCTGTCTGTACGTGTTTCCGTAATCGTTTCTTATGAACATGCTGGTAAAATGGCTTGTCACGATAAGGCCTCATTTTGGTCCAAATTTAAAAATGTTCGACACATTATTGACCTTATTATACCAAAGCAAAAATGTATCAACAGTTCAAAACTTAAAATTTAGACACATTTTTTTTTGTGTGAAGTCAAAAGCATGTATTCAAGATGCCACATTAAGCTATAAAATAGCCAATTTATACTAAAATCGGATAATTTGTAAAGAATGAAGGTGGTCCACATGTACTCTGAAGCAAAATAAGCGACTCTGCCATCTGGCCCTCAACTATCCAGTCTTTAAATATTATCACTCAACCTACCAACTTTTATGTCATGTCTGTCAGTTAAAACTAAGAATCAGTTCCAAACACGTGGCCCAATTATTTTTTTCTAATTGTCATGAGTTAATGAAGTTAATATAATGTATCTCTTGAATGCAGTTTTCAATTCGATTATTTTCAAAATGTGTACTAATATGTTTTTCATGTAAAACGCAAAGTCGCCGATGCTTATTGGAGTACTTCCGTTGTCAAATCTTTTGTTTTCGAAGGTGTATAGTTTAACACGTTATAAAGTTCTTCAGTTTCCGATGGAAGTAAATCTTCATTGTGGTATGGAATTAAAAACATAGAAGTGACCGATTTAAACAAAATGTAACTTGTGAAGTTTGGGTCCACACGTGGCAACCAAGCTCATATTTTACCAAATATAAAGGCATGTGAGAGTAACCTTTTACTGGTATATCATTTGGATTCATCCATATGTACCATTGAAAAACAATCAAGGTTAAGTGAGTCAAGGTTTAATAGTCCATGTACATCTGCAATCGTCAAATATTAACCAAATGTAAACTGATGTGTATGCTACAATATAAGCGTCAAATAATTTTGAATTATAACAAAATGACTACATGTCCACTATAACATGTATACAATATGCATGGGCTAGTTACACAATGAAATTAAGATTTAATTGTGTTCTTTTGTTTCTCAAAACGGCATATTTAGCCATCTATTCTGCATCTTAAAAAGACCCAAAAAAACTACCAGCACATCATAGCATGTTTTGGGGTTGTTTGTTTTACAGAATACAGTTTGTACAAAAACAATTAAACACATATGCACATTTCAAACATTCCCATTTCCACGCATCAACAAGATAAGAACACAAGAACAAACAAATAATTACGATACTGTTTTTTGCTGTATCCTTATGTCCCTCAGCTTATGTGCAACACAATTTCAGTACAGATTAACACACTATGCCATTTTATCCTCTTTGCTTTATAGGAAAATACACATTGAAATATCGCCTGTCGTTTGTTTTGCTTTGTTATCTTCTGGGACATTGTGATTCTCAAAATGTTCATGCTAAAATAATAATACAATCTATCGTTCGTGAATTGCTTCAGTAAGCCACTTCACAGCATCCTCACCTGAGGATTTGATTTCCGTCTCCAACTGACACTACGGTCGAACAACATAAAAACAAAGTCTTGACTCGAATAGTTATCGAAGAAGTATTTATTGAAGAAAGGGATCATACTGCAGTGTTTTGAACCGTTCTCTACTTTTAATAAAAGTACGTGTATGGAATCTCTGTTTAAAATGGGATAACATAATTTATAGGAGTTATTATCTTACCCAAAAGAACCCTTAACGGCAAAAGATGCGCATATATATTTGATTTTTTTTTAAGGCAGCAAGTGGCATATAGGCAAAGTGCGTGATTCGTGAAAGTTAAGAAGAAAATGAATTAGTTAAATTATAGTATTAGTGCTCCTGGGATCTAAATTAATTATAGGAGTACCAGCATATTGAAAGAGATAGCCATGTTAAATATGTAATTAATTTAGTGGTACCTGCCCCACTTAATGAAGAAATATCGTCGGATTCTACTGACATTGGAGCGACGAATTGTTGGAATTCAGAAATTATAAAAAATCTAGACCAGAAACTTTCACAGTTGCAAGTGCAAGAAAGAAATGAACTGAAAGTTATTATTATATGAGCACTTATGTCCAGATATTCTTACAAAGACAAACAAAAATTTTCATGACGCTGAAATTGAAAATTCCAAACAGCATCCATGCTGGACGAGTCCACTCAAACAGGAATACTTGAAAAAGGAAATTCAGTATTTGCTGGAGAATGATTTTATCAAGCCCAGTAAAAGTGATTGGAGTTCACCATGCATACTTGTTTCAAAACCAGATAAAACTTTCCGTATGTGTACTGATTATAGGAAGGTGAACAGAGTGACAAAAACAGATTCATTCCCATTACCAAGAATTGACTATAAATAAATTGGGAATGCCAAGTATGTCACCACATTTTGACCTTCTGAAAGGATTTTGGAAGATTCCACTACGGAAAGAGCAAAGGAAATGTCAATATTGTGACTCCAAATGGACTCGACCAATATAAAGAAAGTCCAATTCAACGTCTCATAAAAATGATCATCTCTGGTCTAGAAAATTGTGACGTCATCATCTACAGCGACACCTGGAGAGAACATCTAGCAACACTTCGAAAATTCTTTGACAGACTCACTAATGTATGTTTGACAATTAATTTGTCTAAAAGTGAGTTCTTCTTTGCTAGTGTGCCTTTCCTAGGACATTTTGTGGGACATGGACAAGTTAAAAGGTTGAGGCTATTTCTTGATAATATAATCGCAGACGTTTTTCCTGTGTATAACAATTTATTATATTGTGTAATTTATACTAGTTCTTTTAACCTCAGATGTAAATTGGTTTGTGATAAAAATAAAGTTTTATCATATAAACCTTTCTTTTTATTTTATGGCGGAAGGTGTTACGGCTATTGGATTTAATTTATTTATTTTTAATTGTTAAATCCAAATTTGTCATTTAGGGTTTAACATTCATTAATTGGTTGATTTTTTCTGGAAAATTCAGGCTGACCTGGGTTCTAGTTGTAAACAGGCTGACCTTGGCTTGGTTACCTCTTTATCTGACCCTGCTTTAGACATTGTCAACAAGCATCTAAAACTATTGGTTAATTTCAAGGACAACGTTTTATTTTTAGTTCTTAGGGGTAGGAAATATCTAGAGTACGTGATTTTTAGTGAAGGCAGTCTCTTTCTGTGACCTTCCATGAACCTCTATCAATTTCTAGAAAATCACGTGATCACTTGTTTACTAGAAAAACAAGTATAAGAACTGTTGTTTGGGATAGAACAAATCAGTAGAATCTCTGGGCTTTAAAATTAACAGTTGTGTATCTAATGTTTGAGTGTTAATATTAATTATTTTATTCTGTACTTTGTCAATTCATTGAAAAAAGAGGATTTATTATCTATTTGGAGGAGAAAACATGTGCTCATAATTCATGTGGATGATAAATTAAACAAGAACTGCATCACGTGACATTGTCAACCATTTTGGATTACATCGTCAAGATTCGAACCTGGAACTATTAGAACATTTATTTATCAGGAATCTTACAATTCTATTAGTGGATTATTTTTGTGAATTCTATATTGGATTAATGTTGGATTTGATTCTCTAAACTGTAAGTTTATTTATTTTATGAAAATAATTGTACTAAATAAATCATTGTTAAAGTTTTACAGGCTTGTTAGTTTTCACTCTTTCTGTGTTGCTGCTTATTCGAGCCTAAGCACGTAACAATATCTTGAGCTGAGACGCATCAGTTCCATTCGCAAATATATTTCAGTTGATGCCACCAAAAACACTTGTGTTTTCATTAGTACTTTCAAGACTTGACTATTGTAACTCAATTCGGTCTGGTTCGTCACAATATCTACTCCAGAAACTTCATAAAGTTCAAAATACAGCTGCTCGGATCATTTTTAGAGTACCTCGATCAGATCACACCTCACCACTGCTCTGTACCCTACACTGGCTATCAATTCGATACAGAATCAAACACAAAGTTTGTTCTCTGTGCTATGTTTCAATGACAGTCGCCAGTTTAACATACCTATCCAGCCTCACCATGTGTATACACCAGAAGATACTTACGCTCCTCTTCTGACAATTGTATTCTCATTGTTCCCACTATGAAAACGAAGTCATATGGGCAACGTTCGTTTGCATACCAGGGCCTGGCGACGTGGAACGAATTGCCCATTGAAATTAGACACAAAGACACAGTGGTCCCTTTTAAGAATGCTCTTAAAACTCACCTTTCTCGACTGCAGGAACAAATTTAGAGAACTAATAATTTTTTGTATCATATGTTTTCAGCATGTTCTTTTATGTTTTCCAATTTCGTGGCTTTTTTTGTTACTTGTTTTTCTAGAATGTAGTCATATCATTATAGATGTTGTAAAGCGCTTAGAGCTTCGAACGATTAGGCGCTATATATATATATATATATATATATATATATATATATATATATATATATATATATATATATATATATATATATATATATATATCGTTTCAAGCTTGTTTCTCCCGTGCGAGTGTGTGCCGAGACCTGTTTGCAAATATCGGAGGTATACGCGCATATTGAAGACGGCAGTTTCTTTCCAGATAATGCATTCGTGTACATTCCTAATTCATACTGAAGTTACAGGAAAAGCTTGGAATATGATTTCTACCTATTCCCACCCTCGACATCGTCCTTGAACTCAAAATATATTTTATGCTTCAGTAGATGTTTGCACTGGCCAAATTGAGTTTTGCTTTTGATAAAGAAAATATTCAACTATTAAACTTCTTTCGTAAATAACTTATTATTTACAATCTTATTGTCATACATACAGTTTTCTTGATAGATGGCTGGATGATGGATGATGGATGCATGGATAAATGAATGGATGGAGATGGATGGGGGTGGATGGATTGATTGATGTGTAGATTTATAGAGAGAGAGAGAGAGAGAGAGAGAGAGAGAGAGAGAGAGAGAGAGAGAGAGGTAGCCAGTAGCCATGGAAAAACCTGACTGATGCCAGCAATAGCTCAGATCATAAGCAACAAGTATATAAGGCAGCATGCTTTTAAAAGGCGATGATTCCTGCAGATCCAGTATCGACCACATATTGGGTCAGACAACATAGTGTAGTAGACTATCGTGACACAAGAAAAGCACTTTATAATCTATAGGACTTAAAAAAAGAAGTTCCTAAATGTATAATGTATTTTAAGGACAAAGCACAATTGTCAAAGCTGTGTTCAATTTGTCTGTGAAGAAAATACTTTGTACTTTTCTATAGGAATGACAAAAATTGTGTCGTTCTAAAGGATTCATGAAATTAGTCAAACAGTTTAATAATCATCTCGTTGAAGATCTGCCTTATTTAAAACGGATTATGAACATTCACAGCAGAGAGAACAAACCTGTCGCAGGGTGCCATCAGGAGAATACTTTTTATGCGGACAAAAAAGGTTTGGATTTTAAGGAACCTGTTCAGTACACAAAAGTAAGTATAGTAAAAGACAAACTTATTCGTACTATTTGTGTCGTAATTCATAATGACATTATCGAGTGCCGTAACATTATTAAGTTGGATAGAAATTTTTTTTTGCTATCAATCCAGCCATCTGTCAGTTCGTTTAGTTCACACGTTGCAATTCGTTTGCCTCCTTTTTTATTTGTTGACTGAACTTGTTTTCGTTTGTTAACCAGCAATTCCTTTCAATTAGTTGCTTTCTTATAATATTATTTAAACACATGTGTTGTGTCCAACAAAATCAGCTTGTTCTCTTTTCAATCACCCATGGAGTATTACGACTGAGAATAAAATCAGTTAAGGCGGCTTAAAAATGGAACTTTGGGGTAATGGCAAAACAAGATTTTGCGGTTCCCACAATGAATGGAGGTGAGCATATTTTAGCAAAACGTCTGCGTGAATGAATGCATGCGTGAATGGACATCTGACCTTCACATAAAAGCTAGGACATACGGTCTCTTATTGAAATAAGATGGGGTGTTTTGCAGCAACTGTTTTGTCGTGCACTCTCACCAAGAGGTCAACGAACGAGGTTACCATGACACATGTATTATTTGAGACAAGTAAGAATATTTCATTCTTTTACAAAAATGGAAGATGCTAGTAATCTGTAGTCTCAGGAACATAGGAAGCCTGATGCAGGCTTAAGAAAGCATTATAGCCAGGTTTAATGTTGTTCGAGCAGAAATATGGTTCGACCAAAATTATCACTTAGATTATTTGTTGACAATATCTCTGCTGAATTCTGAACATAAATAGATTTCTTGTCTTGATAATCTCCGTAAACAATATACTCAAACAAGAATTAAAGCGTAAATACTTTTCTGGTCTTAGCGCCAAATGCACAGCTGATCTGCTTATCAAAGCGTGATTGATGAAGTTAAAAATGAAGAGTAATTCTAACACAGTATTTGTGTAAAATTCCAAGCAAGCTCCACCCGTCATGAAATTCACAACGTCACTGAACGTAAGCAGACGTATTTGCAGACAATAACATTGATATCCGGAAAAATATGAAATCCAGCTGGTCGTTAAGGGTGCATTTTTGATGTCACAACCATCAATGTACATGGTTTGCAGCTGTACAAAAAAGCCCAGTCCCAATATTAGATAAAACTCACATTTGTGAAGGAATGAAGCTTTGGCTTTTATTAATTATTTTTAAATCAAATTAGTATCCGTTGCTTTAATCTGTGATTTTAACTGACATGCTTGTCGACAAATTGGTTCTGTGTATTCCTAAAGTCGTACTACCCGCAAGGAATTCATTGTATTATATATGTCATTAGTACCTGCTGTATGTACTTTACTTCCCTTTCTAGTGTGCATATGATTCCGCGATACAATGGTCAATCAAGGAAGAGGGCGCTACCACATTTGTGTCAATACAAACTATTGTCATTCACAACGACAATGAACAATGCAAATTACGCACGTGGTAATTTAATTTTGTCGAATCCTTATGACCTGTGACGGTTGTTTAGATAATGGATTTAACATTTTCTCTATTTGTTGACTTGGGGTTGATAAGAATATACTGTATGGTAATTATTTTGTACTTTTTTTCGAAACTTATGTATTATGTAACTTGTTACTTGATTAATAAAGTTCTTTAAGGATTATTAGGCCTTTCAGACTTTTAAAACCTTTATAACCTTTCAGACGTACAAGGCAATTTAAGCCTTTTCAGACCTTTAGGGCTTGTTAGGCCCATTCAGACTTTAATCCTTGTTGACCCTCTGTAGAGATATGTGGGGCTTTTCAGCGCTTAAGGTTTTTAAGGTCTTTTCAGATATTTAAGACTTTTTAAAAAACCTTTTTAGATTTTCATTGCATGTTAAGCCTATACAGAGGTCTAAGGCTTTTTGTTGAAGAAAAGCCATTAATATCCATAGGTAAAGTTATGATGGCAAATCTACTAAATTAGTTTATCAAATGTTTTAGTACAGATACACGAGACTTATATACTATATATGGTTTTCGATCAGTGGCATAATCTGAAAACATGTATATTTTATTTTCTAGAGAATGTGTATATCGTCTATTGGAAATAGAGTCATAGATCTAGCCGATGAAATATTCACTTGAGTCCAATTTAATTCTTCTTTTGTGAATAATTACGACAATTGTTTTTATTAACGTTGAACTGCAGAAATAAGTATATTTTGATACTGGTGCCAAAGAATGTATACTAAACACGTTTTAAATAACCTTCACAAAGTACATTTTTCCTCGCAATGTACGACCGTTTTTTAACACAAGTTGGCGATGTAAATGCAGCTAGTGTTATTTAGTAATAGAAAATACTGAATAAAATTCAAAAATGTAAACCTAACTAAACGCAGAATGTCGGACACGCGCCATGACAAGCTGGCAATTAAATGAATCTTTAATTTAATTATTGTCTTTGATAATATACTATATTGCATGTTATAACATGAAACTATGTAGATGCAGGTACATTGGTTCGCGATAAGTACAATATACCAAACTCTACGTACGTAACGGAGCCAATTTCTGTTGTCAGTGGAGGGTACAAACCAGATGAGGATGACTCATCTCAGCTTTCTTGTCCCCTAAGGATGATCTGAGTAGTTTCTGAAACTAATAATGAATCGCATGAAAGCGCAATTCGATAGTCAAGTATGTAAAGTGTAAATCTATGAAGTAGCTACAGCTGATGCATCTCAGCTTCATATATGATAATAACATATTGGCATAACGAGTGGATACTGTTGATAGTACACCTAGGTTTATCAATGTTTATGTGAATTT
The DNA here is from genome assembly GCA_030141615.1 of Unio pictorum. Classification (NCBI taxonomy): domain Eukaryota; kingdom Metazoa; phylum Mollusca; class Bivalvia; order Unionida; family Unionidae; genus Unio; species Unio pictorum. The sequence continues at coordinate 1,391,883 of JARLTB010000220.1, read as the reverse complement.
AGAGTTGTTCTGTTGATTATACTATTTGGTGGAGATAAAGAATGGGAACGAAAACTCCCATTGTGTTGATCAGAAAGACTTCAGCTTTTTAATGATTCACAAGAAACGTCTTAAGTATCATTCATAATTTCAAATCAGTTATTTCCCATCTCTACTTGTTGGATGGTAGGATCAACCTTAAATGGATGACAATATGTCTGTATTTAGTTGATATCAACCTACCTTTGTTGAGACACTACACGACGATCTATGACACTTGAGAAGGCCGGAGTGTAGAAAATATAACTTGTCAAAGACTCGAACCCAATGGAACTTCGAAAAATAGATGAACTGGGCTGGGATATTTTCCATTTACTGACACAATCTCTTTCCTTCCATTAGATATGACTTTTGTAACCGTAGTAAGCTTGCATCATGCAATCAAGCTGGGCCGGTCAAGTCATACATCATGCAATCGATCTGGGCCGGTCAAGTCATACATCATGCAATCAATCTGGGCCGGTCAAGTCATACATCATGCGCTAGTATGTCAAATAATGCAGATAACACTTGAAGGGTGACCACTGTAATCTTCCACTACTCAAAACACGTTCGGTACTGTGGCGAGGGAAATATGCGGATTGTTAATTGTTCGAGAAACGTTTAAATTCAGACACAAGTTGGATCATAACAACTGTGTGATTTTACTACTTGAACAGAAGGTTAGAGTCGTGCGTTAGTTTCTTCATCAGCGTCATTACAGTTCAAAGTAAGATATTCAGCGACCAATATATAAAACACACTGTACGAAGCAAACTCTAACTGGTAAGTCGCTAGCAGGTCAATGACAAATAATACACAGGAACCTTCATGTGTACAACGAGGTTAGAAAATGCGTTTTTTTTTAGAGTAATATGTCTCTTACGAACCTCAAAAAACAAATCAACCATGACACCATGACTTCAATGCCTAATTGGCGCAACACTTAGTGTCATCATCAGACCAAAATAGACATGACACTGCCGTTAAATATATGTTCACCACAGGTAATAACTCTACAGGCACAGAAAGAAAAAACAGTCCACTAACCTACAAACAATCATACATAATAACACTACCTTCCATTCTCCATTTTTCTCTACTTCACGCAAAGAACAAACCAAAGAAATAGATACAATTTACTAAACTCTGGATTGCAGCAGCAAACAACTTCTACAAACTGTTATGGTCAAAACATCAATCTATACAACTAATCATTAAAACATTAGACATCTGTCATCACATAATTCACTAGAATCAAACTATTACCGATGAGGGCATTTCAATTTGATTTTAACTGCGATGCGTTTTTAACTTAACCCCCGTTTGACGCTTTGTTCTATTTCTAATCAATCAATAATCACGGGGAAATGATTATTACCACACATAATTGAATATATCGCCGCTACTGTCGGCAAGGCAAACGTGCATGATATCACCTTGTCCATGTTTCCATAATGAATGCCCTGCTCGAAAAGGAATTTGTATGCAATGAATATCAATATATAACAGAGAAACTGAAAGTTTTGGCTGTTTGTTCTACAAGTATTTGGATCAGTGATTCGTTTCTTCCTAATAGTTGCATACCTATAAGATTTAGGCAATGTATTTTTGTTTCAAATGGGCACTGTCGTCCAGTACACTTTTAAGGGTCCGATTATCATTGGTCATTTCGGAGTTTTTGTATGCTTCCAAGCAGTATATTTTATGGCGACACGTTTAGCCCTAATAAACAACGGTACCAATGAATCCATTACCTAATAATGATTCCACCCATGAGCAAATAAATGTTGAAACAACGTTAGTGTCATTGTTGTCTTTTTAATTGCCAAATCTGGTACGGGGTTTCAATAAATTCAGTTTTAATTATATGAACTTAACACAATATTGAATAGAGGAGATGTTTGGTCAAATACGTATTTTTCCTTAGCAGTAATTCTCAGTTATTTTAAGAGTAATTCAAGAATCGGGTATGCACAAGATATCATGACCAATACTAACTGATATTTTGTTTAAGGTAATTTAAGCTTATGGTGGTGGTGGTGGTGGTGGTGGTGTGTGTGTGTGTGTGTGTGTGTGTGTGTGTGTGAAATCAATCTTTTGGTAGAGTTTTATCTACCACGCGTCGAGAGAATGTACCACGCTGTTTCTCACTCACTCCTCCTGAATTTCTGCGCCACCTATACACACACTTTCTGTCTCATAGTTGCATAATAACCTAAATAAAATAATTACTCTTGACTGAACATAATGTAATCAAATGAAAGATGTTACTTAGGAGCAAATAAATATATTTACTTTTTTCAGACTAAATGCATCGAAACCAAAATGAAAATTTTACAGCCACTGTATCATTAATATATATTTATTTATTAATGAATTGTTTCAATTTCATAGAACACGATTTGCCTTCCGAATTGCGAATAAATGGTGTGTGCGAAACATGATAAAACCAAATCACTTATAGCACTATTATGCAACTATTTAAACATATCACACATCATCTTCCACCAGAAATGTTCTTGTTACTAAACAGAGGTATATGCTTATCCGAGCGTTTGTCAGACATGATTCCCGCTAGAAGTCATAAGTTTAACCCAACTTTTCAAAGACTTCAGTCTTTTGTTTGTTACCACACAATTGTACGTTGGAGATATTTGTATCCCTCCTCCCGTCTCTGTCTGTACGTGTTTCCGTAATCGTTTCTTATGAACATGCTGGTAAAATGGCTTGTCACGATAAGGCCTCATTTTGGTCCAAAATTTAAATATGTTCGAAATGTTATTGACCTTATAATACCAAATCAAAAATGTATCAACAGTTCAAAACCTTAAAATTTAGAAACACTTTTTTTTGTGTGAAGTCAAAAGCATGTATTCAAGATGCCACATTAAGCTATGAAATAACCAACTTATTCTAAAATCGGATAATTTGTAAAGAATGAAGGTGGTCCACATGTACTCTGAAGCAAAATAAGCGATTCTGCTATCTGGCCCTCAACTATCTAGTTTTTAAATATTATCTCTCAACCTACCAACTTTGATGTCATATCTGTCAGTTAAAACCAAAAGTCAGTTCCAAACACGTGGCCCAATTATTTTTTTCTAATTGTCATGAGTTAATGAAGCTAATATAATGTATCTCTTGAATGCAGTTTTCAATTCGATAATTTTCAAAATGTGTACTAATATGTTTTTCATGTAAAACGTAAAGTCGCCGATGCTTATTGGAGTACTTCCGTTGTCAAATCTTTTGTTTTCGAAAGTGTATAGTTTAACACGTTATAAAGTTCTTCAGTTTCCGATGGAAGTAAATCTTTATTTTTGTATGGAATTAAAAAAATAGAAGTGACCGATTTAAACAAAATGTAACTTGTGAAGTTTGGGTCCACATGTGGCAACCAAGCTCATATTTTACCAAATATAAAGGCATGTGAGAGTAACCTTTTACTGGGATATCATTTGGATTCATCCATATGTACCATTGAAAAACAATCAAGGTTAAGTGAGTCAAGGTTTAATAGTCCATGTACATCTGCAATCGTCAAATATTAACCAAATGTAAACTGATGTGTATGCTACAATATAAGCGTCAAATAATTTTGATATATAACAAAATGACTACATGTCCACTATAACATGTATACAATATGCATGGGCTAGTTACACAATGAAATTAAGATTTAATTGTGTTCTTTTGTTTCTCAAAACGGCATATTTAGCCATCTATTCTGCATTTTAAAAAGACCCAAAAAAAAACTACCAGCACATCATAGCATGTTTTGGGGTTGTTTGTTTTACAGAATACAGTTTGTACAAAAACAATCAAACACATATGCACATTTCAAACATTCCCATTTCCACGCATCAACAAGATAAGAACACAAGAACAAACAAATAATTACGATACTGTTTTTTGCTGTATCCTTATGTCCCTCAGCTTATGTGCAACACAATTTCAGTACAGATTAACACACTATGCCATTTTATCCTCTTTGCTTTATAGGAAAATACACATTGAAATATCGCCTGTCGTTTGTTTTGCTTTGTTATCTTCTGGGACATTGTGATTCTCAAAATGTTCATGCTAAAATAATAATACAATCTATCGTTCGTGAATTGCTTCAGTAAGCCACTTCACAGCATCCTCACCTGAGGATTTGATTTCCGTCTCCAACTGACACTACGGTCGAACAACATAAAAACAAAGTCTTGACTCGAATAGTTATCGAAGAAGTATTTATTGAAGAAAGGGATCATACTGCAGTGTTTTGAACCGTTCTCTACTTTTAATAAAAGTACGTGTATGGAATCTCTGTTTAAAATGGGATAACATAATTTATAGGAGTTATTATCTTACCCAAAAGAACCCTTAACGGCAAAAGATGCGCATATATATTTGATTCTTTGTTTTAAGGCAGCAAGTGGCATATAGGCAAAGTGCGTGATTCGTGAAAGTTAAGAAGAAAATGAATTAGTTAAATTATAGTATTAGTGCTCCTGGGATCTAAATTAATTATAGGAGTACCAGCATATTGAAAGAGATAGCTATGTTAAATATGTAATTAATTTAGTGGTACCTGTCCCACTTAATGAAGAAATATCGTCGGATTCTACTGACATTGGAGCGACGAATTGTTGGAATTCAGAAATTATAAAAAATCTAGACCAGAAACTTTCACAGTTGCAAGTGCAAGAAAGAAATGAACTGAAAGTTATTATTATATGAGCATTTATGTCCAGATATTCTTACAAGGACAAACAAAAATTTTCATGACGCTGAAATTGAAAATTCCAAACAGCATCCATGCTGGACGAGTCCACTCAAACAGGAATACTTAAAAAAGGAAATTCAGTATTTGCTGGAGAATGATTTTATCAAGCCCAGTAAAAGTGATTGGAGTTCACCATGCATACTTGTTTCAAAACCAGATAAAACTTTCCGTATGTGTACTGATTATAGGAAGGTGAACAGAGTGACAAAAACAGATTCATTCCCATTACCAAGAATTGACTATAAATAAATTGGGAATGCCAAGTATGTCACCACATTTTGACCTTCTGAAAGGATTTTGGAAGATTCCACTACGGAACGAGCAAAGGAAATGTCAATATTGTGACTCCAAATGGACTCGACCAATATAAAGAAAGTCCAATTCAACGTCTCATAAAAATGATCATCTCTGGTCTAGAAAATTGTGACGTCATCATCTACAGCGACACCTGGAGAGAACATCTAGCAACACTTCGAAAATTCTTTGACAGACTCACTAATGCATGTTTGACAATTAATTTGTCTAAAAGTGAGTTCTGCTTTGCTAGTGTGCCTTTTCTAGGACATTTTGTGGGACATGGACAAGTTAAAAGGTTGAGGCTATTTCTTGATAATATAATTGCAGACGTTTTTCCTGTGTATAACAATTTATTATATTGTGTAATTTATACTAGTTCTTTTAACCTCAGATGTAAATTGGTTTGTGATAAAAATAAAGTTTTATCATATAAACCTTTCTTTTTATTTTATGGGGGAAGGTGTTACGGCTATTGGATTTAATTTATTTATTTTTAATTGTTAAATCCAAATTTGTCATTTAGGGTTTAACATTCATTAATTGGTTGATTTTTTCTGGAAAATTCAGGCTGACCTGGGTTCTAGTTGTAAACAGGCTGACCTTGGCTTGGTTACCTCTTTATCTGACCCTGCTTTAGACATTGTCAACAAGCATCTAAAACTATTGGTTAATTTCAAGGACAACGTTTTATTTTTAGTTCTTAGGGGTAGGAAATATCTAGAGTACGTGATTTTTAGTGAAGGCAGTCTCTTTCTGTGACCTTCCATGAACCTCTATCAATTTCTAGAAAATCACGTGATCACTTGTTTACTAGAAAAACAAGTATAAGAACTGTTGTTTGGGATAGAACAAATCAGTAGAATCTCTGGGCTTTAAAATTAACAGTTGTGTATCTAATGTTTGAGTGTTAATATTAATTATTTTATTCTGTACTTTGTCAATTCATTGAAAAAAAGAGGATTTATTATCTATTTGGAGGAGAAAACATGTGCTCATAATTCATGTGGATGATAAATTAAACAAGAACTGCATCACGTGACATTGTCAACCATTTTGGATTACATCGTCAAGATTCGAACCTGGAACTATTAGAACATTTATTTATCAGGACTCTTACAATTCTATTAGTGGATTATTTTTGTTAATTCTATATTGGATTAATGTTGGATTTGATTCTCTAAAACTGTAAGTTTATTTATTTTATGAAAATAATTGTACTAAATAAATCATTGTTAAAGTTTTACAAGCTTGTTAGTTTTCACTCTTTCTGTGTTGCTGCTTATTCGAGCCTAAGCACGTAACAATATCTTGAGCTGAGACGCATCAGTTCATTCGCAAATATATTTCAGTTGATGCCACCAAAAACACTTGTGTTTTCATTAGTACTTTCAAGACTTGACTATTGTAACTCAATTCGGTCTGGTTCGTCACAATATCTACTCCAGAAACTTCATAAAGTTCAAAACACAGCTGCTCGGATCATTTTTAGAGTACCTCGATCAGATCACACCTCACCACTGCTCTGTACCCTACACTGGCTATCAATTCGATACAGAATCAAACACAAAGTTTGTTCTCTGTGCTATGTTTCAATGACAGTCGCCAGTTTAACATACCTATCCAGCCTCACCATGTGTATACACCAGAAGATACTTACGCTCCTCTTCTGACAATTGTATTCTCATTGTTCCCACTATGAAAACGAAGTCATATGGGCAACGTTCGTTTGCATACCAGGGCCTGGCGACGTGGAACGAATTGCCCATTGAAATTAGACACAAAGACACAGTGGTCCCTTTTAAGAATGCTCTTAAAACTCACCTTTCTCGACTGCAAGAACAAATTTAGAGAACTAATAATTTTTTGCATCATATGTTTTCAGCATGTTCTTTTATGTTTTCCAATTTCGTGGTTTTTGTTACTATGTTTTTCTAGAATGTAGTCATATCATTATAGATGTTGTAAAGCGCTTAGAACTTCGAACGATTAGGCGCTATATATATATATATATATATATATATATATATATATATATATATATATATATATATATATATCGTTTCAAGCTTGTTTCTCCCGTGCGAGTGTGTGCCGAGACCTGTTTGCAAATATCGGAGGTATACGCGCATATTGAAGACGGCAGTTTCTTTCCAGATAATGCATTCGTGTACATTCCTAATTCATACTGAAGTTACAGGAAAAGCTTGGAATATGATTTCTACCTATTCCCACCCTCGACATCGTCCTTGAACTCAAAATATATTTTATGCTTCAGTAGATGTTTGCACTGGCCAAATTGAGTTTTGCTTTTGATAAAGAAAATATTCAACTATTAAACTTCTTTCGTAAATAACTTATTATTTTCGTAAATAACTTATTATTTACAATCTTATTGTCATACATACAGTTTTCTTGATAGATGGCTGGATGATGGATGATGGATGCATGGATAAATGAATGGATGGAGATGGATGGGGGTGGATGGATTGATTGATGTGTAGATTTATAGAGAGAGAGAGAGAGAGAGAGAGAGAGAGAGAGAGAGAGAGAGAGAGAGAGGTAGCCAGTAGCCATGGAAAAACCTGACTGATGCCAGCAATAGCTCAGATCATAAGCAACAAGTATATAAGGCAGCATGCTTTTAAAAGGCGATGATTCCTGCAGATCCAGTATCGACCACATATTGGGTCAGACAACATAGTGTAGTAGACTATCGTGACACAAGAAAAGCACTTTATAATCTATAGGACTTAAAAAAAGAAGTTCCTAAATGTATAATGTATTTTAAGGACAAAGCACAATTGTCAAAGCTGTGTTCAATTTGTCTGTGAAGAAAATACTTTGTACTTTTCTATAGGAATGACAAAAATTGTGTCGTTCTAAAGGATTCATGAAATTAGTCAAACAGTTTAATAATCATCTCGTTGAAGATCTGCCTTATTTAAAACGGATTATGAACATTCACAGCAGAGAGAACAAACCTGTCGCAGGGTGCCATCAGGAGAATACTTTTTATGCGGACAAAAAAGGTTTGGATTTTAAGGAACCTGTTCAGTACACAAAAGTAAGTATAGTAAAAGACAAACTTATTCGTACTATTTGTGTCGTAATTCATAATGACATTATCGTGTGCCGTAACATTATTAAGTTGGATAGAAATTTTTTTTGCTATCAATCCAGCCATCTGTCAGTTCGTTTAGTTCACACGTTGCAATTCGTTTGCCTCCTTTTTTATTTGTTGACTGAACTTGTTTTCGTTTGTTAACCATCAATTCCTTTCAATTAGTTGTTTTCTTATAATATTATTTAAACACATGTGTTGTGTCCAACAAAATCAGCTTGTTCTCTTTTCAATCACCCATGGAGTATTACGACTGAGAATAAAATCAGTTAAGGCGGCTTAAAAATGGAACTTTGGGGTAATGGCAAAACAAGATTTTGCGGTTCCCACAATGAATGGAGGTGAACATATTTTAGCAAAACGTCTGCGTGAATGAATGCATGCGTGAATGGACATCTGACCTTCACATAAAAGCTAGGACATACGGTCTCTTATTGAAATAAGATGGGGTGTTTTGCAGCAACTGTTTTGTCGTGCACTCTCACCAAGAGGTCAACGAACGAGGTTACCATGACACATGTATTATTTGAGACAAGTAAGAATATTTCATTCTTTTACAAAATGGAAGATGCTAGTAATTTGTAGTCTCAGGGACATAGGAAGCCTGATGCAGGCTTAAGAAAGCATTATAGCCAGGTTTAATGTTGTTCGAGCAGAAATATGGTTCGACCAAAATTATCACTTAGATTATTTGTTGACAATATCTCTGCTGAATTCTGAACATAAATAGATTTCTTGTCTTGATAATCTCCGTAAACAATATACTCAAACAAGAATTAAAGCGTAAATACTGTTCTGGTCTCAGCGCCAAATGCACAGCTGATCTGCTTATCAAAGCGTGATTGATGAAGTTAAAAATGAAGAGTAATTCTAACACAGTATTTGTGTAAAATTCCAAGCAAGCTCCACCCGTCATGAAATTCACAACGTCACTGAACGTAAGCAGAAGTATTTGCAGACAATAACATTGATATCCGGAAAAAATATGAAATCCAGCTGGTCGTTAAGGGTGCATTTTTGATGTCACAACCATCAATGTACATGGTTTGCTGCAGTACAAAAACGCCCAGTCCCAATATTAGATAAAACTCACATTTGTGAAGGAATGAAGCTTTGGCTTTTATTAATTATTTTTAAATCAAATTAGTATCCGTTGCTTTAATCTGTGATTTTAACTGACATGCTTGTCGACAAATTGGTTCTGTGTATTCCTAAAGTCGTACTACCCGCAAGGAATTCATTGTATTATATATGTCATTAGTACCTGCTGTATGTACTTTACTTCCCTTTCTAGTGTGCATATGATTCCGCCATACAATGGTCAATCAAGGAAGAGGGCGCTACCACATTTGTGTCAATACAAAATATTGTCATTCACAACGACAATGAACAATGTAAATTACGCACGTGGTAATTTAATTTTGTCGAATCCTTATGACCTGTGACGGTTGTTTAGATAATGGATTTGACATTTTCTCTATTTGTTGACTTGGGGTTGATAAGAATATACTGTATGGTAATTATTTTGTACTTTTTTTCGAAACTTATGTATTATGTAACTTGTTACTTGATTAATAAAGTTCTTTAAGGATTATTAGGCCTTTCAGACTTTTAAAACCTTTATAACCTTTCAGACGTACAAGGCAATTTAAGCCTTTTCAGACCTTTAGGGCTTGTTAGGCCCATTCAGACTTTAATCCTTGTTGACCCTTTGTAGAGATATGTGGGGCTTTTCAGCGTTTAAGGTTTTTAAGGTCTTTTCAGATATTTAAGACTTTTTAAAAAACCTTTTTTGATTTTCATTGCATGTTAAGCCTATACAGAGGTCTAAGGATTTTTCTTGAAGAAGAGCCATTAATATCCATAGGTAAAGTTATGATGGCAAATCTACTAAATTAGTTTATCAAATGTTTTAGTACAGATACACGAGACTTATATACTAAACATGGTTTTCGATCAGCGGCATAATCTGCAAACATGTATATTTTATTTTCTAGAGAATGTGTATATCGTCTATTGGAAATAGAGTCATAGATCTAGCCGATGAAATATTCACTTGAGTCCAGTTTAATTCTTCTTTTGTTAATAATTACGACAATTGTTTTTATTAACGTTGAACTGCAGAAATAAGTATATTTTGATACTGGTGCCAAAGAATGTATACTAAACACGTTTTAAATAACCTACACAAAGTACATTTTTCCTCGCAATGTACGACCGTTTTTAACACAAGTTGGCGATGTAAATGCAGCTAGTGTTATTTAGTAATAGAAAATACTGAATAAAATTCAAAAATGTAAACCTAACTAAACGCAGAATGTCGGACACGCGCCATGACAAGCTGGCAATTAAATGAATCTTTAATTTAATTATTGTCTTTGATAATATACTATATTGCATGTTATAACATGAAACTATGTAGATGCAGGTACATTGGTTCGCGATAAGTACAATATACCAAACTCTACGTACGTAACGGAGCCAATTTCTGTTGTCAGTGGAGGGTACAAACCAGATGAGGACGGCTCATCTCAGCTTTCTTGTCCCCTAAGGATGATCTGAGTAGTTTCTGAAACTAATAATGAATCGCATGAAAGCGCAATTCGATAGTCAATTATGTAAAGTGTAAATCTATGAAGTAGCTACAGCTGATGCATCTCAGCTTCATATATGATAATAACATATTGGTATAACGAGTGGATACTGTTGATAGTACACCTAGGTTTATCAACGTTTATGTGAATTTAGAGTTGTTCTGTTGATTATACTATTTGGTGGAGATAAAGAATGGGAACGAAAACTCCCATTGTGTTGATCAGAAAGACTTCAGCTTTTTAATGATTCACAAGAAACGTCTTAAGTATCATTCATAAGTTCAAATCAGTTATTTCCCATCTCTACTTGTTGGATGGTAGGATCAACCTTAAATGGATGACAATATGTCTGTATTTAGTTGATATCAACCTACCTTTGTTGAGACACTACACGACGATCTATGACACTTGAGAAGGCCGGAGTGTAGAAAATATAACTTGTCAAAGACTCGAACCCAATGGAACTTCGAAAAATAGATGAACTGGGCTGGGATATTTTCCATTTACTGACACAATCTCTTTCCTTCCATTAGATATGACTTTTGTAACCGTAGTAAGCTTGCATGATGCAATCAAGCTGGGCCGGTCAAGTCATACATCATGCAATCAATCTGGGCCGGTCAAGTCATACATCATGCAATCAATCTGGGCCGGTCAAGTCATACATCATGCGCTAGTATGTCAAATAATGCAGATAACACTTGAAGGGTGACCACTGTAATCTTCCACTACTCAAAACACGTTCGGTACTGTGGCGAGGGAAATATGCGGATTGTTAATTGTTCGAGAAACGTTTAAATTCAGACACAAGTTGGATCATAACAACTGTGTGATTTTACTACTTGAACAGAAGGTTAGAGTCGTGCGTTAGTTTCTTCATCAGCGTCATTACAGTTCAAAGTAAAATATTCAGTAAATGATAGAAAATTAATGATATCGGTCATCTTTGTACTGTAGCTGGTTTATTTCGATGCATTAGCCATGTCTGTAACATTATTGTTAGGCTTCATGTATTAGCTTACGAATTGAGAGACCAGATGGAAGTCGACGCTTATCAGCTATCTCTTGTAGCAGACATAAATATGGAATGTAAGATGGAGGATTAGGGACTGATACAATAATATGGCATGTAAGATGGAGGATTAGGGACTGATACATAACTATGGCATGTGATTCAGAGTGATGATATGATACGCAATGTTGGAACATTAATAACAACTATAGAATATTATCAGATATACAAACCACCAGTTTAAAACGTGACTATCTTTATGAGCGAACTGGTTTAACCGAATGTTTTATGTTGTACATAGGAGATAATAGGTTTTTGAGGTGTACATGGTTCCAAGACAGTCACAGTGAACTCTGAAATCTCTCTGTAGCCTATCGAAATTTCACATTCCATGATGATTGAATAATGCTCAAAATCACAGATTCGGTCAGCTTGTTTCGTTTGCTGTGAGAAGAACGTTGTGGATAGAGGAAATCGACTGACCATTTTTCCATAGTGAGGGTGACTTGGACCATTTCAAGCAATGCATGGTCAATTTGAAATTTGCAGTGTAGATAATATGAGGGAACACAGAGAATCCAGTCTGCATATAAAACTGCCAATCATGAGTATTCAAGTAAATTAGCACAGTAGTCATGTGACCAATGAAGTTCCATGGATGGACATATTTTGTTATTGAATTATTTTGAAAAATATATAGCTAGCTGTTGTTAAGATCAATTGTATTTCCACAGAGATTTATCTGAATTTTCTTTTAATGTTTAGTGGTATATTTCATGACGCCTCAAACTTTCTATATCATTGATGAAATAATAAGAAAATGAGTTAGCTCGTGCAAAGTATATTAACGTGACAAGATCTGACATGTTATAATTTCGAACCAGGACAATAGTGAATACGTATAATAATAATAATAATAATAATAATAATAATAATAATAATAATAATAATAATAATTACAGCTTGTTTTTAATACAGATGAATATGCATTTCAGAAGAAAGTATTTAGCGTTAAGTTTAACATATTCGTCTTCAACCTTCTTCATTTCTCTTGTTTCCCTATATTCCATATGCTCTTTCAGTCTTGAATTTTGGTACTCTTGTTATCTTCTGACTACGATTCTTTCCAATTTCCTTAACAATATAAATCGGCTCCTAATTTTCGTATATTTTTTAAACCCGTAAACCTCGTAAGTATATCCTTATCTCATAACTTGCGTGCTAGGCGCCCATAATACTCTTATTTGCGGGCATTTATTCATAATTATCTAACGCAGTTTAAGTCTATGTACCGGAAGGTAGAGCAATAAATATCCGGCTGTGTACCCATGAATCTAACGCACACATCAATATTCATCAAGATGAATGAGGAGTATCTTTCTTGTACATTTAGGACAAACTGATTTAACGTGAGGACATCTCTTACCGAGCTGTCAGACTGGGGGATATAAACTTTACGGGTATCTATATGTCTTAAAAAAAACAATGTAAATGACGTTCCCAAAACAGCAATGAACCATAGAATATAGATCAGTTGTTGTTGTAGGGTCGAACGCCATATTTCAGCACAAGATAGGTTATACATGGCGGCCAGTATTTTTGGTGGAGGAAGAACCCGGAAAACCCCGGAAACAACCACCAACCCACGAGAAGCTACCAACAAGCTTTCTCACATACCCACAATGGCCGAATCCGAGACTCGAACCCACGCATAGAGGTGAGAAGGCAGTGATCCGTAACGGAGAGCGCTTTAGACCACTCGGCCACTCGGGGTCCTTTAATCTAGATCAGGTTTATAGTGTTACTTACTACTTTGATATTGTGTCTTTTTCATTCATATTAATGGCTACCAAAAGATGTAGTAAGGACTACCAAAAGATGTAGTAAGGGTTACCAAAATATGTAGTAATGGCTACCAAAATATGTAGTGAGGGATACCAAACTATATGTAGTACAGATTACCAAGCGATGTAGTGAGGGATACCAAAACGATTTTACAAGCTCTACCAAAATTGTTAAAAGATGTATTAAGGGTTACCAAAAGATGATGTGCTACGGAAAGATGTAGTTGGGACTACCAAAATATGATGGTACCATTTCTGTTTGCAGCACAAAATTGAAACGCACGCTTTCAGATTTATTCAATAATTATACTAAGGCTGAAAGACACGTAGTCGATATTTATTAACTGAACATTACAGTAGCCTCTACTGGTTTATTGCGCAGTTATGAATAGTGAAATCACCGATAAATAATCTGATAATGTTATGACACCAGTAGATGTCATATTATTACATTATTGCGAATCCTGCAATATTTTTTGCATTCATCTTTAACAACTCACATTGCAGTCATTGACATTAAAGCTGCATTAGTTTAGCTTCATGTACTGAACATCTAAGAATCAGGAAGTTGTACGTTCGCCGAGAGCTGCAATTAGAGACATTTAACGGAAATGGATGGCATAACTGCTAACAATATATCCATTGCATCTAGTTAAATATTTCACCAACCATAACAATAAAAACTTTGAAAATGACCAAAGAAGGTAAATGTAACAAAATATTAACATTTGGCTCAATAATACGATTTTGCAGGCTTGATGTTGTAAAACATCAGAAACAAAACAGAAAAAAAACGAGCAATCCCATCCTCTAATGTTAATAGAAATCATAGGCAAACACGGCGTTTGAACAGAGAAGGTTTGTTTATGCTCACTTCATAGTACACAGAAAAGCTTCGCATACTGTTTACCTATATATATATATATATATATATATATATGTGTGTGTGTGTGTGTATGTGTGTATGTATGTATGTGTGTGTGTGTGTGTGTGTGTGTGTGTGTGTGTGTGTGTGTGTGCCAGCCAGGGAGAAAAGACTTTGAAAAGAATTTTATATATAAAGGGAGTTGTGCCACTCCGTTGCACTGAATATCCATGAATATCCATATATCTGTATTGATAACATCAGAAATACATTTAAAATACCCAGAATATAACGACATTCATGACAAAAACCAATAAGTGCGTTATTATTATTCGGACATTACGTGATACTTCTGAAATGACTATCAGGCAACCAGCAAATAAGTGAGTAATGATATAAACAGAAGTCACGATCCGTCGGACGCATATAATGCACAATTAGAATTAGCGGCAATCCTCAGACATTGATTGCTTAGTTCTCAATGTCTTTCGAAAAAGATATTAGAGCATGCATGTTACAGGTGCGTGCAGATAAAATCTTATAAAAAGTATTTCAATAACGGTTTTAGTTATGATGACATTTACAAGCAGATTTGGGAACATTCGTGTCTAAACGAAATTCAGTTTGAGAGCCTTTGCATTCAATAATGTTAAAGATGAGTAGACACTAGTTTTGTGTGTATTATGTTTAACAGTATTTGATATTGCTAAATTACGGGATGAAGAACATTTGTTATTACATGAAGTGTATTGTGACTATATGGTCTAAAATAAAGCAGACGAAATAGCGAAAACAGTAACAGTGAATTGGTGTATCTTAATAGTAAAATTAAAAATGCTTCTGTCTGAATTCAATATAATTCCAATTAATGTTTCAGTCCTATAATATTAATTTACCCAAATCAAAACTTGAACAAAGCAAGAAGAATGATTACATTCCAGATGATAAAGCAAGAATTAGTAGTTTTTAGATAAACAAGAATATGTAACTCACTAATCGACCTAGGTCTTAATTTTCATATTCAGGAATTACTCTGTCGTTTAATCAAATTTTCCTTTCTAGCAGAGCATAAGGTATAAATCAAGTCTATATTAACTCAAATTCAGATAAATATATTTGCATTAATAATGATCTGAATATTTTGATCAACAATCACAAAAAAATGTTTTGGTTGTTTCTTGCTGTTTACAAAATAAATGTCACTTGTAACGTACACTATGAACTTTATTTTGGAGAAGGTCTAGTACAAAAAATACTGGTGTGTATAACATATAATCATTAAGAAAAGGAAACAATTAATATAATTAATTAACAGTTATGTATACATACTACATCATGATGACAGTAATTGTTATTACAGTTCGAAAACGGTTGTAGTAAAGTTCCATCAAATACTTTGATTCTTTTCTGTCTCTATCTCTCCCAGAATGAGAGGATGTTCAACAACACTTTTGAAATATATTATGCATTTTATTTCCTATCGGAACAAATTAAGAAGTTTAGTCTAAAAACAGCGCATCAGAATTTTAAATTGTTTTGTCCTGGATTTCGTACATTTGTCTTCAAAGGGCACCTCATTACTCTGCAACTTCAGCATCCCCACACCCCGGGATGAAAATAGAAACAGAATAAAGACAAAAGCAGGCTTTTGTAATGAATTCAATGTTCATCAAACACAGAGTCTAAAGGTTTCAGAAAATAGTCAAATTACCATTCTTTTTTTTTCTTGTAGACGTATATATATATATATCATAACAAGCTATTGTTAACACTGCGATAACATACAACAATTACATACAAAATGCATAACATTAACAAATCGTGTGAATTAGGATGGTAACATTGAAGAACTGCGTACTCTTTTGGCACCGACAAAATATTGTCAACACAACTTTAACATATACGATTTACATACATACGTTGCACATTACAAACTATTATGTACGGATTTAACATACAAGAATTACATAAATATGTACATGTATTACAGTAAAAGTTTGTGAACAGATGTAACATACAACATTTACATACACATATCTAACGCATTACAAAAAAGGGACAACAGGGTAAGAAATAATATTCCAGAATTCCTTGCCTTTCCTAAGATTCGCATTGAATAATCCTAAGTATGAAAAAAAAACATCCATTTTTTCAGAAGAGAAACTGAAACATCTTCAACAAAAACCTAACTGCAAAGATCCATTGTGTATGGACTTGATACTTGATCAAAAAGTCAAAAGGGCAAGCCTGTCTGTCGCAGAATGACAACATTGCACAACATTTACCAGCTGAGCTCTCGTTGATTTCCAAAGTATTGTTTAAAATGAATCTTCAGCAGTATATTGAAAAAACAACCAGTGTTGGAAACCATGTATTGGCTAATTTGGGTCCTTCAATAATGAAACATAGCAACGCTTTAGAATGCTCGTCCATTCTACTATGTGTGTTATTTCACCGAATAAGAGTTAATGAAGTCTCATTTGACAAGTTATTCATGTTTATGTATGATTTATTTTAGCAAACAACCATTTTTCATTCTTTCTATCTTTGTTTTTTTCTTCTGTTTTTCTTTCTTTGTTTATTTAATTATTGTTTCTTTCTTTATATCTTTCTTTATTTCGTTCTTTCTTTCATTCATTCTTTTTTCTTTCCATTTTTCCTTTTCTTCTTTTTTCATTCTTTCTCACTTTCTACTTTCTTTCTTTTTTCTTTCTTTTCTTTCTTTCTTTCTTTCTTTCTTTCTTTCTTTCTTTCTTTCTTTCTTTCTTTCTTTCTTTCTTTATATATTTATGTATTTGATTTTTTAGTCAGTTGGATAATTATTAGCTCACGAATTATATTATGTTTATATTACAAATTATATTGTCAATTAATTAATTTACGTATTTGTTAATGCATTATTTTCATTTTAAGACCAAAATTGTTCCTAAGTTAGTTTCACAAGGTACACGTAAAGAAAAATATATTTGTCCTGTTTACTGATGTGTCCCAAATCATAATAATATTCTTAAACAAGTACATATACACTACGCGATGTGTCCCAGTTCCCAATAATATTCGTAAATAGGTACATATACACTACGATATGTGTCCCAATTCCTAATAATATTCGTAAACAAGTACATATACACTACGCTATGTGTCCCAATTCCTAATAATATTCGTAAACAAGTACATATACACTACACGCACTGGCCTGATTTTGTTTATTAATATTCGGGAAATCAGATTACTAAAATCCCATATCATTTATATCCTGTACTGTGGAC
The DNA here is from genome assembly GCA_030141615.1 of Unio pictorum. NCBI lineage: Eukaryota > Metazoa > Mollusca > Bivalvia > Unionida > Unionidae > Unio > Unio pictorum. Next base: position 1,374,089 of record JARLTB010000220.1, on the reverse strand, counting down.
TATATCTTGGAGCAATCCATTAGAGTAACAAAAAGTTGATTTGTGAGTAAATACACGAATGCTTTTTATATTAATCAGAAATAATTATATTTGCTATTAAATGCTATAGGATTAGGAACCCATCAACAGTTCACCAGAGACGACCAAATTTAATAAATAGTACAATATAACATATACTTCTCGTTAAGGGAAGCGGTAAATGATTCAACACAGATTTCTGCTGGTTAAAGAAGGTGGTCAATAATTCAAGAGAGATGACTTCTCGTTCTGAGACGTGTTCAATAATAGTTCAACAGAGACATCTCACTTCACACGATTCATCAGAAAAGACTCATCGTTATTAAATAAGGCGAACATTCCAACATAAAAGATTCTGTTTTTAAGAAATTTTTAAATATTTCAACAGAGACATCTCTTTATGAAGGAAAAATAATTAATTCAACAGAGATGGCTCGTCGTCAAGGAAACGGTAATTAATTCAACAGAGATGGCTCGTCGTCAAGGAAAGTAGTAAAAACTTCAACAGAGTTAAGTGCTTGTCATGGGAAGTGATAAATAATTCAACAAAGACGACTACTCAACAAGGTAAGTGTTAAATATAGACGAATCCTCGTAAAGGTAAGGAGACGTGTCCTTTACAAGGGGTAAGTGACAAATAATTCAACAGAAATGATTCCTCTTTTTCAGATGTGATCAATAATTCAACAGTGCTGACTCTGCATTTAGTAGCGTGCTCCGAAAGTACAAAATATAGGTTGTCAGAAAGTATTGTACCATAATTTAAATTGAGTAGTGTGGCATTATAACAAATTTGTGTCGACTGGCTATTTGGAGAAAGTTTTAAAAGATTTTCAAGTACATGACAGTTAGCTAGTGTGACGAAAGTAGCGTTATAGGTATTCATCATAACGGTAAATCTAATAATCCTTTAGCGATCGACAAACCATCTATAACAGATAACAAAACATAGTAGACAACTAACTCTAAAAGAGCTGACATTATCGTCTTTACTGGCTAATATTTCGAAGCCTTCATAGAATGTCACTGCAGATAAAGATCCTTATTTCTTTTAATTATTCTGATCAAACTGTACAGACCCATGTTTTTAGGTGCCTTATGCATTAGTTTGCGACTGGACGTTACTTACAAGCATGTATACACAGGAAGTGCATGATTTGTTTCTGCCTAGGTTGTATATGGGACGCGTTCCTTGTTAGGCACTTATGCATGCACACACACACACACACACACACACACACACACACACACACACACACACCTACCTACCTACCTACCTACCTAACTACATACCTACCTACATACATACATACATACATACATACATACATACATACATACATACATACATACATACATACATACATACATACATACATACATACATACATACATGCATGCATGCATGCATGCATGCATGCATGCATGCATGCATATGCAGGCAGGCAGGCATGCAGGCAGGCAGACAGACAGACAGACAAACGCTGCATGATTTACTAATTGTCTGATTTACTTCTGAGCTCAATGGCAATATACAGTAAAATTCTTTGCACATATAAATTCACCCCATGGAAATGGTTTGGTAACGTTTTGAAGTTTTCTACCAGACAGTGATTGTCGTATGTATGTATGTATGTATGTATGTATGTATGTATGTATGTATGTATGTATGTATGTATGTATGTATGTATGTATGTATGTATGTATGTATGTATGTATGTATGTATGGAATATTAAACAAAATATTTTTTCCCATAAGTTTGTATATCCTTTACAATCTTTCTGTAATAAATATGCACAATGTTTTAGGTAATATATATATATATATATATATATATATATATATATATATATATATATATATATATATATATATATATATATATATATATATATATATACACACACATTTGAGCACTCGATCATGTGCAGCCTTTAATATATAATCTTTCAGATTATCAAGTTAGCATTGTTAGTTTTTTTTTTTGTTTTATACATTTATTCGAATGTTGTTTTGTGTCTGGAAATCATAATGTTCTCAACATTATGTTCCCCTTGAACCAATAGCTTATTGTTTGAATGGTATACTACCCACGTGTTATTGTCCAACTTTTCGAACAGTCTTCTCTACCGGTTCTTACTTGTTTATTTTTATGCATCTACTCTAATTCCTTCTACCTTTTAGTTCGAAATCGTGTAAATATTTGACTGGTTCTGCCGTTTATACTAGTTTATACCATATGCTAGTACAGAATTCGTATTATTTCTAAATCTTGTTTGTTTAACGAAACCTCTATCATCGAAGCCCTAATATTTGAGAAGGTCCTTACCATCCTAATCAAGCAGCACTTTTACAGCGCTTTCTGCTCTATCTCTAACTCTGTAAGGTTTAGAGAATTTTGTATGCCTTACTGGTAAAGCAATACAGAAAATGCCGAGACAAAAACTAACTGCTTTTCTAATGGCGCAATTTCTCAGAAACCAAACATGGTGAGAGCTAAATATTTTAGTATTTGTATATAAAACGTAATCAGGTTTCAATTCTTTTACATGGTAACTTGGTACATGATGTCCTCCAATATTCATCTGTATTTAATTTTAAACGCTTTACGTACTTTAATAAGATGCAATTGCGTATTAATAACAAATATCGTCATACTTAGGTTTATTGACTAACACTGCATGCTTATGTATTGTAAATCCTTTGGCTGTCAATAGTCTAAGACGTAACGTGTTTTCGTAGAATGGTTTCGTAATTGGAAATGTTCCACACAGTTAAATATCATCCTTTGTATAAACGGTGTCTCTTTCAGATCTTACTGTGGTGTTTTAGTAGAACTGGTTGACAATAGAATAGGGTCTAAAAATAGTTTAAACATCATATAAGATGTATTGTCGCAGAATTTTTTAGTAATTGGAAACGGTCTATAAACAGATTCAACAGCATTATATTGTCTCAGAACGGTTTGGTAATTGGAAACGATCTCCACAATTATAAGTCATTAGTATAGTCATAAGCTGTATCACTTAGCAAGTTACTTTCGTACTTAAAAGCCACGTAATGATGATAGAGTAAAGCGAATTGATGTTGATTTACATTGATTTAATTTTCTTTCTTCGACAAAAAAACATTATTTCGCTTTCGAGTTTGTGAAACATAAACACATGATCTTCATAATTTGACAATAAACCGAGGAAAGGTTTAAGTTTTGGTGTTTCTGATTATACAACTTTCTTGTTCTGTTTCTATGCTCAAAAAAAGACAATTAGTTATGCAAACTATGCAAGGAATGTTTTAGAAAGGGGGCTCAGTCAAAGTGAGAGTCGCTGAAGACAGGAGGAGCTGAATACTGTGATCCCATAATTTGGCAAGGGTTGGTTGACAATCATCAAAGGCTTTGTGTCGATAGTTCCGTTGTTCTAACTGCGATCAACTCTATACATGCCACCATTAGCACCCAAACATAAACGTCCTCGCAAAACGTTAGAACTTATTTCGCAGAGTCAATGTTTGAAAGTAGTAACTATGTTGCCTTAGGGGTTATTAATTGAATAATAGAAAGTAGATTTGTTATTATGATGCTATAATTAATTACGTCGACCTATCACTTTCCATGTTGGAATAACGCCCGATAATGAGGAGTTGTCTATGTTGAATTATTGATCACTTCTCATAAACAGGTATCAACTCCGCTGAATTACGGATGTGGTACGTATCCTAAAGCTCTTTCAGCAACTAAAAGTACATATGCTTAAGGTAAAGAGTGCTCGGGTATTTACCTATAGAATTCAACCCTTTGTAATGCAGGTTCAATTGAGCGCCTCAAGTAATCTCAAATGATAGAAACTACTGAATTTTAATAACCGGATTGTCCAATTATCCATAATATATCACGCCAATGTCGGCATTTTGCTCGTACTAGTAGTATAGGAATATGACTAGAAATGGGACACATGTAATTACATTAATTAGATATTCTATATTTTTGCAACCGATGTCAATAACATTAAAACTAGTTTAATATTGATTATAAATGATAAATTATAAATGATAAATGATAAATTATAAATGATAAATGATAAATTATAAATTAAAAATTATAAATTATAAGTGATAAATTATAAATTATAAATGAATAAACAAAAAACTTACAATCTTTAATTCTACGATGTGTTTCGATGATGTTGATAAATAATTCGAAAGCTACTAACTAACTAACTAAATAAATAAATAAAATATGAATACATCAATCACGTATTCAATGAGAATTGAAACATTATTGATCTGCGGTCGTTTGTATATTGTTTGACCAATGACAGATAAGTTGTTTTTTTTTTTACCGCCAGGATACTATTTAATACACGTGTATGATTTTCTTTTCCAATAAAATGTATTTATTTATATTCGTTGAGTTTTGCTATATATTCGAAGTTAAGTTTGTCATTCATTGAATGCAACATTGTCATATTAATATATATACTAGTATGACAATTAATATATATATATATATATATATATATATATATATATATATATATATATATATATATATATAATTTATGGCCTAGTTCGACGAAAGCTAAATTGATATATTTGACTGCGTTCAAGTAAGTATACACAAACGAAATCCAGTGTGAGCTGACCAAGAAACTGCATGAAATTTTAATGAAACAACAATACACCCATATTATTCATTTATGTGTTGGACTTAGATGGTGAATTAAATCATATATTATTTGCATAAATTATGTTAGCATTACTTTTCAAACATTTTCCATATCACTTTTCTGTAATTGTATAATAAGAAAGCTGCACACTTTAAGGCAAGATAAAGGATCAGACCCTAGAAACCCAAATGTTGTTCGGCCATAAGAACATAATTGGTCTGGCCCTTATGTATATTTATAGATATGGCTGTCTCTTGAAGTACATGTAAGGCACATTTGTATCATATTAGCATCTCATAATATTATATAGTAAATAAATTGGACCTGCTTATTTATATGATTCTACTAACCATTTAATTTGTTTTTCAGTTTTAACCATGCCTATTGGTTTATATGGATACATCGCCCTGATCTTCACAGCCTCGATATTCAATCTGTGTTTACTCGTAATTATTCTGGCCAACCGGAAGTTGCGCACTATGACAAATATAATAGTTGCAAGTCTCGCAGTGAGTGACTTTGGCATAGGATCAATCGTCTGCCCATCAGAGTTGATTCACTATATTACTAATTACAAAGCGATCACAGCCATGGGATGTGTTGTTCATCAAGCTGTACAAATTTTTATTCCACTTGTTTCATCGTTTCATTTGCTTGCTGTAGCAGTCGAGCGATACATAAAGATAGTCGAACCACTTAGGTATTTTGAAATTGCAACAAAATCGAGGCTTTGTTTCATTTTACTCATGATATGGATATTTCCCTTACTTATATCAGCCTTGCCAGTTATGGGATGGAACAATATTGCACAGGCTGGAAATGTTACATATACAAACGTATACCTGAATATGACCGGATGTAATTTCTTGGAGACCCTACCTTGCACTTACATGGGGATGGTATTGATAGTTATCCTGTCAGTTTATACTGTTATGGTTGGACTATACGTAAAAATATTTTTCATTGCAATGTCACAAGTTCGGCAAATCAAGTCGCTTCAGATAGGTGGAAAATCAGCTAGCGCTCCTCTTTTACATTCCGAACTCAAGGTACTAATAATATTAACTGTAACTATAGGCTTTTTCTTTGTTTCATGGTTGCCAATTGGGACTGTGATAGCCTACGATTGCGTTTGTGAAGTATTTAATGAAGTTGCTTGGGGAGTGTCACTGTACATCGCATTTGCGAATGCTTCAGTTAATCCTCTTATATACGGTATTGGAAATAGAGAAATACGAAATGTAATACTCCAAAACATCCCGTGTCCTAGGAAAACTAATGTAGTAAGGCCTGAATGTGCAGCGATGGTGCACTGTGGTTCTACGTCTACGTATGTTTCGGCTGTACGCGCAAGTGGAATTTGTGGCACAATTGCACCCAGTGTGGCCGTCTCGACATGCGATGATGACAACTTACCTGTGTACTTCACGATTAAAGAATATGATACTATATCAGGACATATATAGTGTATTCTCCAAATGTTACGGAAGCCGACATCGGACTAACAGATAAACAAATCGTTAGAAAGTATGAAAGCATATTAAATACAGACTGAAAAGATCAATATATCTTGAGGCGCATTTCGTATTGGAATATTACTCACGGGATAGTACTTATGTAAAATCGGCTACGTTTTTGCAAATGCGTTTTGCATGTTAATTAAACGAAAATATTACACCAGTAATCCAAACTAAAATGCATGCACTTCTGTAAATATACACTACACCTCTTTGTTAAATGGATTCCTCGGAATGGACTAATTTACTCATAGGGCCAATCTTCTTGGTCAAGGTTGAAATAAAGCTGTATGTATATACACTGAACTTCCCAGCTCTAGAGACACCGATAAAATGTAAAACTAAATTTTAGAGTAGTAAGATACAATCATCGTCAAAAAAAGAATACGTATTTACATGAAAAGTAAACGGTTCTTTATTTTAAAATCAAAATCACTATTTTACGTAAACAAATTGATTAACTTGTGTTTACTTCCAGTGCTAAGTTACAGGTGCTTTAGAGTTACGTATGTTACTATACACAGTGATTTGTTTTAAAGTGTTACTGTTTAACACATGCATATTTTCATTACAATGAACATGTATTCAAAGATTCTAGTAACTCATTAACGTAAATGGAAGTATTATTCAACATTGCAACTAGTTTTAACATAATGCAAAGTGCAGCAGTGTTTTTGTCACGCTTTAAAACGTCGCTTAAAAACACGTTAAAACGCGCTGTGTCACTCTGGTTATAATATATATGTAAGATACTAAAAATAAACCAAATTCATAAATAGCAATCAAAACCCACCAAAGCGCAACAAAGACAACACTAATTCAAAACAAAGTATAACAAGAAGAATCAGAATCGTATTAAAACATACAAACTCGGCACCAAACAAACACGAAACCAGGTAAATGGTAACATATGCATCAGGAATTCAAATTGGCTCATTAAGTGTTCATACGTCATAAAATGTTCTTACTTGGATTTTCTCTTCAAGGTAAGAGTCCTTAGTATTATTTTACATATGAATTCGACCTGTCTTTTTTGGAACCATTAATTAATTTTGGGAGTATTTTACTTTCCTTACGTTGCATATCACGCAGCTTGGTACAATGAAGCACTGAAATAGGATTCCAATAACTAGTACACCAACAACCATACTTTAATATTTACCAATAATACGAATGGTTTTTAAGTCCGTCCCCATGCGTCCATCCATATATAGAGTTACATAAGCATTGCTATGTAATATTATTAACGAGGCCATGATGGTGTTGGTGTACGAAGACAATAATAATATTTTGTCAATTTAAACTTATTATCTTGTGGATATCAGTTGAAATAATAGTGACATAACACATGGATGCTGAAAGGTCTGGAAACTGTTATGTGAAAATACAACCTTATGAATTTCACAAACACAAGCAAACTAAAGATAAGTAAATATCTATTGTCAGAGAAATAATGGAATCTTTTCCAGGAACCAAACAAAAATATAGAATACCACTAGTGTCAAGGACTAATTTATGCCATAGAAAAATGCAAAAGCACTAAACGTAAACCTTACATTTGAGATGAAAATAACAAAAAAAAAACAAACTGATCGAATACCATCTGATCAGATTTTATATGAATGGTTGCAGGTTTCTGATGTTGAAGGTACACAAAATGCACACATTGATCAATTTATTATATTTTCTTTTTTCAATATAGCCGATCCAGGTGTAAGAAATGTTTTAATTGGAGAATTGTTAGCTTGCTAGATGACAAAAATAACAAGACATGAAAGGTTGTTAGACAAGAAATTCTTTCTTTGAGGAAGTAACACTTTATCCGTTTTCAATATTTCCTATCACAAATGGATATCTTGATATCATTTTTGCCAACGCACGACACCTTTTATATTGTTGCTTGATCGATTCGTTCTCGGCTCCTCAAACTGGGGAAATGGTTTTTTGTTCTGAACACAGGTGGTCTAACAATCTAACTTATATGAGCCAGGTTTACACTTTATGCCAAAGTTATAATGTACCACCCTAATATTTCTTCGAACCAGACAGGAAACAACTTCTCGTCAATTTTTAAAAATGTCGATGGCAATTACTATTGACGAAATGTTGCTCTTCATAAAGTCCAAACATATGACTCCGAAGACATCACAACTGCTTGTCTTGGGTAAACATTACCGTAAAAAAGAATTGAAACTTATCTTTCAAAGCGTCGAAAACTGCAGAGAAAATATCCTCTTTAGATCTGACGAGCCGAAGCCGGTTTTAGCGATGAAGTTTTCAATAGAATATATCCGATACCAGCGTGACGGTAGTTCCAGTATCGAGACCTTGGATCCTGCCTGATAGATATATTCCTGTCTCGGTTGCTACAGACTGGTCTCCGAGAAAGTGCCGTAGGTTGTTTCTTTCCACCAGTGTTGCTTTGGATGTAGTCTGGCTATTCGTTCGTTACTACAATCGTTGTCAAGTTCATTTAAGTCTGTATAGTTTATCTTATTATGCATCTGGTCAGATTTGGAACATTTGACGAACATCGGGAATAGAGTTAGAATTCGTATTCGAATTTGTTCTGGAGTTATTTCTTGGGATTTGATCGCACCCAGACGACCTTTTCAACATACTTAGTTCTTCATGGACCTAGTGGAACCGGCATATATTCCTTGAATTTTGATTATATTTCTATCCACTCTATTGTGTCAACTCCTTACTGAAGATCGCAGCTACCATCACCATTTCGTAAGTTTTCTACGCGGTCAAAGGTAACAAATCAACCTGCCTGGTAATTGGCATCACCTGCTGAATTAGAAGTTGCATATCCGAATACATTTATAATTGCCAGAACTTCCGTCAAATCTTCTGGTTTTATAGGATAGTGTAGGCGAACAAGTCTTATAATACTTTGTCCAAGTTCCGAAGGTGTTTCACCAGTTCTTAATCTTCTTTCTCTCATCTACGATATATTTAATTCCGTTTTAATGGGAGCTGAATACCGCCCCTAAATGACCTTTAATGAGCCTAATAATTCTCATAATTCTCAGCTGCACCATCCTTTCCAAGGATACAGTGAGCATGCCCCGCGAGGAAATATGCCTTTCTGTTTGGTACTGCAAACGTTAGGCTGGGCATATGTCTCGTAATATGACTTCTAATCTAGTCAGGAACCAGTGTCATCAAATGTTGCTTGTTGATATAACACAATTTCGTTTGATTTACCTGATATGGCAATTATCAGTGGGAGACACATACGCCCACACACGTAGCTCATGTACCTTGGAGTTGTATCACATAGTCAATACAGTTTTTCTATAGCATATACAATTTCATAGCTTGATATCATATCGTGTTACATATCAATTTACATGATTCTGATTGGTCAAAAAAAGTCCATTAAATTATCATGCAGTATTCTCTTAACTGATTGTGTGCGATTGTGGGAAAATCGTTCTAAGTGGGGAAAATGATCTCGTCTGTCTGAATGTGCCCAATTTACCACCACAGTGGTCTGTTATGTCATGTACAAAGCTATCAAATTAAAAAAAGCGTAAACCCCAATACAAGAACCAAAACAATAAGCAAAACTAAGTGTATTGCACAGTTGTGTGGTTTAAATGTAGATTTGTATAATGCGAATCCTACTCAAAATAAAATTTATTTACGTCTACTATTCCAAATCAAATACTTAAAATATCCAGTTACAAATATATTTCAATAAATATGGGAATTTCTGCATCTAGTCGTCCTTTCTGATATAAAAATTGCAACAATGTAATATTTAGTTGTGAACGTTTAGGATAAACATGGATGGACTCTACCCGGTACTGTGTACTATATCAAACAATGTAACATCACATGGTTTATACATTCTGTGTTACAAATGTTTTTGTCTTTGCAAAATGTTCTTTTTGGACACTTGTTCTTTGATACTGTTTGCAAAAAATGTATAACCTACTTTTACTAATTAAACTTTGTTTGGGACTATTTTTTTACGCACAAACAGTAAAAGGTGCAACGTCTATCATAATGCACAAAATTGTTCATTCTTCTTTCCATCTAGATAATTTACACTGATATAAAAACTGTGTGATGAAAATAATCTCAAATGTTATGACTTTAATACTGACCTTAGGAAACGAATTGAATAATCTCCGGATTTCGCTCGCCAAGACTCGCAAAACCTGGGCATTATTCAATCGTTTCCCTAGTTTAATATTAAATCATTACCCATTTGAGATCTATACACATGCGTTCGCTGGGCACAAATGGTGTGCTTGCGCAAATCGTCTAATCGGAAACATGGAAAACGTGTCACAGTCTGCTTTTCTCACAATATAATATGTGCCTTCCGTTTTATTATGTTGCACAACCTTAAAATGTTGTTTGTTACTGTTGTATGGGGCCAGATTGTTGTTGACAATCGCACGTGCAGAAGACGCATTGGACACATACAACTCTTCCGGATAGCATCGAGCTTCAGACAAATGTTATACTTGCACCAGCTCCACGTCGCACAGAACTTTAGGTTGTACGTTTGTGGTACAATTTCTTGTACTAGTTTTAATTAGGTAATAACGCAGTGCCTCTTCTAATTTATAACTAGTTTGCTTCCTTGGGCTGTCTTCGGGATTCTCTGCGAGCCGATTTACAGTGTAAATGCTATCTCCAATGGCGCTCGGCTTTGAATGACATACGCTCCTCGTGGGTAAACCTTTATCTACCATCCTGAAAATGTCTTTAAAAAATCGCCATCGAGGGCAAACTCTGCAGTTATATCTCTATCCTTAGTACTTTGTATGTACTTTGAATCAGGAGGTGTTACAAGCCACTCAGTACCTTTCTTTTTATACACCATGCTCAAACTTTAATTATAAAGTCACCTTCTTTAAATCCAACCTTTAACGCCAATTAATATGTGACTTGTAAGTGTGAGTGCATAAAGGAATATTTACAACTTTCATAGCCAATTTTCCCCATTGCTGTTCATACTCGATGTTTACTCACAGATTGGCATCTGCTCCTGGTAAATCTTCCTGAAACCTTGTGCTTGCTAAGGTGAACAAAAGAAAATGATTCAATTTATTGCGTTTAACATCGCGAGAGTCGTGACAAATATTTGTTAATAACTTCAAATCTATCCTTTTTCTTACCACTATTACCGCACCAATAACTTGATTTCTCGCTTCTCTCAAATTGTTCTGCGGACGAAGCGCAACACAATCTCGAATCAGCAAACCTTTTACTTATATATTAACAGGTCGCATGTGACTTATTACGTTACCCGACACGTAGATCATTATATTATAACTATTGGGAACTATTATAACTATATCTAAATGGCCGACTTACAAAACAGGGTAAATTCGGTAGAAACCATTGTAATTGCACTCTGTAACGACTGCACATTACATTATCATTGTAATGATGTTTCTCTTTTATTGTTACACTATATGTAAATTCTCATATTATCCATAATTTGTGACGAGATCATTTTGTGAACTTAGTTTACAATCACTATTTCTACGCGAAGTAAAAATACAGCTCCGAACCGTAACTTTTGTAAATAATTGCTCACCTTTCGACAGTCAAATATATATATATATATATATATATATATATATATATATATATATATATATATATATATATATATATATATATATATATATATATATATATATATATATATATTGTAGGTTTATTAATGTTTTTATTTTCTGTTGGTCAGAAAGTTGATGAATATGGTGTTCATTGTAAAACAAAAAACACTAACATGTATCCGGTTATCATGACTATTTAACACGTCAAGCCAGATGTATTGAATGTTAATGTAATACGTGCTGACTTTTAGGTCGCTTTTTCGTGGGATTCTGTTTGTGATCGAATATATATACTTAATGACATCAGTTAACGTTTGCCGTAATTGAAAATCATGAGAATAAATCATGTTTGACAATCTTGAGTTTTCGTTTGTGACTCTGTAACATAATATCAAACATCCATTAATAATCTCTCTCTCTCTCTCTCTGACACTCACTCACTCACTTACTCTCACACTCTGTATCTCTTAATCTCTCTCTCTCTCTAATATCTCAATTTCTCTATCTCTCTCAACGTCTCAATCTCTCTCTCAATTTCTCCCTAACTCATAAACTCTCTCTCTCTCTCTCTCTCTCTCTCTCTCTCTCTCTCTCTCTCTCTCTCTCTCTCTCTCTCTCTCTCTCTCTCAATCTCACAATCTCTTCCTTTCTCTCTGTCTCTCAATATCTCCCTATCTCTCTCAATCTCTCAATCATACTCTCTCTCTCTCTCTCTCTCTCTCTCTCTCTCTCTCTCTCTCTCTCTCTCAATCAATCAATCTTTCCAATCTAGCTCTCAATCTCTCCATATCTCTCTCACTCTCTCTAAATCTCTTCTATCTCCCTCAATCCCTCCCAATCTCTCCTTATCTCTCTCCCAATCATTCGCCCTATATCTCTCTCCATCTATCAATCTCGCCCTACCTATCTCTCAATCTCTCCCTCGTTATATCCGTATCTCTCTTAATCTCTCCCTACCTCTATACATATTTCTCTCTCAATCTCTCCATACTTCTCTCTTAATCTCGTTTACAATCGCTCCCTACCTCTTTCTCAGTCTCTCTCAATCTCTCCGTACCTCTCTCTCAATCTCTTTCTTAATATCTCTCTATCTATATCTCAGTATCTCACTCAATCTCACGTTTATTATCTATAAATATATATCTCTCAATCTCTCTCTCTCTCTCTCTCTCTCTCTCTCTCTCTCTCTCTCTCTCTCTCTCTCTCTCTCTCTCAATATCTAAATCGCTCGCTCTCAATCTCTCGCTCAATCTCAATTGCTCTCTCTCTCTCAATTATCATCATCTTCTTCTCCTTCTCTCTCTCTCTCTCTCTCTCTCTCTCTCTCTCTCTCTCTCTCTCTCTCTCTCTCTCTCATCTTCGTACAGTATTTCGTTTTACAAATAAATCAATATATCGTACTAAATGTTTCACGACTAAAAATTATGTGCTACTATGTTTAAACTTAATGGAACAACTATACAAGTAACCAATGCCAGATAAAAGGAATACAGCAGTCGAAACCTTTGGTCAGCTGAAACATATCCACTCAAGAATCATGTTTTTAATATTAACGTTGATTGGCTATCGGTTGGTCTTTTGCAAACTTGTCAAAATAATATGAAAGAGGTCGCTTACAACTGTTTTAGTATCCATCTTTGCTGTTTTACCAGCTGTAAACTTCAAACCTTTCTTTCAATATATGCAGAAACAATTTGAGCATTATGCATCTATCAGAGCAGTTTTATATGTTTCTTTTTATAGTTGTTTTTCGTGAGAATAAATGTTAGGTTATTCAATATCTAGTATTGAATGGTAATATACTGTAATGGCCGGATTTTTAAAAATATTTTCATTCAGTGGATTGTTTTGTTATATCTAGCGTATTGTACCACTTTCTGTTGTTGATAAGAAGCAACTTTACTTTTTTCTGAGGATTCTCTCAAAACACCAACTTGACCAGGTATAATATTACGATGTTGTTTGGACTAATTTTGTATTTTATTTCTTCATATTGTACTATTAATTTCAATGTTACAAACGTCTATACCTTCTTGAAATGTTCATATTTACTGCCTTTAAATGGGTGTGAACTTTTTAAAATTGACAACATTATTTAATTCTATCTGGCGCTCATTTGTTTGATAATAAGTCACTTCCTCTGGTTCGCTATTTTTATATTATCTTATGTGTTGCTAACTTTTCATATATTTTGGAAACAGTTTATAATATAGATTAGTCAAAATGTAACGTAAAGCAATGTTGCAAGTAAGTAAACCTGAAGCGAGTAAAGTAATGTTGGCAAATAAAGTAAGCATTACTAGGAAAAAAGAAAATATAAATTTTGTATTCAAATTCTAAATTAAATTAAATCAAATTGAGAATATTAAACGAATGAATTATAAACTATGTACAATATATAAAGATGATAGAAACATAACACTATTCAGCATCCCCTGCCTGCATTGCAAGCATTGTCTCAAATATATGACAACAGAAAGGGATAATAAAATCAGGAGAACATTAAATATGCTTAAAAGGGGACCCGAGTGGCCGAGTGATCTAAAAGCACTGTCCGCTACGGATCATTGCCATCTTACTTATGTCTGCGTGGGTTCGAGTTTCGGAGTCGGCCAAATTTGGGTATGTGAAAAAGTTTCCATTAGCTTCTCGTGTGTCGGTGTTGCTTTCTGGGGTCTTCAGGGTTCTTCCTCCACCAGTGATACTGGCCGCCATGTATAGCCTATCTTGTGCTGCAAAATGGCGTTAAACTCTAACAAACATAAACAAATATGCTTAAAACAGTGGATTGAAGAGAGCATAACGTTTAAATTGGCACAAGCAAAATGAATTTAAATTGAGCTATGTTGATTACATTTATATTTATTAATATAACATGATGTAAATTTCAAAAATATTATAAAGCCTCGAAAAAGCACACATTTGAAAATATATACCTCAGTGATTAAATTCAATTTTGCCAAGTGTACGGATGCAAGGGATAGTCTGATTGAGATATATGACCTTATAGTCACTCGTCATTATTTTATTATGCCAAATATCTGGATCTTTGTAAGCTATTTTGCCGCTGCTATGATATGTAACGTCTGCATAAAGTTCCGTTTTTGCCCAGTACCTGTATTGTAATTTGTGTATAGGCTAACATATGTTCGGAAATTACTTATGGCTCAATGGGCTGAATGTGGAGAGCATCTAGTTACAGATTTACTACGCTGAATGTTTTATTTGGGGTTTTATAATGTTGGAGTTTTAGTATTATTTGTTTTAACATTTTGAGGTGAAATGGGATAAATTGATGCGATTGGACTTATAAGTAATTACAGATTAGGTACTTGTAAGTAATTACAGATTAGGTACAGAGATGTTTTGAAACTCTAATCGGAATCAGCATCTGGCTTGGTTACTTTTCAATTTTGGTTTGTATGAATAATGTTTAAAAGACAACATAGCAAAACTATTTCTTAAAATGATAAAGAATACAAACATGCATACAAATGTGGATACTACAACATCGAACAAATACACCTTCGCAATTATTCGATTGTATTTCTTTTTGTATATTCTACTCTGTCATATGTGATCTCAACGCATGTAATCATTTGTTATCCATTGTATGCATGGCAGTAAATGATGTTCAATTGAAAGTGGATAATGCCTGAATCAAAAGACAATTATGGGCGACTGAGATCAAAGAAGTTGCCTACTTGCCTGGCAGGATGCAATGCGCATGCTGAACAGGACCTGAACCAACCCATCCTTCTAGCACCCATACGGTTAACATTTAATGTCTATGTCAAGTGCAAAATTTTTCGCCAGTGAAATTCATTGATTAATTCGTAGTCTAGCCGACAATTAATTATCTTAGAGTAGAGTTTGGAGGGAGGAATGTTTTCTTACCTCGGTCAGACTGTTACAATATTTAGAGTGAAAACGGACTGGGTGTTTGACACGCTTACAACTACGATTTTTTCACGTAGAAGCTGACAAAGTGATTTGAAACAAATGATAGGGTGATAAGGTGGCATTTTTGGCATCTTGAACGACGGGTTTTCAAAATGTCCATAGGAATAGCATTTATTCCGATTGGTCAAATGTAGAGGGAAAAAGGGTGTGTCGAATCGTAGGATCGGGGAAATATATCCTCGGAGTTAATGAGTTTAAATTAGTCTGAAAATTTCTATGCAAGAGAGAAACCGAAAGGTAGAAGTAATTACCAGGACTCCGACCGTTCTTTGCAAGAAAGAACGTTCGTTAAAACTGTAGTTCCAGGGAAAAAACTGAATGTGGAACGATTGTAGGACGCCAAAAACACAAGGTATTTAACGCAAATTCACATTTATCACGAGGTAATTTATGGGATGTTTTCTTTGTTATAGATGCATGATGTATTGACACTATGATACGAATAGTTTGGTATTACATTGATTTAATAACGTACTTTGATACGATATTTCTTTGTTACAGATGCACGATGTGTTCATATTTTTGTAGGGATAGTCGGTTTTACAGTGATTTAATAATGTATTTTTGAATTCTGAATTAGCATTTTTTACCTTATATACTTAGGTAGGTAAATGGGTGGTGTAGAAAACCGCCGTGTACATTTATGATTGGAAAGTGTTACATTAATTTGAATTTATCATATTAGTGAATATGGATTGTGTGTAATGACATATTACCTCACTTTACGTAATGATTTACGGGAATATATGACTTTCCCAAATTCTGATGTCGATAATTAGCTTTATAGCTCTATTGATCTGAAGACTTGCGTAGTATTTGTTAGCCGTATAAATGATAACACTGATAGTAAGATCTGATTGTTCGAACCTGAAGACGGACGGACAATCTCAACTCTTAAAGTAACGAGATACTTAGGGCGTTTTACCCTTTTCTTTTCAAAGGAGAATAGTTTGAAGATCGAGTAAGAAATAGCGAGGAAGTCGAAATTCAGAGACGGAAAAAGAAGTTGGAAGACAGAGCTGTGTAATTCCACGTA
The DNA here is from genome assembly GCA_030141615.1 of Unio pictorum. Lineage (NCBI taxonomy): Eukaryota > Metazoa > Mollusca > Bivalvia > Unionida > Unionidae > Unio > Unio pictorum. The sequence goes on along the minus strand of JARLTB010000220.1, from coordinate 1,357,293 downwards.
CAACCAAAGGGCAAGCTCAAGTTGAGACTAACGCAGAAGAAAAAAACAAGTCGACGAACAAGGTCATTTTGAATCATGCAACAGTCCAATGTTAAATGAACATTCGATTCTATGATGAAATTTACTCTCAGTATTAACGGCTAACTTCATTTATTTTTATTAGTGTTTTGGATTTTAATGAATGTATCCGTTATTTTAAAGCTTCAGTTTATGTATTTCTGAACTAAGTGTATTCAGAAAGAAACAAATTGTAATTTATTGTGTCATTCTTCTTTTAATTGTATTTTAATTAAATTCATATTTTTATCTTTACGGGGGTTCGTGTGTTGTCTTGTTCAAAGTACCATCTCAGATTACCATATCCATTCTAACCGGGCAAATTATACCGTAGAGGTCATTCCTTAGATAAGCGAGTATTAGCGGGAGGCGGTTTCGAGTGTTGTTCTTACAAGTTGTGCAATAGCTCTGACCAGCGGCTTGTGCAATATTGTACTGATAACCCTTGATAGCCGGCAGCACCTTACAAAGTGGGTTTTCTCGTCCTGGGATTTGAAGTTTTCATTGCGTAATCTGAGCTTATTTTGAACAAAGGCATACATTTGTTATTATTATTAAGAAGGAATCGAGTGAATCAAACATTGGCTGCTATTTTCGTATACTTAAATATCGTGCATGCAAATTATAAGAATTTGTATCGTGCATGCAAATTATATGAATTTGAGATTTATACCTTCTGTGTGAAGTAATCATAAAGGTTAAGAGCGGTACTACCTAAATAGTCTCTTGAGACAAGAGCCAGTTGGGCCAGTACTGTATTTTGGACAGCAATTAATCACGTTTTGCTAACAGGATCCTGCTGCGCGGAGCATGGGGTACTGGAATTTCGTCTGGTCAATTAATTGTGACTGATTTGATCTGTCCATCTCGCTGCGGATAAGGTTATTTTAGGTCAAACTATTTTCGTAGGGAGAATTCCTGATTGTAGGTCAGTTAAGGACATAGTTCTAGAGGAAAAAGGAAAGACAAAACAGACATAATGGCGACAGACAGACAGTTACTAAAGGAATTTAAATCCATTGGCAAGGACGAACTTGGGTACGAAGGAGACAAGCTAACTGAATTTATGGAACGAAGCTTGAAAGAGCATAAGGAAGAAAAAGCTAGAGAAAGAGAACTACTAGCCATGGAACGAGAGAAGGAGAGACAGAAAGAAATTGAACTCGCCCGACTACAGAAGGAAGATAAAGCTAGAGAGAAGGAGAAGGAGAGGGAGAAAGAAATTGAACTCGCCCGACTACAAGAAGAAGAGAAAGCCAGGGAAAGAGAGCATATGCTAGCCATGGAGAGACTAAGGCTCGAAGCCGAGTTCAGGAGGGGTGAAGAATTGAACGTACGTCCGGACACCCCGAGTAGTCGCTTAGAAGACAGACGACCCATACAGTTAACCATGCCGATGTTTAATGACAGAGATGAAATAATTGACAACTTTTTGACGCAATTTGAGAAGTTGGCCCTAATCCACCAAATCCCTAAGGACCAGTGGGCCATCAATATTTCAGCCTTTTTGCAGGGGGCGGCGAAAGATGTGTACCACAACATGGCCCCAGCCGAGATAGACGATTATGACACTCTGAAGAAAGCTTTACTTCGCCACTATGAGTTGTCAGCGGAAACGTTCCGGAAACTTTTTAGGGAATCGTCAAAAAGGGCTACCGAAACACACGCGCAATTTCACAGTCGAGTGCGCGTGATTTTTGATAAATGGATAAAAATGTCTGGCACCGCGTTAACGTACGAAGGTATTCGCGAAGAGATTTTAAAAGAACACGTGTTAAGTACCTACAGAAAAGATTTAATTGTGTTTTTGGCGGAGCGCGAATTCTCAACTTTGGATGAGATAAGCGTAATGGCCGAGCGCTATGAGAGCGCGCATGCGCGTCCAACTACTTGGAATGGTAGGGACCGACCTGGAATCGGTGAGCTTAGAAAGACCACTGAGGTGGCAACCCAAAGACAAAATGGTCAAAATGGTGGGAGGCCAGGGGCCGGAAATCCAAGCCAAGTACATTTCCGTGGGTCGGGAAAGACTCAAGGGGTAGATAGAGATACCTCGGGTAGAAGAGGTGAGCCAGTGTGTTATGGCTGTAATAAACCAGGCCATGTTGTCAAGGACTGTAGAAAGTATCGTCCGACAACGGTTAATTCGGTAACTCCGAATACTGTTAAGAAAGTGAAAACAGTGGAGTCTACGAATGTAGCGAGAGCTACGGTAAATGGTGAGGAAGCCACGATGCTGTATGACACCGGCTGTAGCTACCCGGCCTTGGTAGATCGTAGATACGTCAAACCTGGAGATTATACAGCTGAGACGGTGGAAGTACAGTTTGCTAACAGGACGAAGGATTCGCTTCCAGTCGTTAGCATAGACCTTGATTCGCCATATGTAAAAGGGCGAATTCAAGCAGCGTGTTTGTCGGGACTGTCTCATGACGTAATATTAGGGTGTAGGTATGTGTTGCCCCAACCTAACCCTATGACGTGTAACCCTATACATGTCGGGTCAGTGGAGACGAGGGCTATGAAGCGAAGGTCAGGGTCGAAGCCGTTAAGATCCGTGACTTCGCCCATAGACATTTTGGTACCTGGTGAGTTAGAGAAGCTTCAAAAGGAAGATGTGTCTCTTGACAAGGTACGTAGGTACGCGACGAACGGGTCCGTACGGAAATTGCCAGACGGCGAGGTTAAGTTCGCGACAAAACGCGGTATTTTGTATCGGTACGCCAAGAAAGGGGTCGATACGTTTAAACAAGTTGTGGTACCCGTAGGGAAGCGCGACGAAGTGCTTAGGTTAGCACATGAGGGTCTTCTCGGAAGCCACATGGGCGTGGCGAAGACCAGATATAGGTTGGTGAGGGAGTTTTATTGGCCAGGTGTGCATGGGGATGTGAGGAGGTATTGTTTGTCATGTGACAAGTGTCAGCGAGTGGCACCGAAGACCTCCCATCGCCCAGTGCCACTAGGAACCACCCCACTAATAGATGAACCTTTCTCGAGATTGGCGATGGATTTAGTAGGTCCGATTAAGCCGGCGGCCGAAAGTGGAAATCGGTACATATTAACGGTCGTAGATTACGCTACCCGGTACCCGGAGGCAGTGGCCTTGAAAAACATTGACTCAGTCACGGTGGCTGAGACCATGTTAGGGGTGTGGTCGAGAGTCGGAGTTCCAGACGAGATACTGACCGACCAAGGGACGCAGTTCGTGAGCCAGGTGATGGAAGAGGTAAATATATTACTCTCCATTAGACACCTGACGACTACCCCGTAGCACCCGCAGTGCAATGGGTTGGTAGAACGTTTCAATGGGACATTGAAACAGGCTTTGAAGAAGCTATGTGAAGGTCGACCTAGGGATTGGGATCGATACCTTCCGGCGATAATGTTCGCATTTCGAGAAGTACCGCAGGCAAGTTTGGGTTTTTCACCTTTCGAGTTAGTTTATGGGCGGACGGTAAGGGGACCCATGGCTGTATTGAAACAGTTATGGACGGATGAGCAAGCATCCGAAGAAGTGCGTACAACATACCAATATGTTGTCGACTTGCGTAACAAACTGGAAGAAGTTTGTAAATTGGCTCAAGAAAATCTCTGCGACGCGAGGGGACGTCAAGGCAAGTATTACAACAAAAGTGCGAAGGAACGTCACTTTGAGGTGGGTGACCAGGTGTTGTTGTTGTTGCCATTGGAGCACAACAAGCTGCAAGTCTCATGGAGGGGACCATTTGTTGTATCAGAGAAGAAAGGTGGACAAAACTACCGTATCCGAGTAGGGGATAAAGACAAGTTGTTCCACGTGAACCTTTTGAAGAGTTACCGTGTGCGAGAACCACCCACGGAGTTCGTGGTGGCTACCGTCGTGACGGAAGTATCCGACGACAACGCAGGGCAGGCGGAAGTACTCCCTAGTTGTCCGTTGGCGAGAGAGGAAACCTACGTCGACGTCACACTTGACGTTACATTAACGTCAGACCAACGTAAGGAGGTGGAGTCGGTACTTCAAGAATTTTCGAGCGTCTTAACAGAGAGACCGGGGAGGACAGAGCTGGAGGAGTTCTCTTTGAAGCTGCTGGACGAGAACCCAGTAAAGTTAAGACCATATCCGTTGCCGTACGCGAAGTTAGAAGCGGTCCGTAAGGAAGTTCAAACTATGTTAGACTTGGGTATTATCGAACCAAGCGAGTCGGCGTATAGCTCTCCTGTTGTGCTGGTCCAGAAGAAGGATGGGACACACAGATTTTGTGTAGACTACCGAAAGTTAAACCGAATCACAGAATTCCAGGTAGAACTTTTACCTGACCCTGAGTCTATTTTCTCAGGAGTAACAAATGCTAAATATTTTTCTAAGATTGATCTGTCCAAAGGATACTGGCAAATTCTAGTCCGTAGTGAAGACAGAGCAAAACTCGCCTTTGCAACTCCAGATGGGACTTACCAGTGGGTAGTCATGCCATTCGGGGTGCAGAATGCGCCCAGTGTTTTCACCCGTATGATGCGGAAATTCCTTGAACCATTGCGGGGGATGGGAGTTTCCAACTTCATGGACGATCTTCTATTAGCTGCAGCTACATGGGAAGAACACATACTTTTGCTGACAAACGTCTTAGAACGACTACGACAAACTGGACTGACCGCACGACCATCGAAGTGCCATATAGGGTTCAGACAATTACAGTACCTAGGACATACCCTCAGCGAGGACACGTTAAAACCCGAGAGCTCAAAGGTCGAACAACTTAGGGACGCATTACGACCGACTACTAAGACTGAAGTTAGATCTTTTTTAGGTTTGGCAGGGTACTATAGGAGATATGTGGCAAATTTTAGTGCTATTGCGAGTCCATTGACTGACTTGACTCGGAAAAAAGCGCCGACCAAACTAGTATGGACAGACGCATGTGAACGCGCATTTCAGACGCTAAAAGACAGACTGACGTCAGACGCCATAGTTAAGTTATCTGACGTGACACGGGATTTTGTTTTGAGGACAGATGCTTGTGATAGAGGTTTAGGTGCAGTGCTACTGCAAGAACACGAGGGAAGCTTATATCCATGTTACCTTTGTCGTCTTCAAATGGGACAACTTTGGACCTCAAAGTTAAAAATCAGGTTCCACTCCTTTTTAGGCTTCAACAGCTCGGTATTTCTTTGATACTCCTTCTCCCTAGATCTATCTTCGAACTCTACAGCTTCTATCGTCATTTGCTTTTCTCTTTCTAACTTCCTATCGTCTTCTCTTAGCCGTTCTACTTGTTCCCTTTATGCTAGCATTTCTATCTTTTCCCTCTCTGCTTCCCATTCCCATTCTATCCCTTTGTTTGGCCTGTATTGCAAATTAAATATTCACCGTCTCCATTTCTTTCTTTTACTTTTTAAAAGCCATATTTATGTATATGGCTTCTATTTCTAACTCTAATGTCTCCCTTTCGGCCTTCGTTTCTAATTCTATCAACTCCATCTTGGCTTCCTTTTCTTTCTCCCTCTGGTTCCTTTCCCTAGCCTGTTCTTAACGAAGGAAATTTATATGGGACTCTCCCTCGTAGCCAAGCTATTTCCCCAGTTCTACAAGTTCTTCATTGATGACCTTTCAAAAGTTTGAATTGACCAACTTAAAGTGCAGTACTATACAAAATGTGTAATTACTATTTCAACAAACTGTACTTTCCTTTCTCGAAAGGCAACAAAAAATATGAAATATATACAAAAATAATGCAATGTCACCTCACTGTCTTGACAAGATCGTCTGAAACACGCAAAAGAGCATACAAATATAATAAACAATATTAGTGTTCCGTTAAATCCGAAATGATCCCACTTCTGACTCCATTTGTACAAGATAACCGGGTGGTATTTCCGGATTCACAACAGAACACTTTTGACAATGATATAAATACAATGTTTAATAATGAATGACTTTAATAAGCAATTCATTATAAATACGTGCATGAACATATATATATATATATATATATATATATATATATATATATATATATATATATATATATATATATATATATATATATATATATATATATATATATATATATATATATATAAATAATCCAAATGTTGGATTAATTAACATTAGAACGCACAAATGTAATAATGAATAAAAAAACGCCACAAATAAATTACTTTACAAAATACGAAGACAAGGGGTGTACACTTTACAGTGATTTCACAAGAAAAAGATTAATATTAAACAATGTAGAATGTTACTCACGTAGTAAAATAAATTCACTCACATAGTGAAATTATGGAAAGTAACAAAGGAACAGATAAACAACTTATATTTACAGTCCCGAAATATACAATGGGTTAGACGAATCCCAAAAATAGCCAACGGCTAGAAGATTATATGTACGTAGACACACTACGTCATGAGCACACTGTATTCCAGCTCCACGGCCGCTACAGTTCATTTTCACAGCTGCTACGGTTAATATATGTGGTTGGCTTTACAGCTTGCACCACGTTTACCCCAATCACTCTGATAATTTTGAACGATCGGGTCACTCTTGTCACTCTAGACACTCCGGAAAGTTCTACACAGTAGAGCTCTACATACTCCATACACTCCGGAGAGCTGAAAATATATCCTGTAACGTGTACTATACAAGACACCGGAATACAAACGTAATAACGTTATACACGGTGGCGCCCAGAGTGGTCGAGTAATCTAAAGCGCTCTTCGTTACGGATCACTGCCATCTCATATCTGTGTGGGTTCGAGTCTCAGATTCAGCCAATGTGTGTATGTGAGAAAGCGTGAAAATAGCTTCCCGAGGGTCCGTGGTTATTTCGGCGGGGGGGGGGGGCCGGGTTCTTCCTCCACCATTAATACTGGCCGCCATCTACCGGGTATACCCTTTCGTGTGCTGAAAATGGCGTTAAAGCCTACAACAACAACAACCTTATACACTGTAAGTTCTACAGATTACATGACCTGCCCAATAATTACAAAACAGCAAGTTCAGAAGTAAACCTAATCCTGCTTGATAAAAATTTTACCGTAATAAACATTTCTTAACAATATAGTCATAAAATTTGTTCTCTGTGCTATATTTCAATGACAGACTCCAGTCCAACATACCTATCCAGCCTCACCCATGTGTATACACCAGCTAGATCCTTACGCTCTTCCTCTGATAATCGTATACTCATTGTTCCCAAGGTGAAAACAAAGTCATATGGACAACGTTCCTTTGCATACCAGGACCCGGCGACGTGGAACGAATTGCCCATTGAAATTAAACACAAAGACACAGTGGTCCCTTTTAAGAGTGCTGTAAAGACTCACCTGTTTCGACTTCAGGGACAAACTAAGCGACCTAATCATGTTTTGTATCTTATATATTTTCAGCATGTTTTTATGTTTTCCAATTTCATTGTTTTTGTCATTTGTTGTTCTGTAGTGTAGTCATATCATTACTGATGATGTAGAGGGCTTAGAGCTTTTAAAGATTAGGCGCTATACAACGTCATTATTATTATTATTATTATTATTATTATTATTATATATTACTAAGTCGCAAACAGGAATAGGACTATGTGCATTATAATGCGTAAAGCCCAGCTACATAGCAAACATGCAGAAATATACGTAGAAGTACAGTAGTTATGTATAGTAAACTCTCTCACTACCAAGACTATCCGTAATGTAAAGAGCTTTACCTAAGATAAGCGATGTATGCTCAGATATCGTCTGTGCACTTTCAAACATTCGGATCTTCCCATCCAAAGCACTTCGCACGTGCGGCATGTGATGGGTTGAACCCACTATTTCGAAATACAGCACAATATAAATTAATCACCCTCGGTTATAGTTGCATACAAAAATAATAAAAAATAACTCGAGTACATGTATTACATAAATAAATGGGTTGATACAATTCCGTGACACTGATGACGACGATGATATACTTTTTTGAAAGAAACAGGCTTTGTTTTTAAAACTTACTTTTACATCTTGCCTAATTAAAGTCCTTGTTCATATAAGTAAATCCACTTCAGCATTTTATGTCATTTTCCCTAGCACCTTCAGATTTATGTAATCGTTTAATGTAAGTTTCTTCGTTTTGGTTAAATCAGCAGTGAACTAGTCGTCTGTATCTTGCCATATCCACCTTAAGTTCAGAACTATATGTAGGCAGATGGTTTAACAACAGCTGTGTTTCTTTCCCATAATTTTCAAAATAATATAAATTTATTTTCAAACCTCAATATTATAAGCATGTACAGCAATGCATATGTACTCAGTTGTCGAAGGCACCATGTGATACGTTGAGGTGATATTAGAGAAGGATGTTATCGAAAGAACTAAGAAGAACTAACCGACCACCAGTGGGCAACACACAAGCTTTGTGATTGGTAAAACAGTAAATAGGATCCGTGAACAGAGGTTGGAAGTGAGTCTGTTACCAATGCTCTTTCTATTCGTCCGGTCACAATGTGTTCAACCTCAGCTCTAAGCCTTGGGGAACACATTAATATTTTTACACACTTGCACATATCCATAATTGTTCCATCTTGTCAAATGTTTAGGTGCATGTAACTCTTAAAGACAAGACCTGAACTGTTTCAGTTGTGTATCCGTTGGCAAGACTTTGTAATCAATTTCATAAGCATGATCAAACTGACTTGTTAATACCACACCAAGTAGGCAATCTATAACGATTTTAAAACGGATTATATAAAGACTAGACAAAACATTTAGAGTGTTTGCATTTGCATACTATTTCAATATCATACATTTTGGAACAGAAACGATTCAAAATAAATATTTTTTTTAGCAATGTGTGTACATCTCATGTCACTCATTATTGATATATGAAACTACAATAAGACTATTATATTAGAAAGTGACATCATTTGCATAGGTGAAATGCATGACATCAATGATTTACCAGTTAGTGAGAAGCGCTATGATATAATGCATATTATCTGACATAAGATATTGATTACGACAGTACGAGATTTGCGTTTTTTTGACGAGTAACTCCAGTTTAACCTACAGTGTCATTAACAATCAGTATCGCTATTTTGTATTTTTTCACATTCTAAATATGTAAAACAAAATGTCAGATTATACTCATTATTATAAATCAAAGTCTTATCTGCAGAAAAAGCTTACATGTAGCATATTAAATCGTTTATTAATTAAATCTGGACTGATAATGTATTCTGATACATGTCAGATGTAAATGTCTTCAATCTTGCTTTTGCGTGCTTTGCATGCAAAAAGATGGCAGGCTTCAAAGATTGGCTTAATGATGCCGATGTTCTTTTAGTGGCAGAAGATATGCACTAACCGTCCATGCAATACGGCGATAATAAACTTCATGAAAGAGTCAATGGTGTCACCCGAGTAAAATGAACATCAATATAGTAGCTTACTACGATATCGCATGCTTTTTGTATCCCTGTACTCGATGATTTCAGTCATAGACAGGATAGCGCCACCTGTCGTGTACTTTTATATATACACTGGATGAGCATACATTGCTAGTTATGCATCACCAGTTTTATTTCACGAAAAGGTCGGACCTGCTTGAGAGAACAATATTTTAGAAATCAACCCAATGGTTTAACTTTTTCAAAACAGAGCTGAGCCCTATTTTCTCAATCACAATCTATATTTTATTTTATCGATATCACTGTTACGAATCGGTTAACCAGTTGTTTCCTCCGATAATGTCAAGTGCTTATTTAATAGCGTCAGGTAACATGTATATAATATATTTCAAGAACCAAGAGATCGAATCTGCAGTACCTAATGCTGTTGCTTTCTTTATAGACAGGTGTTGACTTAAGAACTTTGTTGTACTCGATTTGTTTTACTTTTTTGTATCAAGACCTTGTTTGCTTTAAACAGTTTGGGGTCAACATTTATTTTCATTCTCATGTTAGTGTTACTATTATTAGCAACAATCATGGCACCAAGTGTGTCATAAGTGCTCACGTATGCATTGTTTTGATACCCAACTGAGGCTTTGTTTGCTGCAGGGTACAGGTAGCCGAATGAGAGAAATTGAAGTAACATCGTCCAATTTTCAAATTGATTTTGCAGTTTGTGCAGCATATACATCAAGGTCTTAACATTCGAAAACGCACATGCCACCTTAAAGATATTTGTTCGGTATTACCGAGATAACGCATTTCGCATAACTTGGAACCTGGTGTTGATAGAAAATAGATCCAACCTTAAAGGTATTGATGTCATTATAGCCTTGAATGTACTAATGTACTAGTGTCCTGAAGCGTGATGATGTGCTAATAGTCGTTTGATGAATCACAGTAATATAATCCAATATGTCTTCGTTCTAATTCAATATAATTCCAATTGTTTGATGAATCACAGTAATATAATCCACTATGTCCTCGTTCTAATTCATTATAATTCCAATTGTTTGATGAATCACAGTAATATAATCCAATATGTCTTCGTTCTAATTCAATATAATTCCAATTGTTTGACGAATCACAGTAATATAATCCAAAATGTCCTGATTCTAATTCAATATAATTCCAATTGTTTGATGAATCACAGTAATATAATCCAATATGCCCTTATTCTAATTCAATATCATTCAAATTAATGTCTGTGTCCAAGAATTTTATAAACGAGAACTATGAATTTCCGAGGAAAATTATTTTCAATAAATAATTTCACTTTAATCAAATTGTTACGTATATTTGATTTAAGTCATTTATTTTTATTTTTGTTTGTTTGAAAAGATTCAAATTTTACATTTTAAGTTTAAGATTCATTCATTGTGAGATATTTTTTTAAAAAAGTGGGATGACTTGTACTTTACAAATAAACACCAGATGTTGACCTCATTTCTGACCTGGCTTCAGAGTTGTAAACAAGCTTTTAAAATGATTGGTTGATTCCAAGGACATTATGGAGGTTTGTTATAAACATATTTCTGTTTTTAGTTGGGTCATACGGCGTGTACGAGATTTTTTGAACGTAAATTTGTTCTAAAAGATTCTAGAAGATCATGTGACCCCTTCCTTGTTTGCGTAAAAACAGGTATATAAATGATGTTTTAGAGCGAACTATTTAGTAGAAGTTCTGCTGTTAGAATACTAAGTTGTGTGTCATTTGGAGTTATTTTAAATTACCTTGTATTGGAAATTATTTCAATTCGTTTGGATCAAGAGGATTTATTTTGCTATTTATCTGGAAAATAATAATGCTCATTGAATTTCATTACCAAGAACTGACTTCATCACGTGACATCGTCTTCCATCTTGGATGCTTCACTAAGATTCGAACTTGGAATTATTTGGACATTTTATTACCAGGACTTTTACAATTTCACTAGTGGATTATATTTTGAATTATTTTTAGATTAATTTTTGGAATTGATTCTTAAAACCGTAAATTTATTATTTCTTTTCTGGAAAATATTTGTGTTCAATAAATTGTATATTAAGTTTTTACAAGCTTGTTATTTTCACTCTTTCTATGTTACTGTTTATTCTAACCTAAGCACGTAACAAAAACATTGACAAAACAATATATATGATTTTGCTTCAAGGTCTTACAGCACGAATGTGCAATTTCTAGATCAACAATTATAAAACACTCAAGGTTACTGATGTTCATGTTAGTGTTACCATTGAAGTAACATCTTCCAACTATGAGCCTTCTTCTAACTGTGAGTCAAATGTGTATTTGAAAAAAAATTGTACAAAATGAATTACACAGAATGTAAGGGAAGATATATAACACTGCTATAAACGTGGAAGTGCATCAGCAATTTGATTATCGTTTTATCTTTACCTTTGATGTTCCAAATGTAGATAATGTATTCCTGTAGTATCAAACTCAACCTTAATAATTTTGTATCGTTTTCTTTTCATCTTGCCAAATAAATTAAGGGAGTTGTAAATAATGAGAAGAGGAATCGAGCTAATGATATACACGTCAAAGATTTGCAAAGCCAATATCAGAGCAAAACATTCATTTTCGAATCAATACATCATCATCCCCAACACCAAATGCATTAGCAGACATTTTAAATGATTAGCTAATATTTGGAGCTGAAAGCAAAGGTATCTTGAGTAAATGCCTTGAAATTATAAAAGGCCTCGAGACATTTTTCAAATAAATTCAATTTGGCTTTCTCACTCAAACAATCTGTCAGGGTTTCAACAATGACTGAAAACTTGGGCCAATTTCCGATTGTATCCAGCCATATGTAAATATCGCAATTAATTGCTTTTCACTGGCAAACACAGGGAATTCAAAGATAGCCTTGACCTTAACATTTGTAGGAATAATTTGTTCATGCCCGACGATGTGTCATATAAATGTAACATAAACATCTTTTGAATAAATTAATTGTCAAATTTGCATTATAATCTCTATGAAGTCATTTCCTTGTCGTCCATGAGTGGGATATGCAAATATCGCTGTAAATGATGATGCCATCGATGTAAGCATTGCAATAATCTAGACCAGATGTATTCGTGTTCAGTAAATGTTGAAAAGTGTCAGGCGAATTTTGTATCGAACAAAAATACATTACTTTATATTGAAAAAGTCCATCTGGAGTTACAAATGCTGAAATGTTCTTTGCACTTTCTGTGAATGAAATTTGCCAAAATCATTCAAATCGTCCAATTTTGTGAAGGAAAACATATATTCTTTGCAATGTAAATGAATATGTTTTGCTCACATTGTTTACCTTTCTGTAGTCGGTTCACATGTGGAAAATATTTTTTTTTTCGGTACAAGAATACATGGAGATACCCATTCACTTTTACTCGGATCTATTAAATCGAGCCTGTTTGATGGGGGGGGGGGGTCATTGTGGACGGATCCTATTTCACATGTGTGGAATATCCCATTTCAACATCATAATAGACTTTATCTGTTCATCTACGAACATCTGGCAACAAGTTTGCATAATCAAAAATAGTTGTTTTAGATTACTCTTTCCTTTTGGATGTAGTGTTCAACGTTTCTGGTCCAGATTTTTTAATATTTCTGAATTCCAAAGCTTGCTTACACAAAAGTAACTACATTCTGATTACATTCATTCTCTTCAATTCTCACTGCGCGGGACAGATAAGCCTAAATTGACTGTATGTGCTTAATATGCCTATATTTATCAAACTAACATGTTTACTTTGTTTCTATGGCAAAGTTGTTTTAGCTTTTGCCTCAATGGAGTATTAATCATAGAAGAGAAATTACTTGTTTTCAACTGTGAAATGACCATATTGCATAGCATGAAGAGGATTTTAAGGCAATGGCAGGACAGCCACAACTCTATTAAGAGGATAAAAACTATTTTTTGCTGTATTCTGTCTCTTTTTCAATGAGCCGAGTTCCTGCAACTTCACGAGTCTTTGATAACTTATATTTCAAATTATGAATATGGCCAAACAGATTTTGTTTAAAATCTACATTTCAAAGAATTTATTTTTATTATAACAACTTCAACAACAATTCTACAGACAGTATGTCCAAACACTAGTTCAAGGTGACTAAATCCTAAAGTTTATTCGCCATAGCAATCACACAAGCAGGATATTGATCAGTTATTTCTTTTCTAATCGGAGGCACATTCTTATCGAGAAAAGACCTGTCGTTTAAGGTAGAATAACCACAATCTTATTTCTACCTCGGTCATTGCCTAGTAATAAATTAATGATAAATTAATACCCTTAATGAGTAAAGACGGACCTGTTTTGACTGTGACGGGGTTTTAGACTAAGTCTGATGGCATATTTAAACAAGATAGGAACACTGCTGATTCCCCACCATTCTTGATTAGTTCAGTTAGAATGTTGTCTATTTCAGCTGCTTTCCATTCTTCAGTGCTCTTATTGCTGTCTCCACCTCTTCTTTGAGAATGGGAAATCATCATCATTTGTGGAGTTTGGATCTTCAAGCACCTGTGTGTCTTCTGTGGACGAATGGTTGTAGAGTTCTTAACAATACTCAGTCCATCTTTCTGCATTGTCACTTTGCGTCTGAAAGGCATTTTCAATTTTTGTTTTGAATGGTACTGACTCTTTGTTGCTTCTGTCTGGTGAAGTCTTTCACAGTTTTGAATTACGTTTTGCTGTTATTCTTTAGCAGACTGCTCTCTATTTCTGTGCACTTTTGTCCAATCCAATCTTCTTCTTTTCTTTTCCTCAAGTTTATTCCTGATATTATTGTCTATTTCTCGCTAATCCACTGCCCCTGTTCTGTGTCTGTTGTTTTGGGGTCTCTTCGGGCATCACACAGATTCAGAATCTCTTCTGTAACCGAGGGTGTTTCCTTTGAGCGATGGAGTCCGATGATGTCATTGGTAGCTGTTGTCATGACTGTGTTTAAAGTGTCTGTCATCACTTTAACATCAACATCCATCACAAGGAGGGGAGCAAAGTTTCCTCCAATTGTAACTTGGAATGACTTGAAGGTGTTAGGGTCCTTCAACTATTCAATGTTGAATTTGAGCCTGATTTTCTTTGGCTTGTTAATTTGCTTTAGCCTCACTTGGAAGTTCATAATGACGAAACCGGGATCACTCCCAACATCAGAACCTGGGAACGTCCTTGTTTTTGCTCTATTGATGGCAGATCGGTAACGGTTTTGAACCAGTATGTTGTCGATCTGGTTATGACTGGTTCCATTTGGTACTTGCCTTGTCCAGCATCGTGAAGCTTTATGTTGGCACAGGGTGTTGGCTAGTATGTTTCAATTACAATACTATTACTTGCATGTTAGAGCACGAAAGTCTTATTGATCAAACCAAAAGTATCTTTACCAAAAACGTTCTTTCCATCAAGCATGTGACCACAAATTGTTTTACTTTAAATTTAAAATACCCGAAATGTGTACCATTAATTATTTATAATCTAACTGGAAACTATTATCATTTCATTCATAAGACCTTAGGCAACACGATGCAGATCAATAGTTAGCAATCATACAAACATTATAATGGAAAATACATTTGACTTAGTAAATTCTTTTATTATAGACAGATCTTAAGAAATGGCGAATGCCGTAAAAGAAGCGTTAGTAAAACCAGCCTTGGTGACCAATTTATATTCCCATCGCTAGAACAACACTAGCTGAAAGATAAATATTTCAGAGGCATGGAAGCAACATATTTAGGAACAAAATTCATATTGTTCTTAATACATGGATATGGAAGTTTTAATTAAGCTAACGTTTTACTAATATACATAAAAACTGCTCAAATCTCAGAGAACTTTGAATTAGCATTGGCAGTTATGTAAATGATAGCCTCAGACAAAAAAAAACTTGGTCATCTTCAAGTTGTAATATTGTTGGCACTGACGACGTCAAATCCACCCATGACAATACAACTTATTCACACATCCTTCAAAATTGTAACATGAGCCATAAGCATCTCAGAGTAGAAACTTGAGCTTCTATCGGTAACTCAAAAGGGAGATTCTTATCCAATCAGAGCCGCGTGTACCCACTGCATTTGGGGGTTAATGGCTCCAATGTTATAAATGGCTGACCTAAATGGGAAGGGGATTTAGTAAGAGTGTTTGAGTTGGCCTTAACACGCTTTGCTCTAGATACGTATGGACAATCCTATGGCAAAGGGAAAGGGGTTCATATGTTGAACATGGGAATGTCTTCGTAGTACAGAAGGACTGATGGGGTTAAAGGGGAATGAGAGCTTACTCTCTTTCTTAATCTTCGTCTCATAGCAGGACATCACATTTAGACTGTCCTCAGGCAACCTTGCATCTCCACATAACATATTCTGTTCCAAATAACATGTTAGACATTTTTGCGATTACGTTTAATGACAATCATACAGTTTTGGTTGAATTGTTAACTTGGTATACGGCTTAGACTCTCCATTGGTCGATACTCTATGCACTGAGATCAGGTACTACCATTAGACCAACAAGCATAGGAACTGGTATCGTTGCTTACACGTTAACTATCAGTTACACATACAGTATGAAATAATACAAGGGAGGACACTTCTGTCCTCTTACACGTGATCTATTTAAGAATCAGTACTGATATTTCAAATTACATTCGCATAGGGTAATAAACGTGATACTGGTGTTTAGCTCAAGCATTTGACTAGGCGTGCCTATACAAAGTTTGGTTTACTATATTATGCTTAAGGAATGTCATGCCATATGATTGAGCCTTCTTAATATGCAAGTGAAGCCCCGATGAATGAAATGTTGGTTTATCATTGGTAAATTATGACGTCCAGCTTTTATTTATAACGTTTTTCAGTTGGTCAATGAGAAGACAATATTCCATGCAGCGAATTGTTCTTGAATATTAAGTGGGCGTGATCATGACCGTGTCGAGCAAAAGCAAAGGAAAATGGTTTGGCATTTCTTAAAGGTATCATAGTAATCCAGATGTTGGATAGGCATACACAGTGGAATGTCTGAGCTAAATGTTGGTACCAAATAAATTATGCTACGCGAAAAGTAGCTTGAAATATATGCGTTTTTTCTTCAACAAGTCTCGCGAGAAAGAAGAGTAGTGTCATCCCTTTAATCGTTTTATAATACATGTATGACTGACAGTTACATTGTAAGCAGTGACACGAGCCCGTGCGACCAACTAGTAGATATCCGCTTTTGTTGACATTACTAGTAGCGGTCTGAAGTTTAATCCTTTGATCATTTCTTGCTAGTAATTAAAACATTTATTTTGACTGACATTAGTATGGGATAGGCATACACAGTGGAATGTCTGAGCTAAATGTTGGTACCAAATAAATTACGCTACGCGAAAAGTAGCTTGAAATATATGCGTTTTTTCTTCAACAAGTCTCGCGAGAAAGAAGAGTAGTGTCATCCCTTTAATCGTTTTATAATACATGTATGACTGACAGTTACATTGTAAGCAGTGACACGAACCCGTGCGATCAACTAGTAGATATCCGCTTCTGTTGACATTACTGGTAGCGGTCTGAAGTTTAATCCTTTGATCATTTCTTGCTAGTAATTAAAACATTTATTTTGACTGACATTGGTATGGGATAGTACGCAACATCCCTTTACTATTGACTCACTGCATTGAATCCTTCAGAACACTCACTTTTGTAGTAATAAACCCTGTCATAACAGAAAACCTATGTATACATCTATTAATGACCTTACTTTGATTTGTTGTTGTTGATGTAGGATTTAACGCCTTTTTCAGCACACGATAGGCATTACATGGCGGCCAGTATTAATGGTGGAAGAAGAACCCGGGAAAATCTCAGAAAGAACAACCGACCTACAAAAAACTACATTACTTTGAAATTGTTGATGCTTGTGTGGAAAGCAGCATCACCCCAAGACAAGAACAACCCTGGGAATCTTATGGGGACTATTTGATTTGGAACAGGCCAATGCTTAGGATGGAGCTGAGGTTACGTCCGAACGTAGAGGCAGAGAGACAACGACATACAGACACAGAGACAGACATCATGTCTGAAATTCGAGATATTGAAATATATATTAAAAGAATTAAAAAAAAATAAAATTGTAATAAGCTTACCAAATATGTTAGATAATAATAATAATAATAATAATAATAATAATATCAATGAATAAATAATATTAATTGATTTTAATTGTTATTAACGGTAGTATTTTCAGCGATATTGAATAATATCTACAATGGTGTTATTGATTAGAAGGCATACACACATATATGCCAGCAAATGTACATATATACATGAAAAATTAATCTCTGTCTCCTTTTGGATTTCTTCAGGAATAGGGTTTCTTCCTCAACATGACCTTTCATTAGTGTGGGTTTTATGCCTTTCTTCACGGGCATTGGTTCTTCACGTTTGATCTCTCCTCTCTTCCTCCACTTGTGACGTGTTTTATTGGTTCTCTTTTTTTCTTGAGACACTCTGCAGACCAATGTTTTCTCTCCATACAACGATAACTCTGGAATCCAATGTCCTTTTTCCTGATAGATATAGCAAGTATATTGAATTATATCTCGAGCAGATGAGGAGTAGACTGTCGTCTTCGCTGAAGCATCCTTTCGTATGACCCTCGTCCAAGCTCCGACCAGAAGGGTAATCTCTGTTTACTCCTATTTATTGACTGTTTAAGAACTGAACAAAATCTCTGACTCAAAACAATAGCCATATTTATGGCCCCATAGTCAGATGAAGCTTTGCAATAACGATGAAACGAAATCAAGAATTCAGAGCGAAAGGAGAAAAAAGTAAGTGGTAGGAATATTGCCTCACACGAGACGAAGTATTGGCTCCAATCAATGACAGCGATCTAAAAGAAGAATAAATCAACCTGAAACAACGACTTCTACATCAATCCCATGACCAAGAGAGTCTAACTCTAGCTGAATGCAACCAGTTGTTCCCAAACATTATTATCACGTTTGCGAGATGCAAACACATTCTTCCTCAAAATGTATTAACCACGGTTACAATTTAACAGTGAATTTAAAAACTTTAAGTACGAAGTTCTACCTCTACCACTGAAAATAGATGGTCTCATCGCCGATTAATTAGATTTCTGGGAGAGACACTGAAGTGACAATGCAAAACCAAGGAAAGCGATTGTTTGATTGTCTTGAAATGAAGTATTCCTTTGTTCAAGCACCAGAGTGAGCGCTAAAGAAATAATCGAAACGTTCCTTTCATAATGGTTAAAAGTGAAATACCTATTGAACTAAAAGCATATTGGAGCAACGCGGATGATTACATCCTATACTAATAGGGCGCTTCCAAGCTGATCCTTATTTTATGTTAAATTGCTGGATTCCTTTTATAAGACACCATGACATGATAAACAGGACCCCTTTAACGAAACTTGCTCACACGCTAAACTTTTCTAATTTTATGGAAGGACGAAAGCTTTCTTTATTTCCACCCATTAAAAGATGGATCAAACTTCAGCGTTGGCATCAACAATGGACACCTCATTTAACTCCTAATCCTAGTCTCACGAGATGTCACAGTTACAACAAGAATTACAATAGTGGATGGTTCCCACGGATTTGTCAGAAACGGAAACAGTCGCTCACATATCTCTATTTGCCAAACAGCTTTAGATGAAACAGCTAATAACTGTAATTAAAAGTTAATCACCACGCCTGTAACATGATAACCGGTTGGGATTTTCGGATTCACAACAGAACACTTTTGACGATGATATAAATACAATGTTTAATAATGAATGACTTGAATGAGCAATTAAAGTATGAATACGTGAGTATATATTTAATCTTAATATTAGATTATTAACATAATAATGCACAAATGTAATAAAGTAAATTACAAACAATATATTCTACAAAAGACAAACACAAGGAGTGAATGATTCACAGTGACTAAGCAATGGAAAGATGGATATAGTTTACTCAGACAGCAAACAATGTAGAATTTTAATCATGTAGTAAAATTAATTCACACATAGTTAATATGTGCAAATGAAAAAGGACAGATACGTAACTCATTTTTACAGTCCCTAAAGATCTAATGGGTTTTACGAACCTCACAATTTAGCCCACGGCTACAAAATTACATGCAAGGAGATGCACTCCGTTGTCAGAACAATTTACGTCAGCTCCACGGCTGCTAAAGTTCAGCTTTACAGCTGCTACAATTCCTGTGGTTGGCTTTTCAGCTTGCACCATGTAGACCTCGATTCCTCCGAACCTTGGAACGCTCAGGTCCCTCTAGTCATTCTGGACACCACCTGACAACACCATTGACACTCCAGATACTGGACAGCTGAAAACAAATCCAATACCGTGTACTATTTATATGACACGGGTATAAAAACGTAATAACGTTATACACGGTAAGTTATACAGATAATATTACCTGCACAATAATTACAAAACAACAAGTTGAGAAATAAACCTAACTTTAGTTGATAAGAATCCTACTGTACTAAACATTCCTTACAAATGTAGCTATATATTACTAATACAAAATCCTTCGCTCAGTCGTAAACAAGAATATAAACGTGTGCAGTATTATGCGTAAACCAAAGATACAAATCATGCAAAAATTGATGAGGTAGTACAATAGTGTTATCGTATATACGAGAAAAAATTGATATGTACATACCTCTATAGCTGGAGATGTTCGAGTCCTTATAGTAGACCGCTGACTGATAAGACTTTTAATAATGTAAAGAGTTTTACATTCTGTGAGGTATTTTTACACAGATATTGTCTATGTATCGAAGGCATTCGGTTCTTCTCATCAAAAGAAGTTTGCACGTGCGGCATAGGATAAACTGAACTCACTATTTTGAAATACGACACAATATTCACCGTTGGGTATCATCGTGCGCCAAACACAAAACTCTAGTACACAAATTTAATAAATAAATAAACAGGGTTTATACAATTCCGTGACAACGCCCATTGAATAAGAAAGACGCTGCCACATTGTTGTAAGGGGAAGAAGAGGACACGAGAAGTGTTTTCAAACTCTGTTCGCTTCCAATCCTAGCAAGATTGTGTTTTCTTTGTTATTCCATTGTCCACTCCAGGACGATAAGAACCACAAGATTCTGTTAAAAAGATGATGCCGACAACGTTCATTGGAAGCCAAAATGAAAGAAGGGCAGCCCAAAGTGAAAAAGGGAGCAAGAAAAAATTAACCACCCAAGGGTCCTACTCCTGTGGTCCATCGTACACACCAAGTTATTTCCAAACCTCACGAATCTAAGAGTTACATTGGTGAACAACGGGTGACTTATTGAGGATAACCCAGATGTAGAACTTATTAGCCAGCATTTATTACAACCCTGCATATTTTGAAGAATACGGACGAATAAAAAATCTTCACGAATCCAAGAGTTACATTGGTAAACAGCGGGGAGGAGGATACACCTTATGGAGAACTTATTAGACAGCATTTACTATAAGCATATTTTGAGGGTTACGGAGGAATTAACTTTTTGTATCATTCTACCAAAACATAACTGAAAATGCACCTTTGTCTCCAATGTGAATATGGTTACTTAAAAAATGGGAAGAAAACGGTACTCAACCCCATTCGACAAAAATGTTCCAGACGTCAAACCAACTGGATGGCATTAATCATTTATGGCGAGCAGATTCACTCGATGTTTCTCATCTGACCACGTAAATCGCGGTTACAAATACGTTTTGTGTCATCTACATCTTTTCCATAGTCTCCTGGGTTGTAGATTGATTTCCGAAGCCAGCTCATGATACCTGATTCCTCGCAACACTTGCTAAATACCATACGAGCATTTGTTAGAATCAGTCAATAAAATCTGTATTTGACATTGTTTCTGTTGTTGTTGTAGGGTTAAACGCCAATTTTCAGCACAAGGTTATGCGTCAGTATTAATGGTGGAGGAAGAACCCGGGAAAACCCCAGAAAGAGCCGCCTACCCACGAGAAGCTACTGGCAAGCTTTCTCACATACCGACATTGGCCGAGACTCGAACACATGCAGACACAGGTGAGATGGCAGTAATCTGTAACTGAGAGCGCTTTAGACCACTCAGCCAATCGCCCCCCCCCCCAATGTTTTTGTAATACTGAAATGAGTTCCAGTTGTAGAAATAGGAATAAATGAAAGTACATTGTCGACCCGTTTTCATTTAGACTTTGAGGCCTATTAAATGTTTGACGAATGATTATATATGTTCATGATTTATAACAGTTTAAACCGGTAAGAAACAGATCCAAGAAAATATATAACATTTTAAATCTATATTCCTACAAAGGTTTGGCTGATGGTTTTAGTAGTCTTTACCATTTTTCCAAGCTGCACAGGTTTGCCTTCGAATGTTAGCTGTCACTGAATTAACTTAAATTACATCTTTATATGTGACCCTTATACAATATTGTATACCAGTGGTACAATAAAAACAAATGTAAACATCTTTAGAAGAAAGAATACAAAACAAAAAAGCACTGTAACACTTTGAAAGCAGCGAGTTTTCCCTTGATTACAGTCATCTTTGAAAACGACTGATAAATCTGGCGCTGATTAGTTTTGATTCCAGATGAAATGGTATTCAAAAATTGGAAGTAGTGAATGCTACTACGCCAGCTTACTCAGGCCACAAAAATACTTTTGAATGTAGAAAACAAATAATATGAAAACGAAAATCATTTCATTTAATCTCAAAACGATTCAAATTATTTTTAAATGTTTACGCACTGATATATGTCGGATACAACTGCTCTATTACGAGTCCATCATACCGCGCATGAAATGAGCTAATATAATTTAAAATCTCGTCTAAAATCTCGTCTTTTTGATACGAAAGCTGTCATTACTTTGACAAAATACACACGTATTATGCGTATCAACTAAAAAAACGGTCGCTGTCACCAAATTATTGTAACATTCAGGAACCGATATAGTAATGCCGCTGTTAAAAGCTTTGGCACACAATTGAGACAAATCGCTAGGACTTGAGTGCTTGTGCCTTTGGAAATATTTATTTAAAAGAAAACTTACGTGATGAACTTGTCAGCTTAGATTTCATGCAGAGACAGACAATGAAAAATACATAGAGAAGGAGAACGAATGACCGACTTAATGAATGGAAAACAAATTCATTTCCTGAGAGTTTATTTTTCTAACCGGACAAATCGAAAAAATATCTACAATTCAATATAAGTATTTGTACCATGTACACCAATCGAGCTGAGTTATATTTGCAGGTGACATACACAAATGGAACAGTTTCAGTTCAAGACAATAATAATAATAATAATAATAATAATAATAATAATAATAATAATAATAATAATAGGTACATCGGGGCATTCAACTATGATAGTAAACAAATATGTATCTTCTAGTGAGTTATTGGTTTATTAGACAGTGAATGATGGCTTACAATGATGAGAGTCAGGTCGTATGCGGTATAATATAAATATATTGAAATGGTCTTTGTTTGCACTGGCGTCACGTAGCTTGCCCAAGGGAAAATCCACCAAAATAGCTTATCTGGAGATTCTATTGTTTCGTGTCATATGCTAGTCAGTAACATACAAAGACAAATGCTTGAAGTGAGTAGATAATGATTTACTTTGTGTCCTTTTTTTCCCTGCAATCTAGTGTGTTCCACGGATTGCTAAGAATGACGTACTTATATTGTAAACGTTATACCATGAATTTGGTGATTTGCTACGAACACGACATATGCTGTACATTTTAAATAATTTTAACTGATATATATATATATATATATATATATATATATATATATATATATATATATATATATATATATATATATATATATATATATATATATATATATATATATTGTAATAAATTTGGAGTAAGTGTTAGTGAATTTGAACCATGCTTGGGTCGTTAGTAGTGATTTTGGGTACAAGCCGAATGCCTGTCCCTTTCGTAACATAGTCCATATTAAAATTCAGTGGTGTATACAAGTAGTGTGATTGAAAAGGCAGCATTTATGGTTGGAAATCAGTAAATTATAGAATGGAATCAATAAGTTGGAACTTGGTAGGTACCGTTTATGTGGCCATAGTGGAAAATTGGCGTATGTATATGAGCGTGATACGCCGGAAATTCTGTGGATGGACTGGCCTAGGGTCGCGCAGTTAAATATTTCCCAGTTAGTAAGGGAATACTGGTGTAATTTCTATGGCATGACAAGCTATCGGTACGGAAAACGGATGATAATGAAGAAAAACCATGTAAAGGTGCAGTTAATGGACGTTTGGGCAAGTTGTCTCCTCTGGGTCGCCCATTGATTACAGCAAAGATTAATAATTATAGCAGACACGTCTTTCTTTCCATTTTACAACTCAAGTTGTATGGAAGTCTTTGGAAATTTGGGGAAAACATATGACTTCCAGCGTGACCCGCGCCAGGGTTTTGACACCGCTCGGTCAAGTGAATACCCCTGTGCTTGTAACAATATATATATATATATATATATATATATATATATATATATATATATATATATATATATATATATATATATATATATATATATATATATTACAGTATTTTAAGGACAAATATCGAAAATTATTTAGGTTACTTATATAGTACAAGTCACGCTAGTCATGTACGCGCATTCACTGGCATAAATTTACAAAATAATTGTATTTTTTTTTTAAATTTAATCAAATATGGTAATAACAACGTTTATTCAGTCGTGACTTTTGAGTGATCTACACGTTGTCATTAAAAGAACATTCCAGATGAAATCATCGATCGCTGTGTACGTTTACAATGGCAGTTCGTCATCACACAGGGTCAAGAAAGTCGTTAATGGATTGAAGTATTACAAGTCAAGGGGGAATCAAGATAAGATCGCGTGAACTATAGAGGTCACGCGCATCTTCATTCATCTCTAGTATGGATGTTAAGCTATGAATGGGATATATATATATATATATATATATATATATATATATATATATATATATATATATATATATATATATATATATATATATATATATACGTAACATACAATACGCTTTATTCTTAGCTTGTACATACGTCATTTCTCCAAAAATGTTATTTAGCATGACGTAAAATTTAGCTGAAATAAAGCTAAATTGACAACCGTGTTTTTAGTCTTTTACGTGTACGAAAACACATATTTGTATTTGTATTATGTCTGAATTGAAATGAAAGACATGATATAACATTCAGAAGATTTTTTTTACGAAGTTACATAATTGCTTCCAGTTCAGTGGACTTGTGTACCAAATTTTTCGCTAGCCTGTGTTTGCTCAGGCTTTGTTTGTCAATGATGACATTGCCACGTCTCTGTTTATATTTTGTAGTACAACGTTTTCCCAACACCAGGTACTTTCCCTCTTACGTCATAGTGCGACAAAACCTGTTTGAAACGAGATCACCCCGCCTGCTTGACTGATTAAAAATGTCGTCAATGAGTTTGCCTTAAAGCGTTTCTCGATGAATTTATCATAATAATATTCAATTTAATTTTGATGGCCAAGGCGCGAAATAAAGTAAAATGTCGCCAGTTAAAATGACACCTGTAGCAGTAAAAGGGGACTTAGAGTACACGAGGTATATGACTTGTGCTATAGTTAAAGAAGAACAAGATGTTTTCTTAGTTACTAAAATTTCGGAACAGACATTTAATTGCTGCGATTTACGAATATCAGAACGTGGAACCAATACTGTCTTTTCTTCTTCGCATCTGCTAAGGTTAGGTTTCAGAGTGACGTAAAATGTCATCAGGTGCAGCTGACGTTATAAATCAATCAGATAGCGATCGCCCAACGACCACTAATAATGGTAATTAATATATTAGTACCGCCAATAAACCAATGTGCTCAGAAAGTCGGTAAATCTGTCCTGACAATCTAGTAGTGGACAAGGTTGATAACGACGCCAATCTACTTCCCAATGCCAGCTGGCGTTTAATCGATAGAAGAATCGCTCTTAATATATGTCTGCATACATTCTTGTCGATTACCTCATTTACCTACTTGAAATAAATCCGATGTATCCACTAAGGGACCACCCATAAGGGTACAGTAACGTGACAATAATCTTCCAGGTCACAAACCACGGATAAATCCTCTGAACTGGCCACCTTAAAGAGAAACACTTAATAAGACTTGACTTATCTGTAACGGTCAAGAAGTAGAATATTCAATATCGAAACAACAGCGTGCTATCCCATTAAATAAAACGGGGGACGCTCAACATGTACGTACATAAAGGTAAACTGTTACATCCTGATTTATTTATCTTTGAACATGTTATTAGTTTCGATATGAATTAAACAAAATTGACGATCACGATATAGTATATATGCCAGATTTTTAGTTTAATTCTGGATACATAAAGCACATCGTGAAGGAATGAGTCCCTTTTCAAAGAAAAACTATGTTCTCGTAATTACTTTAACTGAAACATTGCCATACTTCACATCCTTACCTTAAATCAAAGTTATTAGGTATATGTTTTAAAGGACGAAGAACTTTATTTTGTTGAGATGTTTGTTTCCATGTCTAAACTTCATATAAACACTGCTGAGGACACAAACGTTTTTGAAACTAAAATAATATATGTATGTTTTACATAAATATATGTTTCTTACCCGCTATTTCAGTGCAATAACTTGCACAACAATATGAATTGATCGATGTTTGCTATTTCGATAATGCTTCATCTATTGCACAATAATTAGGTTGTGCTGTGTATAAAATTGCAAATGATACAAAGCAAAGAAGATATTATTTTGACTGCAATGTGCAAAATAGCAATCATTTAATCTTGAATATTAGAAGCAGTGACAACAAACGAGTGTTACTCTTTCGGCATATTTCCGTTAATGACTATTCACTAGCATTATTTCTGGCGTAGTTGGATGCTCTCTTGACTTATGGTACACACATTTACCTAAAACATCTATTAAATTTACATATAATATGATTCTGGAGACGTACCGTCTGAAAACCGAAATGTGAGCCTAAAAAAGCAGGATCGAAAAAGAATAATTTTGTCGATGAAATAACATCTACTGAATAATAACAGTAAAAACAGTACCAAACAAGCAAACCCAAATAATGATGTAATGTAATGTAATGTATACTAATGATACGTGTTTTCATTTTGCAATTAGATATTGAATCAGTTAAGAAAACAGACATTTCGAAACTAGTTAGGTTAAACTTGATGGTAATGATACCACATACATCATATGAACATTGGTTTGAAAGTTAGTGTCCAAGTGCATAAAGATCATTTCGCTAAGAGTATACACGATGTAATTCCATGTTAATTAACAAAGACTAATTTCAGAATTCAAGGCCAAATACTAAAGACTTCCATCAAATGTTCATTTAAATAAATTTAACTAAAGCTACCCAAAATAAAATAAGTATATGAAATAATTTTGACAGGTTATCAACAGCTTGGGTGACGAATCAAACTCATTGCAATATATGGACTTACTAAAGAATAAAATAAATACAACATGGTAACATTCAGGAATTTAAGATAGACACATTTAGGAATTTAAGATAGACACATTTAGAAATTTAAGATAGACACATTCAGAAATTTAAGATAGACAAAGAAGGTGACATTATGAGCTCTAAAATAAGTGAGTGATTATAATTGATGTAACTCCTCACAAAAATAATGAGACAAAAATGTTAAAGATTATGAAGGTTCATCTTCACAAACATAATAATGCATAAGTATATTGTAATTTTTAACCTGATACTCTAAACAAGACCATTTCCATATTCTTTGACTGAATAAATATTTAGACCCATCTTGGGGCGTGGCAAAGTCCT
This sequence comes from Unio pictorum, assembly GCA_030141615.1. Lineage (NCBI taxonomy): Eukaryota > Metazoa > Mollusca > Bivalvia > Unionida > Unionidae > Unio > Unio pictorum. The sequence goes on along the minus strand of JARLTB010000220.1, from coordinate 1,329,947 downwards.
ATTCCCCCCGAAAGCAAAAATCTTTTCAAAGTTGAAGCTGCCCATGTAAATTATTTACTGCTATTAAAAATTGTAAACTCACTAATTTTCTTATTGTACACATATTACGTGAACAAAAAAGAAACAGATTTCTAACTGGACTCTCAATAACAGAGATTACATAACTTTCAAGTCATTCCAAGGCTCTAAGCCTTAGGTGCCCAACCCGCGGTCCGCGGGCTGCGTGCGGCCTACTGGGTGTCAACTTGTGGCCCACGGAGCTGTGTCATATGCACACAAAAAATTTCTTTTAGTGTACATAAAACCACCAAAAGAACATTCCATCATGCGTAGTTCGTACCATATCCAATCTTTGGAGGTATTCAACATTGATTCAACTATCATGACAATTTCTTCTATATTCGTGTTGAGAAACAATCACAACGTTGAGCTGATTTTATAAAGCGTGCGCGCCGATCTTGCGTGGATAGCCATGAGCGTGGATGTGCATTGCAGGATGCGTCGTGTGACCACCAGCAGTGTTGCAACACTGAGCACCAGCTAATTTGCGGCAAGCTCGCAACGCTATGGTCGCTTCCCTTGTGTGCGTTATCGCCACGTGCCTCGTGAGATTTTGCGATCGACGTTTAAATACATATTGATAAGAATATAAGCTGCTATAATCGAGTATCCTTCTACTTTTTTAAGTGCAGTGAAGGCAAGCAAACCCAGCTTTTATTCTTTTAAATTAATCTATTATGCTTGGCTTTAATTTTGTAGATTTCTCTTTTTTTGTTCTTTTATGTGTTTAATTATGGGTATCTAACCAAATTACCAACCGCGCTGAGCACTGGCTTATGTCTGAGTACCTACTTTTAAGTTTATTAGTACAAAAAATACAAGGCCTTTCTTTAGTATTTTACTTTATTTACATACTTTATTTTTATTTTACTAATGATTTAGCCAGAATCAGATACTTATGGCATTACAGATTTTTACAATGCGCTACAAGCACCTCATCCTTTTGTCAGAAAGTTATGTATTACTGATGGCATTTTATTTATTTGTTTAGTTAAAAACGAAGACCAACAATGGCGTCAAGTAGTAATTCGTTGGACCAAAGAAGAGAAGAGTCACAGAAGAATTGAGAAGTTTTCAAGACAGATGGATTATAAGCTGTTTTTTCGTGGAATTTAAAACAAAGCCAATATGATTGATATGCAATAATTCTGTTTCTGTCTTGAAAGATTATAACATTAAACGGCATTACGACGCTAGACATGCAAATAAGTTTGATAAGTACAAAGGGCAATTTCGACAAGACCAAGTAAATGACTTAAAAAGAAAACTTTCTGCACAATGTCAGATATTTACTAGAGTGACTCAAGAGTCAACATGCTATGTAAAAGCTAGCTATGTAGTAGCCATGATACTAGCAAAAAAAAAAATCGAAGCCATATTCAGATTGTGAAATGGTTAAGAAATGTTTGGAGTGTGTCGTTGAAATTCTGTGTCCAGAAAAGAAAAAGGATTTCTCAAAAATGAGCCTGTTTCGTCAAACTATTACTAGGCGTGTGGATGACATTGGAAAACATATTGAAGATAATTTGAAAAATCGAGCATCCGAGTTCATATTTTATGCTCTAGCATTGGATGAAAGCACATATATAACAGATACCGCCCAAGCGGCGATTTTTATCAGGGATGTTGATGTCCACTTTAACAAAACAGAACAATTAGCGGCACTGTATCCACTTAAGGACACTACTTGCTCACGAGATTTATTAGGAGCAGTTACATCGACATTGGATCGCTTTTCGTTACAACTCAACAACCTATCGGGTTTAACAACAAATGGTGCTCCAGCAATGGTTGGGAAACACGAAGGTTTAGTAAAATTGATTAAAAATGAGGCATGCAAAGTTGGTAATACTTCGATGCTAAATTTTCATTGCATTATTCATCAGGAGAATTTATGTTCCAAGTCCCTTAAAATGGACCATGTCATGAAGGTGGTCATCAAAATAGTGAACTTTATTAAGTCGAAGGGGTTGAATCACCGTCAGTTCCAAGAATTTCTCAAGTCTTTGGATTCAGAGTATAATGGCGTTACATTTTATGCAGAAGTAAGATGGCTGACCCGTGCCAAAATGTTGAAAAGAGTGTTTGATTTGAAGCAAGAAATACAATCATTCTTCGCAAGCATGTCAAAAAGTATCCCAGGGTTTGAAGACAAGGAGTGGGTTTGCGACTTTGCGTTTCTGGTCGATATAGTTAGCCACCTAAATGATGTTAATACTAGTCTACAAGGGAAAGATCAACTAATTAATAACAGGTATATCTTATTTCTGCATTCCAAACGAAACTTGGGCTTTGGGAACAACAGTTAAGGACAAAAATCTTCACTCACTTTCCTACATTGTTATTGCAACCAGACGTCACACAGGGGGCGGCGGATAAATACACTTCGTTGATATCCGACTTGAACCTTGAATTTGAACACCGATTTAAAGATTATTAAAAGCATCGTGTGCTTTTTGCTGCATTTGTAACGCCATTCTCCGTAGACGTGAATTTATTACCAGGAATTTTACAAATGGAACATTGTGAAATGTGTTGTTATGCACAGTTAAAGGAGAAATTCCACCAGGTTGGTTTGGAAGAGTTTTACAAAACATATTTGGACAAGGAGAAATATCCTGCATTTTAAAAACACGCTCTATCGATGATTTCGCTATTTGGAAACACGTACACGTGTGAACTGCTTTTTAGTCGGATGAAGCATATCAAATCGCAAGTGAGAACACGAATCACTGATGTGCATTTGGAAAACTGTTTGCGTTTAGCAACAACCTCAGTCGATATCGACATTGATGCACTGAGTTCTGCCAAACAAAACAAAATCAGACGTCTCACTAAAATTTATTATTTTTTTTATTGGTTTGTTTATTTATTATTATTAATTTTCAAATTGCCTAACTCGAATCTAATAAATATGTTTGATTCTCAGTTTTGTTATATTTTCTTCAAAAAAATAATATATTTATTGTTTGCTTTGAATAATAAAACAATTTGGTTGTACGGCCGGGTAGGAAATCTCATTTCTAAAATCTGGCCCGGCTGCTGAAAGGGTTGGCCACCCATGCTCTAAGCACTGAAAATACTAAAGTGGCCAAGCCTCCACAAAATGTGAAGCTCTAAAAAAAAAAACACAATATCAAGACAGAAAACATGTTTATATTATTTTTAAAAAAATCAAGTTAAACGTTTGATTTAAAATGGATTCTCCCTCAATCGGATTGGTCATATATAATTCGTTATATTATATCATCAACAATTAATTCGAACTTTGGGCAAGAGCAAAACGCAAAAGTGTTGAGAATTCTTAAATACTAATCCGGCGCTGCGTTCATACTTGCATGTAAATGCAATTATTTTACCTATTTTGGGTAACTTAGATTTTTAACTGTTAAAAAATATTGAAAACATTCACTCAGGATACCAGTGTTGAAATTCAACAGCAGCTATTCTTACTACGTCCTGTCCGTGTATGTATTAGAACTGGACTGGCTGAATTCACTGGACTGACTGAATTCACTGGTGAATTCACTGGACTGACTGGCTGAATTCACTGGACTGACTGAATTCTCTCTGGCAATGTGTCGAAGCATCTCGGGTGACAGTCACGGGCAGTTTGGCAAGAATGGTGTGTTTGTGTGTTGTGGGTGATATATAATCGAATAAGAAGTAAAATAGTTATTAAACTCACAAACTATATTTCTCCAGTTCGGTAATTACCTGTATAAGATATACAAAATAAAATTACACTGGATTATGTGCCACATACTAAAATCGATGCATTGTACTGAACTGTATTAACTTTATTTGTCTACGTGATTTTTTTTAAGACCGTATGAATCCACCGTTGGCAACAACCAAGAAGACCTCGACACATCTTTTCTTTTCTTTTGAGGGATAAATGCTGCTTTCCATTGAATGAGATTTATGTTCTATAATAGTAAAAAAAAAACACCACGAACATCGGGTACTAAAATAGTTGTCAGTAACAGGTAACATACGCATTCAATATAGTCATACCTTACAACCGATACATTCAGCATAATTCTACCCTACAATTGACGCATTCATTGTAGTTATGCCTTACAATCGATGCATTCAGCATAATGCTACCCTACAATTGACGCATTCATTGTAGTTATGCCTTACAATCGATGCATTCAGTGTAGTGATGCCTTACAATCGATGCATTCAGTGTAGTGATGCCTTACAATCGATGCATTCAGTGTAGTGATGCCTTACAATCGATGCATTCAGTGTAGTGATGCCTTACAGTCGATGCATTCAGTGTAGTGATGCCTTACAATCGATGCATTCAGTGTAGTGATGCCTTACAATCGATACATTCAGTGTAGTGATGCCTTACAATCGATACATTCAGTGTAGTGATGCCTTACAATCGACGCATTCAGTGTAGTGATGCCTTACAATCGACGCATTCAGTGTAGTGATGCCTTACAATCGATGTATTCAGTGTAGTGATGCCTTACAATCGACGCATTCAGTGTAGTGATGCCTTACAGTCGACGCATTCAGTGTAGTGATGCCTTACAATCGATGCATTCAGTGTAGTGATGCCTTACAATCGACGCATTCAGTGTAGTGATGCCTTACAGTCGACGCATTCAGTGTAGTGATGCCTTACAATCGATGCATTCAGTGTAGTGATGCCTTACAATCGACGCATTCAGTGTAGTGATGCCTTACAATCGATGCATTCAGTGTAGTGACGCCTTACAATCGACGCATTCAGTGTAGTGATGCCTTACAATCGATGCATTCAGTGTAGTGATGACTTACAATCGATGCATTCATTGTAGTCATACCTTACAAACTAACCGTACAAATGTTCAAAACCGTTTAATTTAAATATAACTGCAGGGCAACAGATCTGAGTTCCAAGTATGAAGTCATAGACAGAATGTTTGCGTCCCCGTTTCATAACTTAACAGCTACAGTATCAGAACATCGTTCTCGAACAATTTATCATCGTGTAATTAACATTAAAGTCAAATATTAATACGATGGGGATAAAGAATGTACATTAATACGATGGTGATAAAGAATGTACATTTTCATCGAAACGCATTTAACTATGTCTCTCTGTATAGCATTTCACAGACAGTACGTGAACTGTTCCCTTTAAATGTCTGAATAAAGCCATGAGTGAGATCCACGTCACTTGGTTCATTTTTTTGAATATATTAACATTTACTCCTATCTCTAATCATAAAATTATAATTCCTTCCCAAGAACTTTTGTCGGTTCAAGTATAGGAATGCTACATTTATAGAGCGATTCCATCTGTTAGTTGACAGTTATATAAGCTTGTAAACTCGTATCTCGATATATATATATATATATATATATATATATATATATATATATATATATATATATATATATATATATATATATATGAACAAATCAACACATCCTTTAGGAAGAAACGTATGTAACTGGCCCAAATTACTTAATAATAATAATAATAATAATAATAATAATAGCTAAAAAAAATGTTAAACATATATATTGTAAGCAACATCTACTTCCGGTCTGCTAGGGAGGGTTCATTGAAGAAGTTCCACTCAACAGTAAAGTCAACAAATATGTTTAACAAGGATAACACAACTAAGAAAACTGGAAAGCTGTCACCAGCACATTATATTCATCGGAATAAAACATACTCTTGTAAGGAAACACTTGTTGCTCTCACTCTTGTATTGTAACAATAATATACTGTTGTCTTTTTCCGGTATCATTTTAATAAAATGTCTCAGCACATAATAGTCTGTTTCAATGTTGACTAGATTAAAAAATGTCTGGAAATCATATAGTGACCCTAACAGAAGAGAGTTGAAGATTTGCTTTGTATTCGTTTAACCCAGGTTACCATTGTAGTGGGAGATAACTGCACGACAATTTGGAAGATTAATTTACTTACTTACACATTTCCTACGTAATTTTCCAGAATGCTTGCCTCTGCATTTTGTTAAAAACACGAATGTTTAATGTTCAAAGTGTTGTTTATCTTACTATCTTTTCACCGAAACAATGGCCAAATAAATTAAAGTATTTTATTTCTTTCTCAGTTCTATACTATTATTATTATTATTTATCAATTTATATAAGTCATTACCTAAATTGGTTTTGGATTTCACAGATGTTACTTCTGGTTTTGAATTTGACCGCGCTCTGCAGTTATCTGACAAGTACTGTCCTCCACTCTAATATATAACCTTCGCTTTTATGCCACGTAATAGTACTGAACCAGTCAGAATTGGCAGACCAAATCCGCCAACGAATCAGATGTGGCAAACTGGCAAACCTCAGTCTAGCGCAAATCTTGCGATATAAATCACGTATGAATAAGGTTCAATATATTTCAGTATATTAAATATTCTCACATCTTATATCTTACTCTGTACTAAGCTGTGAGATAAGAACTCTATATCATAATTGTTTATATAGTTTTCAGTAGCAGAACAACAGTTATAGAAATGATAAACTGTGGCAAACCAATGACTGGGTAAAATGGTACTGAAAGAATTGCGGTTGCTAGGGAGGTTGCAACTATGCACACAATACATTGGATTACTCAATATTTCTAATGGTTTATATATAAAGTCAGCATATTTCAGATATTACTTTTGGCAATATATTCACTTTGACGTCATCTGAACGTAAATGTATATAAATCACATACCTGTAATATCTAACCACCGATATCATGGGTAACAAAACAAACAAAAGTGGCGTCCATAAGAACTTGACTCGATCGATGAAAAGTTAATTCACCGCGAAACACGAACGATCTAAAGCTTCATGTTTAATACACGTTTCCTGATGTTTCCATCGAGCAACCACATGATGGAGAAATACATCTGGTAATAACTGTAATATAATGATCAACATGGTAATAGCTAAAACTTGTTGACAGAGATTTCCTATAGGCATACTAAATATGGGATTAGCTAACTAGTAATTCAGTATAGTTTGACTCCATGGACCACAGGAAGTCCGAGAACATACCTACGAAGTGGCGCATTATCGAAAATAGGGAGAAGCTATACGACGTTAAAATGCATGTAACCACAAAAAACAACTTATTTGCCACAACTATATGCTCTTGCACTGCCCCAGGTCCAAAAAGCTAAACATGTAACACTAATATCTTAAAAGAAACATCTCTAATAACATATGGAGATTTCACATGCAGTAGTAAAGAACCACCCCAACCCCATTATGGTGCACAGCTGGTTAATCCATAGTCTTTTACAGTATATATATATATATATATATATATATATATATATATATATATATATATATATATATATATATATATATATATATATATATATATATATATATATATATATATCCATCCGATGCAGATACCAGTCCTTCGTATTTATAATGTGAAGTTACATTTAATTTCTGATTCCAAATTTGTTCATCATTTCATTTTTGGATTTTAGTTGTGTCATCATTCTCCATGTACCCCTCGATGCTTACAACTAAAACAGTGGTTTGTAAAAATTGATATTCTATCACTGCTCGTGATATTAAGATATAATGCGCCAAAACGTTTACACTTCTTACAATATTTTATTAAACGGATTATTCCTAACAAGCATTATGCTATGACAAATCGGGATCAATGCAGTGTGCAGTTAGATGCAACTTAATAGGCGGTTACATACGATAAATCTGCGCTACATCGGAGAGTTCTCAAGATCTTTATATAGAAAATCGGCAAATAAATACATCTATACTTACACCAAAATATATCATGAAACGTCATGCACAAAACATAAGGAAACACGTGTTTTTGGCAGAATTCTACTATGACGAATACCATAAGGACAGATGAAGTCATCAGTCAGACATTGTGTCGTTCAAACACAAATTTTCATATTCATGCATACTATATCAAGTAAATTTACCATTGTATTGCTGACTGATACTTTCTAAAATATACCACAAAACATTGACCTGTTTAAGTCTACCAATGTAGGACGTTATCCTTATTAGTAATGAGTTCTTTTTTGAAGCTATCGTGTTCATCCGCAATTAAATTCTTTGTGAACGCCTTCCTTGATACATTTTGCAACCTGATACCTCTATAATTATTTGTGCTATCGTATCATATTCTTTGTGAAGCGGTGTAATCGTTTATACTCAACAGTGTTTCAAAGTTAATTGAAACTTTAGAGGACTTGACACCGAAGACGCAAAATTATCTTCGGCTGCGTCAGCTAAACCATCGACATTTGTTGTTTTTGCAAATCTAAAAATGCGAATATATGGTATTGATTTGTAGTCCTGTTTTCATCTTTGAGTTTTCTATGTATTAAACTTATGTGTCATTGATACATATACCGTATCATTGAAAATACGTGTAACCTGAAATATAAAATTATTGTTGTACCGAAACCGTCTTTCTTGCAATACATTACACAAGGATACAGTAACAAGCTGTATTTCTAATTTATTTTTGCCGCTACTGTTCTTTGAATAGCCATGTGTAAACATGAATGCAGTCCTGAGAGCAAAACCTTCTAAAATTTCTCAGTGCCGTTTTGCTTTTGAACAAGAATTATCAAAGCATTATTTACGTGGCGTACATATATAAATGTTTTTGCTGTGTCTAGGAAAAAGGTAGACATACAGTTGAATAGACAAACTAGAACAACAGCAAAACAGACCTGTCACTTTTCGGTACTCGTGTACTTAATACTGGCGTTAGTTACGCTTGGTATTGAATGCCACAGCAACTACGAATCACTGCTAGCAGCGATCATGAATAAAATACCCCCCCTCTCTGTCTCTCTGTCTGTCTGTCTGTCTGTCTGTCTGTCTGTCTCTCTCTCTCTCTCTCTCTCTCTCTCTCTCTCTCTCTCTCTCTCTCTCTCTCTCTCTCTCTCTCTCTCAGGCATTTTTGCAATGATACGTTCATAACAAGTCTTGCCTCATGTTGATGCATGTCTTCTGATAGAATTAGTAACTGAAAGTAATTTGGGTAACGTCAATAGATTTTTTTATAATATTACGACTTTAGACCGATTCTGAAACAATGCGTCATAGTCAAGTTGGCGGTTATTTCAAAGAGAACCTTGCCGCGGTGTTGCAATCAGCCATTGACGTTTCCGGTCGGCTTGGGTTTAGAGACCGGAAACTATGACATTATAACATACCAGTGCTAGTACCCAAGGCAGTTTTCAAAGAGATCACCGAAATCCAATCAGAGCTATGATAGTAAAAGTTTTGGGTGGGTTTCTCACGCAGCCAAATATTATCCTGTTACATTCATTTTGGTAGAATCAGTACAGTTTTGATTCAAAACATCACGTAGTCCGAGAGCAAATTCGGTACTCGTTAAAAAAAAGAGTGGGAAAATGAGTCCAAGGAGATTCGGACAAGATTTGGAACAAAGGCTTCTGATGAACCTTTCCGGGTGGGATAGGCGCAACCCGAAGATTAGAGAGGGTAGGTGACGTTGAGGGCTGGGAGAACAGGCAGTTGTGCGAAATCGCAGAGCCGGGTATTGAAACAAGTGTAACGGAAGTACCTAACGCGATACAAGGCGGAAGATACAGATGAGTAACATAGAATGTTCACGGGAAATAAGCACTCTCATTTATTATTTCGCGTCATGAATAACTGGCAATTTGGATAGGTTTTGTATTGATTGAAAGCAAGCACAACGAAACAATGTCCTGTAATTGTTGAATAACCGGATATAGTTTATGAAATTGTTGTACCTTTCACCTCATTATTATTTATATTATACAACTAGACCGTCGACCTTGCTGACTGGGGACTCATAACTAATTAATCATTTAATTGTCCGTCCTATTCCGGTGTGAGTAATAATTCCGTAAGGGTCACGTGAATATATCGTTGTTGTTCTGAGATTAGATGAACAAAATCTGTATCTTCAGCAACACAGTTTTTTCAGCTAAGTGGCAGGTAAACCAGTCATTCAAACGTTTGAACCACCGACCAAGCAGATAAAGAAAATAACAGGTAAGAAAACAATTAGTCAACTAACTAATATCTCAACGACCCACCAAATAAATAAGCAAAGTACATTATGATGTTGTAGCCACTACTTCCTGCAGTTTTAGTATAACAAATCTACCCAATTACATATAATGGAACGTTGCACTTTTCCACGTTTCAGGGGACAAATATTCAAGATCATATCAGCCTTCTCGGTAATTGGATTTTTCTGAATCTGACATAGTATGTCATCATCATCATCAGTCTCTTGACCTAGTGTGGTCGTTGAGGCACTGTGCTGCTGAACATCTGACCAGTTCCCTCCACTTGCCTCGAACATGTGCCTATGCCTGTGTCTCTGCGAAACTTTTCTAGGTCCATTCTGTGACGTTGTCAAGGTAAATGAAATGTCTTCTCGCATCGAAGGCTGGCATCATCATTATCTTATGCCCTATTTGACTCTGATGTCTCCGAAAATCCATCAACCCATAAAATGATTTAACACTCTACCTATGATAAATTAGACTCTCAAAGTAAAGGTTTAATTATTAGGTTCATGTCGCTACGTTGATGGTATATTCAAAGGAAAGATGTGTTGATAATATATATCATCTTATACATTTATATTATTAAAGACGATTTTAGACGAACACCGAGTTTAGAGCAGATCGTACATGTAAGGACTACTTTTAAAGACGAACATTCCCATCGTTCATTGATCCTTCTAAATCTGTAATCACGAGGTCTGCAATGAGGTCCAAGAAGATGCATGTTTTATTATAACCCTGCGAAAAATGAAAAAGTATTCCCAATTTTGGGTGACTGATTGTATAACCTTATAACATCAAACAATGCCTTCAGGGCAGGTACACAAATAAAAGGCATTTAAATATATTTTCCAAATGGAAACTGAATCAATACATGATAATTACCCAGTTCACATCAAAATATGACTGTAGGGAGGTGCAGTGTATCACTATGAATCTCCATGTGGTGCAATTTAAATCATTAGATCTAAATCACGTATTCATAAACTAAGGTTCAGTAATCTCTTAACACTTGGAACAGGGATTAAATCTGATAAAATCTAGGACAACTAATTACATTAAAAACAAAGAAAATCCATCTTCTCGATCTCTTCTTTCTTGATCCCGAACAAGAACAAAAATCTTTTATAACGTCATCTCATAAGTATTTGAACTGATGCTGATGATCGCAAATACGACATCTGCTTCGCTATAGTGTATTGAATACTCGTCTAGATGTTATACCACGCATATTATTGTATAGTACTAGATGTTATACCACACATATTATCGTATAGTACTAGATGTTATACCACACATATTATCGTATAGTACTTGATCTTATATCACACATATTATCGTATAGTACTAGATGTTATACCACACATATTATCGTATAGTACTAGATCTTATATCACACATATTATCGTATAGTACTAGATGTTATACCACGCATTTTATCGTACAGTACTAGATGTTATACCACGCATTTTATCGTACAGTACTAGATGTTAGACCACGCATTTTATCGTACAGTATGTGAGCACAGTTGTTCATCCAGTCTGTATTAGCTGTATTTTACGTTCACTGTATTTAAAGGGTATATAATCGTATAAAGATGGTATTTTGATTATAGTCAGAATATCATAGTGTTCGCCTCGTATTTAAAATTGGTATGATTAGATGTTTTAGAGAAATGCGTGACTGATATGTTGTCCTAGTCTATGTGCGTCAGTATCATGAAATCTGCCCAAAGTTAAGATTTTTGCTTTTAATAGTTTGGCCCTGTCTGTCTTTACGCACATACCTGCATAACTCGGAAACTATCGTGATCTATCTGTTTTATGTCATCTACCTCCTTATCTATGGAAAGCATTAAAGTAAGCATTGCATAGTATAACATTTGTTTAAGTTTGCTTCCGGCTAAAGGCAGTTAAAAAAAGAATGATCATCAGGCGTGCACAAGATCTTAAGTGAATGTTACACAATTTGAAAGCAGCTTTATAAAACAGTTTAGTTCGATTCCTTATCATCTGTAACAAAATATATAGAGAGAAACCTATTTGTTAAATGTACAACAATTTCAAGCATATGAACGTTTATATATATATATAGTATTGGTGAAAGATTGCAAATACTTTCACAGCACAAATTCAGATACGTATTATGAAATTAAATGGGAGATAATTTCAATCTGTTCACAATGAAGCCGATAGTGCCGGAGAGTGGGAGAATCATACAAGTAGTCGTAATAAGGGAGAGTTCTGAATTAAAACTGTTTTAAATAAGACAATACTAATAATACCGATAACAACGACGGCGAACGACCTTTCACTGTCACTTTGATTATAATACATATGAGACTTCTTTGTAGAACGTATGATTTGCCTCGGGCAAATAATAACGGTAAAGGTAATAAAACCCAAGTATCATGTTTATGATGTATACATGACAGCACGAAACATGGCAATTAAACTTACCCTTTTCCCCCTAAAAAACAGTTCCAAAAACAAAACGGATTTTAATGTTATCATGTAATTGTAAAGCCTTCTTTATGTTTTATTTCCTTATTCAGCGATACGTTTTAAGTTGAGATCGTATCGAAGCAAAAGCTGTGTATAAAAATTCCTTGTTACTTTTCTGTCCAGACCTGCTCACGATGCTTTGTACAAAACAAAATGTTCACTAAATTGTCATCACTCATTTGTAGTAGAAAGTAACGAAATACAAATGAACTCGATTCATTTTTGCCACGACCCTCCAAGAGATATCGATCTAAATAAAGCGAATGAAAGCGAATAAAAAATAAAGCGCTGTAAATTTTCATGGATGCATTTCTTTCCAACAGTACCTTTACCAAGTCAAAGTTTGATTCAACATTTTACATATTTCTTGGGATCTTCAAAGAATCGTGTTATTTGTCATAAACTTCACATGTTTGCCTAGTGCTTTGCATTACAAGCCTGAGATCAAGATGAATTCATGCGACACATATTCTAAAGTGTAATATATTCCAATATACAAACTCTTCTCTTTGTCGTTTCATATACACTTCTGAAAGCATCTGCCTTTAAGATCACAATTATCAAAATCTATGCTCCAACTACCGACCATCATGATGAAGAAAAAGAGGAGTTTTACAACAAACTCCAGGATATTCTAGACATCCTCATCATCCAAGGAGACTGATATTCCAAAGTTGTAACAGATGCTCTAAAAAACGGGGTAGATCATTGTGAAACTTCTTGCAATGAGCTTACTAATGAAAGAATAAGCTTTATGTTGGCCAGGGAAGTTATGGTAGCTTGCAAATTCTGGTTCCGGACAATAGTCATAGTAGATCAATGATGTCTCCTATCACCCACGCTTTTCAACATTTACTTTGAGCGCATCATGAGCGAAGCCTTGGAAAACCACTAAGGGACAGTCAGCAGTGGACGGCGTGACATCACCAACCTACGCTTTGCAGACGACATTGATGGTCTGGCAGGCAGTGAAGAAGAACTTGCCACCTTTGTGAAGAACCTGGATGAAACATCTTCGACATGGAGGTAAGCGCTGAGAAGACAACGCTGATCACAAATAGTGGCTAAAAAATCTCAGCCAAGATTAAAGTCAGAGGACATGAACTGGAAACAGTGAGCAAGTTAAAATAGCTTGGTTCCATAATCACCGTAGCGGAATCAAGACCAGACATTTTTGCACGAGAAGCACAAACAACGGCTGCATGGTTAAAGATAAGACCCGTCTGGAGAGTCAATAATATATGTATGAAACTAAAATTAGACTATTGAGAGCACTAGTCATCTCAATCGTTTTATATTCATGTGAGGCCTGGACCCTGAAAGCAGAATTAGAACGAAGAATCAAGGCACTTGAAATGAGATGCTACAGAACCATCCTTGGCATCTCTTACATGGACCACATCACAAATGAAGAAGTGCGTAACACCATCAGGCGCAAAGTATGCCAATATAGATACCAACACCCCACCGTCAAAACGAGAAAGCTGAAATGGTATGGCCATGCCACTAGAGCCAACGGCCTATCCACAACAGTCCTGCATGGCAGCGTCCAGGGTGGCAGAATGAGAGGTAGACAGATAGAAAAAAGTGGACTTACAACATCACAGAATGGACCAGGAAACGTTTTGTGAAGGCACAGGCATTGACACATGATCGAGACAAGTGAAGGGAACTGATCATATGTTCCACTGCACAGCGCCTCGACAATCAAACTAAGTCAATGGACTGATGATGATGATGATGATGATGATACACGTATAATATTTCGCGTATCTGCCAAATGTTACAATCATCGAATCTTAACTGTTGTACGACAATGAACGTGACACCAGAGCGATAATTCCCTCTAACCTTCCATATTCAATGCAAAAAGTTTATTATATACTAATGAACAGGTTCAGTTGAAAGACACTTCGTCTCTATTTCTTCTCTGCACAGTCTATACCAACTTTAATGTTGTCTTTATTCTTTTTCTGTCTTTCTTTCTTTTTTGCTTGTTTGTCGCTGCTATGTTTGAAAAGAAAGAGCAAAATAGAACCGTCCTTCCTTAAATAATTAACACAGGCAAGCAATAGTAAGGTTTCCAGTCATTTCACAACCACCTCCATGGCATGACGCAAAATATAGAAATCACATACTTTATAAATAAGACCTTTAGTTTTCATGGTAAACAACACGGCAAATGCAAGCTCAAAAGAAGTTAAAACGGAAAGAATGATAAAATGTATGAGCTCCTATAATGGAAAAGATATGCTGAATCGATCACGAGTTGATACGCGACAGACAGCATTGCGCCATCAAAACATATTTGTTCCAAACGTTCTAATCATTATCAGAAGTCAGGTGAGAAGAGTATAACATCAGAAGTATAAATTAGGATTAAAACTTTGAACTTTTGGAAGACGATAAAAGTCTAGACTATGGCGGAAACTGGAAGGAACACCAAAGAGTATTAGAACAAGGGAAAAAAAGTTAATCGAAACACATCACCGTTAGTACTGAAATGATACAATATAATATCGTGTACAAGAAGACTGCAATCTACACAAAGAAATTACATTAAACGAAGAAATGGAAATCCTTGCTATTAAAAAAAGGAAGAAAACTCCAAAGACTTTTAAGATCACTAAAAGATATATAAGATTATTATAAATTAGTATGTGAAAATATTACATATGGAGGGAATCATGGGACACTGAAACTTATATGAATGTAAACACCAAGATGGACCAACAACGACACCATCACCTAGATCTTTGTCATAGACAGAATTATTATCCTCTACAATTGCAATGCATATATAAAACGTTTCGCTATTAGAGAAAGAGGTTTTACAGCGCAGCTGTGTAAAAAGAAATCCAGTGCTCATTTTATTTGCAGTGGATACGTAGAATTCTAAGGTGTATTATTAGCATTGCTTTCAATTAAATACGTAGTATTAATTGACATTATTATACACAATCAAATGGCAAAATCAGTGGTATAAGGTTACAAAAGCAACATAAAAAACCCATAATTTAACAGAAGAATTGGCAAAAAGAAATACCAAATGTCAGAAATAAGTTAGAATGTGTACAATCGACGCAGTTAAGGTCGTTTTATATTTGAGGAAAATTAAAGGATATATGAATAAAAGGAATGTATGAGCAAGAAATTACGGTTGTGACAATATTTTAACAATGACATCATTTAACACAAGCAATAGATTGAAGGATATAATCCGAACCTAAATAACAACATATCTTATGGGATAGAAACAAAACTTACAAAAATTTAAAAGTGATATATATCAATGTTGTAGCTTTAGGGAACAATATATATAAAAGACCGTTACTACTATGTTTTCATTTGTAATCAGATGTATTCAACGTTTTTATACGTTAAAAAAATGCCACATAATGTTGGCTGTGTGTGTGTGTGTGTGTGTGTGTGAGAGAGAGAGAGAGAGAGAGAGAGAGAGAGAGAGAGAGAGAGAGTTAACAAAATAAACTAAACTTGCCAGCATGAATGGCAACAGGTAGTTGTTGGATTTTAATGAACAAACTTTTTACCTGTTGATGGTGAATTTAATAATTTAATTCAACCAACAATAGCATAGATGAAGCAATTTAATTTGATCTGCAAGAATTGTATCATTCCGCAGCGTGACAGTAACTAAGACATCAACACAAAATGATTGTAGATGTTGGTGTGCACTCACAAGCCCAAGATGGGTGCAAAAGATTTCAAAATTTTATACAAATAGTAGGGATGTAATAGTCAGAAACATCGGACGGATCGCATTTGTAATTGTAAATATTCATTTTTATTCTCAATTATTTGTACTTATGTGTACGTTGGAAGCCATGCGTTTTTCTATCCGGCTAATTTCAACTTATTATAGTCTTCGATACCTTATCTCACTTTCGGATAGTTGTTGTAGGGTATAACACCATTTTTCAGCACACGATAGGCTATACGTGGCGGCCAGTATTAATGGTGGAGGAATTACCCGGTAAAACCCCGGGAAAGAACCACCGACCCACGAGAAGCTACTGAAAAATTTTCTCACATACCCACATTGGCCGAATCTGAGATTCAAACCCACGTAGACAGAGGTGAGATGGCAGTGATCCGTAACGGAGAGCGGTTAAGACCGCTCGGCCACTCGGGGCCCCTCCACTTTTGGATAGTGAATGCGAACCTAAAATTGAGAAGAGAATAGCATCCACTAATGCGCATGCTCTGTCTGTGCTGAACGTGATATTATTACCAGTTTTCAGACGTGGCATTCAGTGAACTGTTGCAGCCATACTGTTTTGTCCAGTCTACATGACTTTCAGTGAACTGCTGCTGCCATACTGTTTTGACCAGTCTACATGACTTTTAGTGAACTGTTGCTAACATACTGTATTTTGACCAGTTTTCATAAATGACTTTCGGTGAATTGTTGCTGACATATTGTGTTATGACCAGTTTTCATACATGACTTTCAATGAACTGTTGCTGCCATACTGTGTTATGACCAGTCTACATGACTTTCAGTGAACTGTTGCTGATATGCTGTCAAGTTTCGGGTGAACCTAATACAAGAAATACGCGTTGTGCACTTAATGCAGAGAAATCTAAATGGTGTGGATAAGAGGAAGCAAGCGGATTCTTTTGTTTTAACAACTGAATTGCGACGTTGGATAACACAATGAACATCATCTTATCATTTTAAGTTATGATCTGTGTGTTTAGTATGTAGTTGTTTTAGGTACATACGAACTAGTTAACCTTACTCTGTCCCGACTGAGTTCAGTGTAAATGTTAATACGTGCTTGGTTGCTTCAGCTGCAATCAGAACACAAACAACAAGTCAACACGTGTATCTTTGAAAGCAAATCAATATTAGAATTAACCGTAATTTTGATGGACATTGATCAACGTGTGTAAAGAGTATAATGATAATGTATATTTTCCTACCAGGTTCTGAGGATGATACGCCGACCTTATGCTCTCTCTCTCTCTCTCTCTCTCTCTCTCTCTCTCTCTCTCTCTCTCTCTCTTGATTGTAGAATGTGCCCTATTGCTATATGCAATACAGGAACGAAGCTATTTGGTCGTCAAATAAAATATGATAACCAGCCTAAAACAATGCTATACACGTGGGTTATGTTCAATTTATGAGTGGCTGGCATTTTAAAAAATCTTGGAAGAAACAAGTATTTTTATGTGTGTTTTTACTGTGGTAAGTCATCTATACAAAAGATATACGTTATACCGCAAAGTTCTTTTGTGTCATATATCTATGCTTGCAGCATAAATACAACCTACATTTTCAAACAGATTTGAAATAATATGTTAATTATTTGTGGTAATTTGTTTACAAAACAGAACAAAACAAAAGATAACAATGCAATATCAGAAACAAATATATCATGCCCGATATCTATCGAATACGCTTATGCAGTCTGTGCATATGTATGTCTTTTAATGTATATTTGTCATTGCATATAAAAAATTATGATGATATTGATAACAATGGCTGTGCGTGTCTTTGTCACGTTGCCCAGCTCTCGATTGCATACGTCAAATGAACAAAGAAATGGTTATAAGCCATGTGTATATGTTAGGCACCTCGGCTATAGTTATTCCTCTTCGTAAAGGTACGAGGATCAGGCTCTGTTGGGTGTGCAAAGTCACACGTAGACGTTGAAAGCCTTGTTCAAGAACAAGGTACCCTTGTATGCGTTGAAAATATCACCATGTTGACAGACGGCCGGGGACATTGTCTGCTAAATTAAATAGAATAGTATTGAATCGACATCAAGTCAGAGAGAGAGAGAGAGAGAGAGAGAGAGAGAGAGAGAGAGAGAGAGAGAGAGAGAGAGAGAGAGAGGTCACATTTCAATCCGAATTTAATTTAGTATCTTTGAGCTAGGAACATTTGGCTGGGAAATGATTGACATTCTATAAAAAGTCAAAGCTTCGTAAAGGTCAGAGAGTTATATGCTCTACTGTTGCAGAATATCACGGCATTGTAATTGTAATTATGTGCAGTATGTACTTCATTACTATAATCGTTAATACGTGAAATTACTTTTGTTGTGTTTAATTTACATGCGTATTTGAGAAATGAGCTATGATTATGCAACTAATTATGTGCATTGCTAGCTCGTGGTCAGATTTAATATTGTAATTGGCTGTTTGGTTACCTTGTATTAAACTAGTGCATTTTTTCACGTGATATTCTAGATTTTTCGACTGTTGAATTGTAATTTTGGAATATGGTTTCAGGGTGTAAAATTGGTTAATATGGATGTAAGGATATATCAGAGTATGGATATTTTAATATTTGTGTACACTTTGTAGGAGTGTAATGTACAGAAATGCGTCTGATTGTTGTGATATTAGTTATTATAATGAGATTAAGAATATATATATTCGGATGTCACGCAATTTATAAGTAGCCGATGCCGCTCTTTTATTACGACTTTGTTTACCATAAAAGAACATATGGGTATTTAGATCTGCACGAATGCGTGACCGAAAAATGTAATAGACTTTATCTGATGATTGATTATTAGTTAGCGTGAGGTGAAATGGCTAAGGGAGTATGCTAAAGTCCTTGTGTTTTCACGGGAAGATTTTAGGGGACAGACTTCTGGTATATTTAGTCCCGCATCTCTAGGAGGGAGAACGAATAAAGACTAGTGGAGAAGTCGATTATGAACCAATGGTTAGTCGGAATAGAAGTCGAGAAGGAGAAATTGGAGAAGTATCAGTCAGGGAGGTGAAAGAGTTAGGAGATAAGTCGGAAGGAGAGAATGAATTGTGGGATAGGAGAGATACCGATAAGCAGAAAACAAGGACAGGTGGAAAAGCTATCTCACACTATAAATCAAATTATCCAATAGGCTATCACTTGGTCGAGAGAAAATAGAGTGATTGGATAATTGTTTTGCAAATTTCCTGAAAGTCAGCTAGCTTTGGACAAGGTGACAGAACACTAGTGCTTGCCCTGATAGGCAGGTAGAACATTATTTCAAAATAGCTAGATTATTGAGAGAGATAGAGACATACAAAGAAAGTCAGACGGACGGACTGATTGACAAATTGATTTAACTGTAATTATATTTTCATACATAACATTATTCTATATCTACCAATTCAAGTTCAAAATAGGATTAAAGAAAGCCAGACCTTTTGTATGATTAATTTGTTTCGCAGCCAAAAGATTTATGAAGACACTCTAATAAACAATAAATATCAGCAACACCAACATTAAATTCGCACAGTCAGTACGGAATGTAGGTGTTACTCTAGACAGTGCTCTCACATTGCACCAACATGTCATGAACATCTGCAGGGCTGCATATCTTGAATTGAGACGCATCAGTTCCATTCGTAAATATCTTTCAGTTGATGCCACGAAAACACTTGTGTGTTCATTAGTACTTTCAAGACTGGACTATTGTAACTCAATTCTGTTTGGTTCATCACAATATTTACTCCAGAAACTTCAAAAAGTTCAAAATACAGCTGCACGGATTATCTTTAAAGTACCTCGTTCAGAGCACACCACACCACTGCTCTGTACCCTACACTGGCTATCAATTCGATACAGAATCAAACACAAAATTAGTTCTCTGTGCTATATTTCAATGACAGACTCCAGTCCAACATACCTATCCAGCCTCACCCACGTGTATACACCAGCTAGATCCTTACGCTCTTCTTCTGATAATCGTATTATACTCATTGTTTCCAAGGTGAAAACAAAGTCACAGTGGTCCCTTTTAAGAGTGCTCCCAAGACTCACCTGTTTCGATTTCAGGGACAAACTTAGCGACCTAATCATGTTTTGTATCTTATATATTTTCAGCATGCTTTTATGTTTTCCAATTTCATTGTTTTTGTCATTTGTTGTTCTGTAGTGTAGTCATATCATTATTGATGGTGTGGAGCGCTTAGAGCTTTTAAAGATTAGGCGCTATACAAAGTCCTCATTATTATTATTATTATTATTATTATTATTATTATTATTATTATTATTATTAATTCACTATTATAATTTTGTCACTTTGAGATCACCAGAATATTTGACAAGCCGACTTTTTAGATTGAGATCGCTGACTTTAATACATTTAAATGTTTGCCAGGCGGTATCAATCTATCGGTTTCCTGTTAATTACCACATCAATATGGAATCATCAACATCGCGTGTGAAAGTTAAATATTTGATCATGCTTTGAATGAAATCTTGGTGGTTAATCGTTAGTAACGACGGATCATGCATCTAAACAATATTTAGACTCTGCCAGCTAACAATTTGCTCGAGGAAGTTAAGGACCTGACCGTTGGCCATTTCCGGATACGAACAAATGTTGAGATCAAACTGTAACTGATAAGTTAGAATATATATATATATATATATATATATATATATATATATATATATATATATATATATATATATATATATATATATATATATAATACACATAGTGGTCTGACAACTATCCTATCACCATATATATATATATATATATATATATATATATATATATATATATATATATATATATTCCTTATTTGTCATAACTGGTTTCAGTAGGAACATCATATTCATATTATCTGGTATATGCGTGAAAATGCGATTGACTACAACATTGAAATATGTATTGTGGTATTACAATAAAAATATTAACACTTTCCAACTCAATTTTGGGACTTGCCCAATGGCATTTGCATTGTAGACGTTAATTTGTAAATCTCTGCAAAATTAAGCGAGAAAAACTAAGCTTAATTTGTTTTACAATAGGCTTTATTCTGATTCATAGGGAATTAAACCAGTAAGTGTTGTCGTATATGACGTATTCAATAGTCTCAAAGCTGACAAACAATGTATGACGGCACGACAAACAATAAGAGAGGTCAAAAAACGGAAGCAAAGAGGCATAGTACTATTCCTAGAATCAGTCATGCTTATGAGATCTGATATTTTGAAGTTCAGATGACATATGGAGTTTAAGGAAAGCAACAAGAACAAGCAAATATTATACTGGGAGAAAGCAATCATTTATATTGATATTCATGGCTTTTGTAGCTAATATAATGTATTTGTCTAAAAGTAAAACGTAGCAGTGTAGCAATGAAACTTGTGTTAAGGACGTAATACTTTCCTAGACATCGCCAAGATGGCATAAGTTACTGACGAAGACACATGTACTTAAGATAATTAATTCTGTAAAATGTTATGTTTACACCTTAAAAAATGCAAATAGCAATAACACTAATGTGGAAAACAAGTAATTGGACATTATTATCCTGTAAACAAACGGTACAACCATTACTCTTATAAAAACCAACCTAGGGCGCTCCAGTTAACACTGATATTATTGCTGTTTTTTATTCGCTAAATGTTTCAAACCTTTTCTAGGGGATGTCTTTTCCTATTGAAAGATTGGATGACTTCCTATTGGATGATTTATGACCTTTAATATTGGATGATTGGATGACTGTTTCCTTTCTGGTTGACTTTGACTAAGTCATTTCTCTTGGAGTTAAATGAATAGAAAAAGTATGGTGTTGAGAGCCGTAATATATATCATACATAGAACATCACCAGCTACGGCACCACTAAAACTGCTAACAATATGCAGAACATTAGTTAGCGTAGTCATTGCCATCGCAGCGTAGTCATTGCCATCGCAGCGTAGTCATTGCCATCGCTAGTGGTATGACAACTATCCTATCACCATTGTCTGTAAACAACTTTTTATCCGATTTCAAATGTTAATTGGTTCCTAAATTATTGATTAATCCTTGCAGCATTTGTAAAACAAATGCGTCCATCTGTGTTATATGTCCGCTCTATGTCCGTATGCTGAAATCAAGTATTCTTTGAAATTTAGCTTTCTGGACATTGTCCCTGTTGATATCTCTGTTTCGCTTGTCAAGCCCATTTTCGTACAGTTCATGATCTGATTTAATATATTTGCAGAACCAATTAATCAACTTTCATCTTGTACAGTAAATAAGCTTTAGACCCAAATTCACTAATGAGACAATGAGAAGCAGTTAGACGAATAAGAATGAAAGAAACATAATGATCTAGCAGCAACAACTTTAATCCCCTGTTTTACAGAGGAATGTCTGAAATGTAAACTGTAAAAATTTCAACAACACCAATTGACCCATAGTTTGTTTGTTTACTCACAAATATGGTCTCAAAACCTTAATTATCAAGCAAAATACATACGTCACAAGAGATAGTCTCCTATTTGAAAGTATTTTGTATGATTTACAAATAACATTGTACCAGGAATATGGTTGAAAATTGCATAATTATGTAATGTGCGATACTTTCACAAAAATTTAATTCAAAATATTATTGCTTTCTGCTATTGAGAGTTATGAAAAGGACAGATACATGCGCGTAAAATAAACTGCATCTTAGCCACAATTTCTAGTATTAAATTGATAATAAAGAATATTCAAAAATCAAAACCAGTCTAATTTGTCAAATTAAAGCATTTTAGTCACAACAGTTTCCGATTCAAAATAAAAGCACGAAAGTTTAAAATATGTATGCCTTTATAGTCACTCCAAAAAATATAACGTATTGTAATAAATTTGGAGTATGTTTCATTTGATAGCGCTCGTTTTAAGGAAATTTTTTATTCGTGTGAATACTTCTGTGAATAATGGGAATATCCATAGCCCGAAATAATTAGTAATTACTAGGAGGAAATGTCACGTAGTAAAGTGTTAGTGAGTTGCCATGATCCCATGGTTGACTAGTAATGAAGTCAGGCAAATACAAGATGTATCGTAACGTAGTTCATATTAAAAGCTAGTGGTGTACATTGGACGTGTGAGTGCAGGGGATAGATATACGGTAGGAAGTCAATAAATTACTCATAGGAATAAATAAGAAGGGACTCGGCATAAACCGTTTATGTAGCCAGGGTGGCAAATGTGGTGCAGTTATATGGCAAAATAAGCCTAAAAGCAAACATTGACTGGCCTAAGGGGACGGAGTTAAAATAGTTCATGTTTAGGAGAGAGTTGTATAGTTTCTACGACGTGAACTGCTGGCGGTACGGAAACCTGATGAAGAGAAACCATGCAGATGTGTGATTTATACATATCGGACAGACTTTACATATGTGGTCTTGCATAAATTTAGAGTAAAATTTATGTATTAAACGGACAGGCCGGGCATGTCAATTTACAACTTAAGTTGTATGGAAGTCTTTGGAATATTTGGGGTAAACTTATTACTTCTAGCGGGAATCGCGTCAGGGTTTGACAACCGCTAGGTCAAATAAATACCGCTGACTTGTAACATTATGTATCAGAAACACACATGAGACTGTTGATTAAATCAATAATTGTTTTCGTTCAGTTTTCTTAGTTCCCTTCTGGTCATGAAAATATGGCATGAAATGAATAATAAATATGTTTGATTAACCCTATTAAACACGTACATTCATCATTTGAGTATTTTTCTCCGGTATGTGACATCATCATTATTCAAACGAACATTGATCTGTTTATTATGATTTATTTTAGATTTTATAGGAAGATAAAATGAATAAAATTATCATATTTAATTAAGTGAATTTACGAAATTTTTAAAAAATACACCAAATAACTAATGTATGTTATAAAATGTTTTTGTAACGTAGAATGGTAATGTATGACTCTTAGTGTAAAACACGGAAATGTTTCAAAAATTCAAACAACTTAAATTTACACTTTTATGTGAAATGAAAAAGACATGAATTTATATACATTCTCACATACAGAAAATAAAATATTTATCTAATGAAAATGAGGAATCTGTCCACGTGTACTGTTTCGGTAACTTATGTATTGCACTAACTTGTAGCTTGTTTGTTTGTTTGTTTGCTTGAATTTTAACGGCGCACCAGCACTTTTAGGCTATTTAGCGCCATACAATAGGTTAGATGTTCAAAAATTAGAAAGGTTTAACATCGACCAGCGATATAAAAAAAAACATAATAGTTAAATATAAAATGGTAAGATGTTGGTGACAGGAAAATATGAAGCTTCCCAATCAACGGGAGATGTAAATGGTGTATGTTGATGATAAGATGTTGTAAATAAGAGGTGATATTTGCATTAGATAAAAATATTCTAGGTGATGGCATACAAGTTATAGTTTAAAATAGAGATTTACTTCCTTTAGGAAATCTAAAATACAAGTGATTTGTATTGTATCAAAAAGTTCCTTCATGTCATGTACATTATAATATTTAGCACGCGTAGGTTGCAGGTCGGAACACTCGGTCATAAAGTGTTTAACAGTGAATGGCTCATTGCAAGAAGCACACTCTGGTGGATCTTCACCTTTTAGTATGTGGGAGTGGGTAATGTATGTATGACCGATTCTGATTCTTGCAATGACAACCTCCTCCCTACGGATAGTTCTGTAGGAAGGAGTCCATTCTCCCAGGGTTGGTTTGATGGCATGAAGTTTGTTATTGACTGCATCATCCCATGACGCCTGCCACTTCTGATGTAGGTACTTTTTGATACAAGGTTTAAAGTCAGTAAACGGTAATTTAAAACCCGATGGTTCTTGGGATAGAGCCATCTTAGCAGCCCGGTCTGCTTCTTCATTACCTCTAATACCAATATGGTTAGGTAGCCAACAGTATACTATATTGCACTAACTTGTAGCAAATTCATTGTTAATTAATTCAATTTCGGCTTCAGATATTTTGAAGAGACTGATGATGATGATAATGATGATGATGATGTGCTGGTACAGCTCACTGGCTCTCTGTCCATTCTGGTCAAAAAGCTAAAACTACTTTTTCAGATCTTCTTTGAAGCTTTCTAGTAGACATTCGATTTCCACGATTTTCATTTATGTTTACCCGTTCTCAAGTGTTACTTGTGTCCAGGTTCCATAGATAACATTGCTGGGGAGAGTTTTGAGAAGTTCGTGATTATTATGCATTATTGATTAGAATTTCAGGATTCTCACTTATCTTCACTACATTTTTTGTTAGAGCTTGAACTTTGAAGGCAATGTTTTGATGGTGAATACACTAACAAGGATTTCTGGAAATGAATGAGGCACGCAGTATATGTTTTGGTCTCAAAAGCCCAAATGTAGTTAGAGAAATATTGAGTTTCGGATTTTTACGTTATTTATGTAGGGAAGATTATTGAAGTAATCGGTCAGAACCTGCGTCTGTAATTTTTATCCATTGTCCATTTCATTTTTGGAACCTGCCTTGCCTGGCTGTGCGCGAATATTGTCGTCCCGTATCATGAAATCTCGGTTTCATGACGTAATTGAAAGCGAGTAGCATTGTAGTGTCTTAAAAATAGGTAAGACCTTTGTCGTTCACATTTCCCAGAGAACGCCATCGTAAGCTTGTGAAGCTACATAACTTTAATAAACATCAATACATTTTCGTTATCGACCCAGAAATAATCTGATCTAGAGCATGGCATCGTTTAGAAAATGAGATTGTGTTGACACCTGTATTTCAGATAAAAGTGCATTGCATACAAGAAATTTGGGTCTTACAAGATTCCGTCGTCTTGGGGTCCGAAATAAATTTTTAACATCTGCTCGTGTACTTGGTGTTAATCCCTTAGGTGCTGTCAACAGTCTGAGTTATTTAGTTAGTCGCTCAATTTTCTTATTTTGTTTCGTTTTCTTACGTTTCAAGTTTGAAAAATCAGATTGCAGAATACTTATATTTTTGTTGGCACGTGTAAGAGCCCTACGCCACATCTGTAAACCTTTCCCTTTGTTACGTTTAGTACTAAATGACATCCTTACAATCAGGTGATCGGTCTGCTCTTCATTTCTTGGTGCAACATCGCTGTCATATCTACTGGTCTGTTCACTTATTCTTCCGTTGCTTTGTCTCTTTTTTTATTCCAAAGACGTAAAAGTCTGTTTCTTAATTTATTTTTTTTATGTTTCTCTCCTTTCTTTTCTTTTTACGTACTTTTGACGATGGCACATAATATTGTAGTTGCTAATATCTCTCTTTTTGGAAGAACTCCAGACCGTGAACCTTCTTGCGTTCCATATAGGCCTTTTGTATTTCCTTTCTTGCTTTGGCCATTCTAAAATAAACAAGAACGAGTCAGTGCAATCGATAATACGTTTACCTCATTAACATATGAAGTTCTGAGTATAGCTGAAATTAAGTTATGCTTGTACATAAACATTTACACTCATGGTTTATCTAATACACCTTTGCATTGAATATTTTTCGTCTAGTTTGTTTATTATTTACCTTTGTACTAAAGATTTTCTCTTTGGTATGCTAATCATTACTTCATATTTTTTCTACTGCAAATTGAAAGATGGCGGAATGACACCATTCAGCATGCAAAGCTGGCCGGGTATCACCACTTGTTCCTTAGTAGTTTAGTATATAGTTGTCACGTATGTATCAACAACGTACGTATTTTTAAGCATTATTTATGCAATAGTTTGTCAAAATATTATTTGATACATTTATTACGATTTCATTTTCAGACATATATGAAACATGATTACATTTTGGAAGGGTTTATTCAATGCTTTGACTTTGATTTCATATTATTTGGACCAAGTAACGTACGTATCCATATTTTATAACCAATGAACATCACAACACATGGCACGTACAATAAATGATATGCATTAACAATAACTATTTATTTGGTCGTTTATTTGTTATAAAACGTACAAGTGAAGTTTTAGCACATTTTATACTCCCCAAAACTATCGTTTTGCACCCCTAAAAACAAACAACGCCGTGCATAAAACAGGGTGAGCTTAGCGACCTAAATTCTGAAGGCTCGTGAATGAATGTCAAGGGTTTAATTATTTAAAATTTGCTATTTTGATTTTAGATTTCTCAAATAGTGTACACGTTTGAGTCAGAGACTTTTAAATTCAATCTTCAGTTTTAGTTTTCATCATTATCAGACAAAATTAGCTCGCAATTACACTGGCGACAGTAACGTCGGTATTAATATGCCACATTGAGGTAGCGAAAGTTTCAGATCCACGCTTTATTTATTGTTTGCATTGATGGTTTGGAATGATATATGTATATTGATAAAGTTAAAAGGTGTGCATTGAGGGAAGAAACCAATTTAATGAGCTAAAGTGTCAACAACATTGATTTGTGCCTCATTAATGAAATTTGATTTTTTTTCTGCATCACAATGTTCTCCACTTTTAAATATTTTTCAAAGTAATTATCAATGACATTTTACTGCTTGTTATCAATGTTTGTCCCTTGAAACATGTTTACTGATTTGTGTCGTTTGTGGACATCTAGAAGTCCCCCTGGTCTTATATATGCTGTCTGATATTAATTTTCTGTTGGAATGAATATTTATGATGCGGTACATGTACTGAAGGAAACAAATCCATCGAATATTCACGATTGCCAAATGTTTTGGAACCAACAACTTGGACTAAGACTGGCTGTTTAATTTCGTTTCTCCCTAATAATTATGAAAGATCTGTATTTACTTTGTTTCAGATTAAACTCTCTTATTTGTTTTATCTTTAACAATTCTGTATTAAGTCATATTTCTTGGTTTATTTGACAGCAATCATTCGTTTAGATCAGGTATTCGGAAATTCTAGCTCTTTGCCGGAAGTGTACAAATCATGTGGAATTATATATCGTATTTGAGCACTTTTTTTAAGTTCGACCGCACCAACCTAAATGGAATCAAAATACACGTGGCAACCTGTCTAAAATACGCGTGAATTTAGGATTATCTGACATCTTAAATTAATTTTGTTGAACGGATGGACGTCACTTTTCTGAGGAAACAATCTTTATATGTCGATTTTTAAACACAATTATTATCATTAG
This sequence comes from Unio pictorum, assembly GCA_030141615.1. NCBI lineage: Eukaryota > Metazoa > Mollusca > Bivalvia > Unionida > Unionidae > Unio > Unio pictorum. The sequence continues at coordinate 1,301,480 of JARLTB010000220.1, read as the reverse complement.
AGTAAAGGAAGCATATTGATCTTGTATATTCACGCGACGATTTAGATAATGTTAGTACATTAGTTGGTTTGTTTGTAGTCTTAATATTGACCTAAAGTGGCAATGCGAGATTGCAAGAGAGTGGACGTTAATTTCTAGAATCACGGCAAGCTAAAAAATAGTTCTGCCATTGAATCATGAAAGTTAGCAAATTGTAAAGATAGAAACGTGTGCAACAGCATCATTAGCTAAATTCTGGTAGTAACACATTATACTTAAGTGTTTACGAAAACATACAATTCACACAAGTTCATGTGTACTTCCTATGATGTCCGTTTAATTTTAGATAATTCTTACTCAGACGAGGTGCAAAAACACCCTCACCAACTCCATTATCACGGCAGCTCTTACGCTCGTGTAGTACATTTGTCTTATCTCTAACCAGCACTTACGTTTCATTAACTCTTAATGGAAGTATAGTTACCGTAATCACGCTAGGTCTTCTCATACTGTAGCTTTTACTTACGCGCAGTGGTCCCCATGATAACGGCAGAAATTGGTTTAATGTAACTTCTACGTGATATGGTTCCAATGATCACAGTATAACGTGATGCTGTGACACTTACTAAAGTAAACTGGACCCCTTGATCATAATCAAACTTGTGATACTCTTACTCGCATAAAATTGGGATCCATGCTATGATTACAGTAGAATTTCTGAAACTGTCACTCTTATTAACGTGAAATAGTCCCCATTATCACAGTAGAAATTGTTTTACTGTAACTCTTACGTAACGTATTCCCTAACATAGCAGTATAATTTGTGATATCCGAACTCATACTAACGTAAAGCGCACTCCATGATGACAGTAAAATATGTGATACTGTAACTCGGACGTAAAGTAGGCCCCTTGAACACATTATTAATAAAAAGTATAATAATAATAATAATAATAATAATAATAATAATAATAATAATAATAATAATAATAATAATAATAATAATGAGGACTTTGTATAGCTCCTAATCTTTAGAAGCTCTAAGCGCTTTACAACATATATAATGATATGACTCCAAACAACAAAAAACAAAGCAAAGACCATGCAAACGGAAAACATAAACGAAATTTAAAAATTAAAACAATGCTGAAAATATTTAAGGTTGGAAACATTATTATGTCTTTAAGTTTGTTGTTGCAGTCGATAAAAAGGTGTTTTGAGAGCACTCATGAAAAGGATCACTTTGTCTTTGTGTCTATTTTCAATGGGCAATTCGTTTCACGTTGATGGGCCCTGGTATGCAAATTAACGTTGTCCATATGACTTAGTTTTCAATGTGGGAATAATGAGTATACGACTGTCAGAAGAGAAGCATAATTATCTTGCTGGTGTGTACACATGGGAGAGGCCAGCTATGTATGTTGAACTGGAATCAGTCAGTGAAACGTAGCACAGGGAATGAAGTTGGTGTTTGATTCTAGATCGAATAGATAGCCAGTGTAGCGTACAGAGCAGCGGAGAAATGTGTTCTGATCGCAAAACTCTAAGGATGATAGGAGCAGCTGTGTTTTGAACGTTTTGAAGTTTCTGGAGTAGATATTAAGACTAATCAGACAGAACTGAGTTACAATAGTCAATTCTTGAAATTACTAATGAACACACAAGTGTTTTATCGGCATCAACTGAATGATATTTGCGAATAGAGATGATGCGTCTAAGCTCAAGATATGTAGCCTTGCGTATGTTCATGACATGTTGGTGTAATGTGAGAGCACTGTCCAGTGTAACACCTAGGTTTCGTAATGTCTGTGTGAATGTAATGTTGGTATTGTTGATATGTATTGTTTGAGGTAAAGTATGTGAATAACCAAGTCTTTTTGTTGTGATCAGAATGGCATCAGTTTTATCATCATTCATCTGCAGCTTGTTACATGTCATCCATGAGTTCACATCAGAAATGCACCTCTCTGCTCCTTGGATGGTAGCATCAACTTCAGTTTGAATGGCTAGATTTGTATATTTGAATATATTCAGCGTACAATTGGTGAGACACTGAATGATGATCTATGACACTTGAGAGCTGCTGAGTATATAAAGTGAAGATAACATGTCCATATACAAACCCCTGTGGAACACCACAACATATATCAACTGGTTTTGGAGTGTATTCCATTTGCAGATACAATTTGTGTCCTGTTGACTAAGTAGTACTTGGAACACAGTAACGCTGCATTGTTCTTTAAGTCGTTATGTCGTTATGGTGGATTGTTGGTTTCTTCAGCATAGCTTTTACAATGGCAATTTTGAAAAATGATGGGAATTCACAGGATGAGAGAGAGGTATTAATAACATCAGTTAGTGAAGGCAATATTATATCTAAGCACTAAAGCAGCAGTGATGTTGGAATTGGATCAAGTTCACGTGACTATGGTACGCTCTTCGTCACGATTGTCGGTACAAAATCCATAGAGACAGGTTCAAATGCTGCTAACGGTTGTCACTGAAATTCTGTATCGCAACTGTATGGTGACAACGAGTCAATTAAAAAATTGTGTTGTCAAGATTATCTCTAATGGTTTATACCTTGTTACAGAAGAAATTTGCAAACAGGTCCAGAAGGTCTACTGGAGGTAGTAGTTAGTAGGTAGTTGGAAGTGGTGTACACTTGTTCCTTCACATTAGTTTGTTAAAAAATGGCGAAGAGCTATTTGCAGCGGGAACTCTCAGTGATCTTAGTAGTGTAGTGGGATGATTTGGCTAAACGGACTTACTGACGTTCTTCTTAGCGGCTTCAAAGAATTGTTGATGAATAGTGAGTCTGGTGGACAGTCAAAGCATATCTGCTTTACGGCGGTCTCTTTTAGCAGTGCGAATCTGGTTCCTAATACTGCTATACCATGGAGAACACGTTTGAATTGATGGCTGGGGCAAGTTTTTCAGACAGTGAACACAGCCAGTTATCGAGTTGTTCTGCTGTTGGAGGTAAGCAAGTTGTTAGGTTTGCTTGGATGTCATGCATTAGTTTGGTTCTATGTATCATACGGTCGTTTCTCTTAGTAGCAAATAAAGGTGGAGGGTTAGGGACGGATACATCCAAATAGCATATAATGCAGAGGTGACTGATGAAAGTTCGTAGGGTACAAGGATGGATGGTAGAATAGTATCCTGAGATATATGACGAATACTGTCTACAGTTTGACCATGTTTATGGGTGGGTTGGTTAACTGACTGTTTAAGGTTGAAAACAGGTATGGAATCTAAGAGTTTTGATGTGTATGGGTTTCCAGGACAGTCAAAGTGAAAGTTGAAATCTTCAAGAATAGTCAGGTGTCCACCTATAGAATTTCCATACTCCAGGAGATTTGGAAACTGCTTCGAAAATAGGGATTTAGTCAGCTTGTTTCTTCTACTAGGAGAAGGGCGTTAGAGTCAGAACAAATGGACTGACCTTTTTTCCAGTGTGAGTGCTGTTTGGGCTAGTTCAAAAACTGTGTGGCAGAAATGGAAGGTTGTGTTGTGTTTAAGACATTTTAGCATGGAATTATTTTTTGTGATGACAGCAATTCCACCTCAGACAGAATTGCAGGGAAACATCTTTATGGGGTAACCGGTAGGTGTTAGATCTGCGCACATTGTCGCATCGCCTAATGTTTGTTTTTAGCCATGTTTCTGTCAGAAAAAAAGACGTCGATATTCTGACCGTTGATAAAATTAACTATTTATGTTAACTATTCCGATGGCCCTACTGAATAATGCAATACGCAGTTGTATCTCTGGGATAGTTGACACAAACGTTGACGATTTAATAGGAATTTAAACCAGGTTATCTAAATTAAGTGCCGAATATTTAAATTGTTTAGCCAGAAATGGCGACAAGGATATAATTAAAATTATTTTTCATGTTCTACGCCGGCCAGCTTTGAAACAAAGTTTCTTGTGTTACGTTTAAGTAATGATGAATGTAGTCCCAGTTCGTTTAGTCTTGTGCGTAATGTGGTATGAAGAGTCACGGATTGGTCATATAAAGCAATTAATGAGAGTCTATCGTAGCATAAACGGGTTGACTGGCGATCACGTGATGGTGGTTTATTCAACAACAAAGGATGTAGTAGCAGTGGAGCGAGACAGCCGAGAAACATTCTATTTTTTCTCGTTTCCAAAACAAAGAGATGACGAAACAAATACGAACTGAGCATGAAAAACAGCACAAAAACGGGATAGCTGCATAACGCCGGTTAAGCGATAACCTGATCTTTCAGGAAAAAATTCTTATTATACTATAGTTCTTACGTCAAATGATTCATATTATCGCAGTAGAACTCGTGACACTGTGGCTCTTACTAAAGCGATGTGGACTCTCTGATTAAAATATAACTTGTGACACTGTAACTCGTACTCACATGAAGTGGTCCCCATGATGCCAGTATAACTTGCTCAACTGCAACTCAAACGTGAAGTGTGCCCCATAATTCCTAGTAGAACATGTAACTTCTTTTAATCTTAAGTGAATAGGTTTTTCATTATCATGTTGTATATTGTGATAAACCAAGTCTTACTAAAGTGATGTGGGCCCAATGATCTTGTGACACTGTAAATCGTACATGATCAATAACAAAGAAAACGTGAAAACAAACATCCTTTATAAAATTTAACAAATAGTTTTTTTCCTTGAAAAACAAGGTAAAAATGAAAACTAGAACTTACAGTTTTAAGAATCAAATCCAAAAGTAATCCAAGAATTAAAAATCAGAAGTCCTATTAACAAATCGTTCTATCCAATTTGAGTTCGAGTCCCAACGAAAATGCAAAGGGAATGTGATGAGGTATGCTTTAACATGTATAGCACTGAAGTGTCAACAGCTCTTTGTTGAACCAAAGAGAATAATACTCCTGTTTGAATTCCGAATAAAATTTCAATTAATTTCTTTGTCCAAGAAATCTGTTTGAACGCTCAAATATTATCCTGGGAAAGGAAATAGTTTCTTAAAATCCAAATAATTCGAAGAAAATTAAAATATAACTCCAACTGGTCACAACGGAAAAAAACGTACGTCCAAGTGTTTAAAAAACTATCTCTATAAGCAATAATGATTATTAAACCTTGCTACTGCGTTAAACAATTCAGGTAAACCAGAATTTAAAAATGAAATGATAATGCAGAATTTCAAAATAATTGCTACATGTTTCAAAATAGCGTAGACGCTATTTACATTTAAACTCACGTATAGTACAGCATCGTCTCACTCTGTATAAAATCCCACAATAAGAACGAATAAAAAGCTGTTTAAATCAAATCAGGTATTAGGTGAGTAACTATGTCAACTTGAATACAATGCTTCTAATTGTAGGTTTTCGAATAACTTTACTAAATTTCGGGAAAATATCGTCTCCAGTAAACAAAATTTCAATAGCATGTAATGGAATAAAAACTTAAACTGACAGCAAACAATTAATTTAATTCAAAAAGAAATTACATCATATATACATAACATGAAATTTAAAAATTCCTTTAGAAAAATGAATAATCAATTAATACATGAATGAATCAATTATTGAATCATTGAATAAATTAATGAAAATTTAAGGTCTTAAACCATCCAACTCTCGCTTATTATTTTGAAAGTAGACCATTTGACTCTGATTTGTTATATACATAAACTTTTGAACTCTGGGATATTGTATTAAAAATGGATATGAATATATTATCTGTAAATGTTATTCTACTGAACTCTAATTTAGTGTGTAAAATATAGACCATTGAACTCTTTTTTTTTTGTCATGTAAAAAAAAAGATCATTGGTATTATCAATCAAAACTTATATAAAAATCTTAATGTACTTCTTAACGCTGCTTTCTATTCCTACTTTGTATTGTTCAGTTGATTAATAACCTCCAAAGCACCGGTCGTGACAAATGCTATTGTCCAAAGAATTATATAATGCCCATAGTGCCACGTACTTGTTTCGCTTCTGTTTACCTACTGAAGATTATAGATTTAAAATCCGTCACTTTTTCAAAATTTTAATTTTTTCCCCGCATTAATATTCTCTATCGTTGTGCTTCTCTTTTTCCTCTTACAAATATTGTTCCTCTTCTTTAGCTGGTATCCTTTTGCCAATCATTCTTTTTATTATTTCTTGTCGGATTTCAGCTCGTTTTCCGATTGTTTCCAGAATTTATTATGCAGTATGTTGCTGCGTTTCTTCAATAATTCATCGAAGTCCTTTTTATTTCAACTTGTCCAGATCTTCTGGTGATGATTTAGCAATATCCGTTTACTTGCCTAGCACTGCTTCGGTTACTGTTTTAAACCCTATTTTAATTTCTTCTGCAGCTTGTTGATGTCCAACACATGCTTCTTCGACTGTGTCTTATACGCGGCTCTTATCGCAACAAATTTCTTCAGAACTTTAATTTTCTCTGCAAGGTCGAGTAGAACCAATACTAGGATGTATTTACAACTGGCAATTAGAAGTATCTAATGATATTAATTTACAATATTGCATGAAAAGGGTTGGAGTCATAGGCGCACTAGACTAAAACAAGAAGTTTGTATTAATAGAAAATGTTACAATTCGTGAACAGTTTGCTAAACGACGATCGCACAGAGAACTCTGACTAGACTAAAACAATTTTCAAACTAATATGGCTGTAAATGGTGAAACATAGATGCTGAAGCATTAATAACAGTTTTTTTCTACTTGTGTCATCGCTAAGATACGGTTCAAACTTTCTTTACCATCTGAAGTTTATAAATAAATAGACGTTATGTTGAGTGACAGTGATAAGAAATTTATGAAAATTATCTAACTAGGCAATCAACCAAATAACAAACCACCAACTGACCGACCAAGCAACCAAGCAACCAAGCTACCAACCTGGAAACAATTAATCAACTAACGGCTGCAATATATTTAATGATTAAAAAAAATATACATTATATCGACTTAAATGTTGTCATTCAGTAATAAAGAATGAGTATACAAACATATGCGATGGAAAACATTTCCCGCGGCAAATATACGTGGAGAAGTTGTATCGCATTTCAGCCCTCCTCATAATTAAACCTTCAAATTTTGTCACGTTATGTCAACGCAAATTGAAAACTCTCGTCACATCGACGTTCGGCTGCTTTTTTTTTTCGTGCCGCATTTGACTCGGTTGTCTCTGCCAATCTGTCATCCCCAAAAAATGGTAGTATGCACTACCTCAGAGATGTATTAGACCCTTGCCATTTTGTGGAAGGTTACAGTACAAAGGCAGCCGTGTCTTAAAGAAGTACAAGATACATCTGTATCGTTTATTCGGGCCATCTTTGATGGTTTTCCGACTCAAGAAGATTTGAATTGGCTGCAAAGTTAGAAGCTAATTGGACATGTTGGGACTATTTTTAAATTCGAATATTCTCATCATTTTCGGAACCTTGTTACCCTGTGTTTATGGGCGCCCAAATGGGGCTCCCGAGGATGCGTGTTTCTATATGACCCCTCGTCATCTTCATCCCCATACGTCCAGAAAAGTATTCCCTCAGTCAGGTGACGGATTTTATAACATAACTGTATCAAGCAATACCTTCAGGCCAGATAGACCCATAAAAGGTAAGTAATTCAATCTTACAAGATTTTGTTTCGATACAAAATCAGAACGATTGTATCGTGTTAAGAATATACCTAAATATATTGGTGGTAGGGTAGATGGTGAAACCGAAATGCTGAAGAGGCAGAACGAATATAAAAATTAAAATTCTCACGGAGGTCGGGCAAAGGAACATGGGAATGAGGTTGTCTGATATCCAGAATATGTTTTCGTTAATTGATATATGGGACATAAGAAAAGATAAAAAAGACAGTTTTCAAACGAAAACGTATTTAAAGCTTCTGCCTCTCCTATTTCATGAAATAACCAAATTCATTTAAGTTGGAAGTCATCACGTTTATATGAAATTAATCAGATGTTAAATTCTGACATATCTTCTATCTGCTTCAGAATTGTAAGTCAAATAAGATTCAGCCCCCACCCCCAATTCTTTCTTAAGAACGTTAGATCCAATTTAGCTATAAGTAAATATGCCCATATTTGCAAAATTAGTTGGTCCTATCTATTTTATGATGTGTACACTTTATTTCTGTAAAGATAACACAAAGTCAATCGCTGCATTCTAGACATTTGTTTAATTTAGTCTGTATTTTTCAGCAACACTTCATGGAATCACTTAAGCACAAAATCACTTATTGTTTGTAACCTATTAGGAGATACCTACGCCAGCTTCAAGATTGGTATGGATTAGCAGTGATGGTGGGGAAGGTATAGATAGAACCTATTTGAAATAAGGCAATAATAACAATAATGTTACTAATAATAATAATTATACATGTTATCTGTTATACATGATCATCGTTGTTGTTCTAATTAACGCACATGTGTATAGATTTATTTACAAAACGATTAATTCTGGAAGAATGGGTTCCATACGGTCCTATAATATAATATACATAGGAAACCAAAAGGTTTTTGCGTCTAATATGGCCATGATCGTTTTCCGTTTTTATGAGTGGGCCCACAAAGACGACCGGTCATAATTTTTCTTCAACTATCGCGCGTGTATTAAACAAGCAGATGACGGTAATTGAATCCTAATGTTGCGATCTAATTAGATTGCATCTAAGCACAATTTAATATGTATCCAATCATATTATTTTAGTATAATTTGAATTATGTGTATAAAGAATCAGATCAAGATGCGTTGGGAAATGCAGGCCAAATCCTTGATAATTGACAAATCTTCTAATTCATTAGCTAAACCCACTCACATCATTAATAGTTTTATGTTAAAGTATCACAACTTCCTTATAATAATCCACTCCGTAGAAACCATTTCCTTGTTCGCCATACTTGTTCTAAATATAATAATAAAAACGGCAGTGATAATCTTAAACGAATACAACTGAAGACCGGTCCAAGCCCTTACGTTTTACCACGGCCGTCTAATGAACAGCCTTGTCATAAACGAATATGAAACTAAATCTACGTTTTCGTGCATTTCGTTCAATGTGCAGTTTATGCTTTATGACGTTATATTTTCTTTCACCATTTCAAAACCTTCTAAGAATCTTTGCTGTAACGTGTTAATGGTTTCAAACGTAATAGGTGTCTCACAAAACCTCATTAGATTACTTTGAGATCTGAATTCTACCCGTTACGAAGATGAATTTATTCGATTGTTATTTCTTCTTTCTTCGCTGTACACTTTTTTGTGTTGAGCCAGCGGTTATAATCCTTGGTTATTATCTGCTGGAACGATTACTCCCATTACACTCAATAACTGAATGATACAATTATGTACATATAGAATCAGTAGATTCGAAAGCAAAACAGTTTAGTATCACTAACCAAAATGAATCAGAAAATTTCATTGAATTTTAAATCTGGGGTTTAGATTCTCTTCCCGGCGAAAGGAGGTTGGGTACTTTGACCTAAAAGATAGCTTCTTTTTATCTTGATTGACCCACCTGAATAAGGTCGTGGAAAGCTTGGCGTGGTGGTGGTCGTGGTGGGGGATGTATTTATAAAAGTTATTGTTTTTCTTCTTAGACAGTCTTTTCCAGAAACACGCGTGGGTCCTGTGAAATAGCTTTATTTTTAAGATTAGTAACTTCTCTCTTTCTTTGTCAATCTACGTGTGTTATTCTGGTTGCACGCCATTAATAATTCATGTCAGCTGTCTATTACGTGGAAAATAACGACATTCGGTTGAAAATAAAAAAAGATGACTGATAACATGTTGTCTTTTCAAACGTTCCTGACTTGTTGTATATGACATTATATCTTGCGATGACTGAATAAGAAACATCATAGGTAGAGATTTTGTAACTAGCATACATATTTGAGACTCGTGTGCATTCGCCCCTAGGTCATGATTATGTCGCATATTTTATTTACAAAATACAAGACAACTAATCAGAACAATAAATCAGTATAAATATTAAATAAAATATCTAGGTGTATCTCGTTTGATTAAAATAATCTCAGAAAGGGCTAATATAATATATCAACATAATGTAAAACAATCTGTATTGAAATGAACCATATGCTAAAGCAAAAGCAAAACTGACAAGAAAAGAAACTAAAGAAATTAGCATCTATATTAATAATGCACCCCAGCTTCCTTTCACGTATTCATTATCAATAGGACAATAATTAGACTAAATGTCTTGAGCCAAAGAGGGAATGAGATCAAACCAGTGCGAGGAGTATGAGTTGAGTTTACTTTTCTTTAGATTCTATGGTATGTACAATCGCAGTACACCTTAAACCTGTGGTGTGGGTTCAATAAATGCGGAGGTCAGAGCGTTTTGTTCCGATGTGGAGGGTGTATATGCAATGTGTAGTTAAAGTCATTTACTGACATCAAAATTTGATTAAATGACATTGTACGACTTAATCAATTCAGACATACTGTACATATTTGACGTTAACAAAATTATAAAATAATAAAAACACCCACATACACACCTATTCGCCGTAAATTTGACATGACGTCTGTCCATAAGGGTACTCGGGTACCCAAAACTATAAAGCCGGCTGTCCCCAAGGAAAAGCAATCTCGGATGACATGATGGCCATCGCTACTAGTATGTACCTGCTGAGCCTTGAGTAAAGACCGAAAGTGGAATAGCAACAAAATGGATGAAGCGGCTGAGATACCACACAAAAACAAACTTGTATTGAATTCGACACGTTTCAGAAGGCTGATACAGTTATATCGCGAGTGTAAACAAAAAAAAATCATTGTTGGGAGCAAAAGATAATCTTTAATTGTACTTCCTGAACTATTAAAATTGATAAGCGTTAATTTAGGTAAATAATATACTCAGCAAAAATGCAGATATACTGATCACTTTCAGCGATAAGATAAGCAGCATCAGATCTGATTTCAAGACGTTTTAAAATGTGCGTCATGAAAACGGATAAATGACTTACGTTTTGTGAATAAATATGCAAACTTTGTTACCGTATAAACGTTGCAGTATATTCCGACGATTTTGAAACGTTCTGAACTCTAATCCACGATGATTAATCAAAATCAATCAATTTTCTTAGAAAAATATTTTAATCGGTACATGGTTACAGTAAAAGAAAATATTTAACTGAGTCAACTGCAGGAATGTTAAAATTTTATGCCCGTTTGAAACAGTTGAAGAAGCATTCCAAAATGCTGAAAATGAAAATACTTGTTTGCCAGTTTGCTTGTTGGATGCACTAAATAACTATTTATCACCCGCACAATCATGGTCTCTGTAATGATTTAAATGGCCAACAGAGAACAAACAATACGTTAACATTTCAAAGAGTGTGGCAGTTCGGTTGCTTAAAAAATTCTCCTTGTGAAGATATTTTAAACCTGCAAAATTACAAATGCAACCTGAATTAAATGAATAGTTAACTAAGCAATCTACTCAAATTTGCACTTGAGGAAACAAATCATCATCTTGTTCGATTTATCTCACGTAGGATAGTATAGTAGATATTGCCGATGTGCAAGTAAACAAAGCAACATGCAGATACAGATATAAACACACAAGCAAATGCTCTATTTTCAAAATATTCCTGCTGGTAATAAAGGAAAGCATAAAATGGTGAGACAAACTGCACGATATGTTTCATTCTTAATGATGGAAACCCTAAAAGGACATTTTATACACTGTCTGAACACCAGGAAATTAATATTTACTGCAAGAAGTGAACATTAAATATATTTAAACTTATGCAGGAAACACACTGCCGTGTAGTGGAAATATTTATTACAACCTTCAAATAAACATGGTAAAGTATTTGGCTCAAAATAAAATCAGATTATGTTGATCCTTTACCGGATTTCATCGAGGGGCACAATAATATACAAAAAGGATCAAACATATGGATCAGCTCTGATTATCTGAATTTAAATTAGACCAAACAGTCCGATTTTATAATTCAATCTCAAGCAAACGGTTATTTTTTTTGTTTTGTTTTTTGTTTTTAAATTTTAACTAGTAAATTTTTTGTATCAATCAATAGTATAGGACTATTAAAATACGCCCACCATGGAGGGCACAGAAAGCACGTTTCAAAAACATGATAGCACGACGAACTATACAAAAACTCCAAGAGAAAAGAATGAGTGTAAAAGGTAAATATGCATAGAAGGAAATAACACGATGGCAGCTGAAAACATTATGCTATAATATAAATGATGTGCCAAATCAATGCCTCTCTACTGGGCACAGTTGAATGTATATACATACAGACATGATCACAAGACCAATGGAAAACGTAAGCATACATAATATATCAAAACATTTAATTAACTTGATACTTATCAAAAATACACGCTAAGGCGACGCTAGTGAACACAATATTCTAGTAGGAAATTAATATTACCTAACAAAAAAACTGAAATTGGGTTTAAAACTATACAGTTGTTGTTGTTTGCCTATAGTAAGATAAATGCTGTGGCTTTATCGTTTCTTTATGTATTCCTTTAGATATACGTTTTCATAGTGTATGCTCAGTTATTTCCGTTATAGTTATCTCTGTTTACTTTATTACTGCAATGTTATGCAGTTTGGTACAAAGCTTTCTTTCCTTGGTATCCGATTGCAGTGGATTAATAGTATATTGTTACATGATTAGCACGTGTTATTGGAATCTACTCTGTTTAATTAAACCGTAAAATTTAAAGATCATTTGTACTATTTAAAAGTAAAACTTTAAACCATCTTACAAGTGGTATAATTATCCTAATGAAATAATATTGATCTAATATAGGAATTTTCTTTCAGAATAAAGGAATGGTGAACAATGTAAAACGAAATAAAGTCTATCAGTGACAAAGCAACATAAAAACTAGCTAGGCAAAAGCCAAAAGACCGCCGTATAATTTAACATGATAGTCAAGCAACAAACGAGAAATGACACCATGTATCTGTAACGATTTTTAAAAGATAAGTAAATAATAAGTAACATATCTAGTGAAACATTAAATATGATCAATGTCATTTACTATGCAGCATTAAACGTTTTTATTGGATTGTTACCGGACCGCGACGATGACCTAGTGGCAAGAGCTTCCTCCACGGATGCGTAAGGTCGCGGTTCTAATGGCGCTACGTCATACTAAGGACTCATAAAAATTGGTACTAACGGTCGCCTCGCTAAGCACTCAGTATTAAGAGGTTTTATGCTAGGACTGGTTGTCTGATGTCAGATTAATGTGACTGGGGTGGTAGAGAATGTTAAATGATTCCGGGGCGACGCCACAGTGGCATACATCAATATGTAACCATCACACGGGGTGCTTTGCATGACATGAGCATATACGATAAATAAAACGTAATGACGCTATATACGGTAAGCGATACAAATTACTTAATCAGCACAATAATTACAATCAGCAGAATAATTGCACAACAATACACAAGTTTAGAAGTGAACCTAACCGTGCCGGATAAGAATCCTACGGTATTAAACGTTTCTTAATAATGCAACTTTATATTGCAATATAAAGTTTGCTTAGTCACAAACTAGAATAGAACCTATTTGCATTATATCAGGTAGACCGAATTTACATAGAATATATACAAAGATAAACGTGGCATTACAATAGTTATAACTTATACACAATAAAGTAATAAATCACATACCTCTACAGCTGAAGATGCTTTAATTAGGCGGCTCACTGACAAGACGTTCCGTAATGTAAAAGGTTTTGCCTACGGTGACGCATTTATACAGAGATATCGTCTGTGCACTTGAAGCATTCGGTTATTCCCATCGAAAGCACTTCGCACGTGCGGCATAGGATGAACCGAACTCAGTAAACATTGTACAATTATATAATTGTTCAGACATAAAAGCATCGCTTGTAACAATATTCTAGTCTATACACGACTGACTTACTGGGGCTGAGCAAACGTGACATTGAGGTACTGCACAAAATCCTGATACTGAAGCCATTTATATCAAGATGTTTAGGATACAAAGGTTGAAATTCATACTTAACTTCATATTACTACTAAACTTCCAATTACCGCTAAACTTAAGAATTCTACTAAACTTCAGACACTAAAGATCATTCTCTAGTTCAGTTTTTTAACATCATTTCGGAGTTATCGTAATAATTACAACCCTTTTGAAGTGGTAGAAGATAGTAACCAAAATTACAATCTGGAAAGCATTTGTTTACCAGGAGTTCCTCGAAATTATTTGCACAGTCTGAAAATACAAATTAATAAACTGAATATGTTTTCCTCTGGCATCCCTATATCTTTTTTTTCAGAACATCTGCCTTGCACCAACTCATTGTCATTATATTTCACCCAACATAGCAACCAGCACAATTTTGATGTGCAGCACACTTTATTTACGGGAAGTGTGAGGTTAGAAGAGAATTTTGATACTGTGCAAAATACGTTGTAAAAAAATGATCTAGTGACTATACAGTTTTTAACTATGGTGTCTCAGTAGTAACATAAACTCGATGTGTCATTTGTGTCCTATCGCAAGTTGTATCTCTCAATGTAGATGAACAATGAATCAATGCTAGTCAGTCCTATATTTATTGTTCAGCTAGTTGCAATAAAATGAATAACTTAGATAATTGGGTAATTGTAAAAGTGCGAAACCTCTTTAAACCGGTTTGGCTAATTTGAGTTTTTTATCACAATGCCATACAACATCTGCCTTTTCACAAAGTCAATGTTATGTTATTGTTCACCTGGCAAGTGATACATGCTTCTGGCATTTGAAGACCAAAATACTTTCGTGCAGCCTTATAAATTAACTATTGCCATTTATATCGCATTCTCCATCTATTTACCAAATACTTTCATCAACTTGAAAATGTCTTCTTGAAATCATTCTGTGTAACTGAATGTAAAGCTTTAAGATTTTATTGAAAATTATGTATTGCTGTTTTTCCAATGGCGCATATGGTTTCGTGTCGCTTCTGTCATATATCGACGCCGTTCGCAAAGAAAAGTAATAATTTGTCTCTAATTTAATTTCTCTTGATCCCATTGGAAATAGTAATGTAAATGTGAAGAAACGTCAAAAACCGTTTTCACAAGCTCTTAGTATTGTATCCATCTGGTATTTCTAACAAAATTGTATATACATCGACTTGAATCATATATTGCAGAGTAGTCGCTTTTTCGAAATGCATAAAGATATCACACATTCGTAAATAAATGTTTTTTTAAATAAAAATCTGTATGCATAATTATTGACTCCAACCTTGATGTGTTTTGTTTGCCATAATGTGTTTATCTTGCTTTTTTTCGAGTAATATGTATGATTTGATTGGCGTATAAGTGTGAACTAATTCCACGTTGAATATCGCCCCCAGGCCAAGGAAGATATCATAACATGTTTCTAATTCAAAGCCTGATCTTTTAAAACTTGCATCATTTGTATTTTATCTTGGATCAGTATCCACCCAGTCTCTTAAAGCACATAGGAAATATGTTGTTTTTAAATACCTGGATCGTTTAAAAAATTTCTAGAACCAAATAAGAAATAGGTTATCCACCTGGTTCATTGGACTGTTTGTCAAAGCACACATGCAATGTGTATATATATCTACATTGATCGTTAGTCAGTTGTTTTAAGCATATAGGACATTGTTCTATCTACTTCCATGATTGGTCACGTTCTTGCTGCATAAAGGAAATGTGTAAGTCCACATATGCCATTTTATTGTAGCACATTGGCAATACGTCTATCCAAATGGACCATTAGACAGTTTCTTGAAAAACATAGCAAATTTGCTCGACATATGAAGAAGAAAAAAGCAAGCGAGAATAAGGGCAACACAAACGTACAAAATGCTTGCATTAAAATAGCATTAATAAAATATAAAATACTCTTCGTTTTTAATTAACTACTTTTCATCTATTTTAATCTTCGTCTATATTTTAAAAGTTCAAACAACCTGAATATTAAAACAGAAAATACTTTTAAGAACTGAGTGATCTTAATTACGGCAAATTGTTTTGAAACTCACATTTGTATTCGTCGAAAATGGCCTAGGACAGGTGCTGAAAACATTTACATGTATATGCCATAACTGACGTCATCATACTAATTTCCGAAATATTCCTCTTTACATAGAAGTTTTCACACATATATATGATTATGACTATAACATAATCATAAAACTAAGTCCATTTAAAAAAGGGACATTTATTGATATTGAAAATTTATAGAACGCAATTAGACGATGACATGTACTTGAGATAACCTTCTTTTCTAGTATACACCTTGACATAACATTAAGAGCGAGACGATATAAAAATACAAAATTACTATGATAACAATCTCATCAAGACGTGCTTAAGCTTACGGAGAAACATTCATTCATTCGAACATATAATTATCTATCAATTTATCAAATTTGAAACCGTATACAACCCTATAAACCTCGTATGCGACATCTATCAGCTACGACCCAGTTCTGCTCCTGCATAAAACAACTGTAGACCATGGTATACCCTGATGGGTTAAAATCACAAATAATTCGAACGGCTTCTACTATAATATGGCGGCGTAGTGTGTGATCTGGCTCTTTCCTATTCTCAGTTGTGCGAGAGTTGTACAGTAGTAACTACGTTTAAAAAAAAATCCTTATGCACGACATATACGCGAATAAGTATGGATTAATTCAAACGTTAGGCGCAATTTATACGTGGGAAATATGACAAACACAGATCAGCGTGTACTTGTAACCGAGGAAGTGTGGTAAATAACTTTGAGTCAGTAACGGTTTATACACTAGGGAGATATGATAAATAAAATCAATTGGTACATCACATAATTATATACAAGCTGAACGAGCACAATCCTTTTTTCTTAACTTTTCTTGCACCTCATTGAATTTTAAATTATCAAAAGACGACCCTTCAAAATAAAACCGTTTAGCGGATTTGTAGGTTACTATGGTGCATTACCGTATGTGTCAGTGCTAGTTTTGTGCAGGAATTGCACGAAGTAGGTTTGACGCAGGATCAATGTTCCCCAGATTGTCTAATTTGGTGATTTTCAATCTGACGAAAAATGAATTAGTCAAGAAAACATAATGAAACTTCCAGCTATTGAAATAAATTAACATAAAACCACTTTTTAACAAGATAAACTCAACTTCCAATACTTTCACATTCCCATCATACACTAATCCCCATGTAAGTATTCCAGTTATTGAATAGCTCAAAATATGAACTTAATATGCTAAAGACAATCATGTATACAAAACATTGTTGACATAATACTGGGACTTTATACAAGAACAGCCAATTGCTCATTTTTATAAAGAAAATGACAATAACATGAAAGTCGTTTTGGGATGGCAAATATGGCTACCGCCCCATTTCCCCGCTTTCGAGTGGGCCACGCGCTTCAGATTAAAGTCGTCCTTACGAGTGTGTCATGACCTCCCCAGGCCCGCGCGGTCATGGTCGGCCCTAAGCCCCTCGTACTTCTAACGCCGCCTCTGGAAATACATGTACTGCAAGAGTCTATGAGATTTCCATTATCCCCCTCCCAGGTGTTATATAAGCAAACAATAAAGCTGTCAGACCAGATTGAATGACTCATTCAAACACGAACGTTTCACTTTGTTAAACACGAGAATCACTTGTCAAATTCGTGTCTGGAGGAAATATTCCAAGATAGATTTATTACTCTTTTCTTAACAATGTACTTAAACATTTATTCCTGGTAACCTGTAACCCACTGTATTTCATTCGTCAAACTAGACAAGCTAGAAGATAGCACTGCTTGATGATTCAAATCACAAGTCAATTACAAATTTAGATCTAACACGTCTTGCTAAGCAGATGATAAAACTTTGGACGTTCATGCAGCAGCTCTCATGTATATGCATATATATTTTGAACAGAAGCCGATTAAAAGGCCAAGCAATAAATTATTCTCATTTAAGATTTGACTTACCTTGGTAAACTTGAGACTTATAGAGAAGTTGAATCTGACGAAGCATGGGCATCTTAACAGATATGTTAACGGACTGAAATTAACTTTCACCCAACCTCAAATTTATCCCACCAGACTTTATTCTCCATTTCCTTTTTGATTTCTCAGTAATAATAATAATATTTAATAATAATAATAATAATAATAATAATAATAATAATAATAATAATAATGATAATAATAATAATAATAATAATAATAATTTTGAAATGAGAATTTTGTCAAGAAATTCCACAATCATTTACAGTTGTAACGAGAACTCTCCATTCTCTGTCTATCTGTCTACCTCTCTCTCTCTCTCTCTCTCTCTCTCTCTCTCGCGCGCGCGCGCTCTGTCTGTCTGTTTGTATGTTTGCCTCTATCTGTATGTCTGTCTGTCTCTGTCTGTCTATCTCTGTCTCTGTCTCTGTCTCTGTCTCTCTCTTAACCTACAATATGTGCCACGTCAGCGTCTAGGAACATCGAATACATGGGAGAACGAATGAGAACATTGTAGTAACGGCATTGTATCTATTTGCTTCCCTTAAGCTACACCAGTGTCTGAGATTTCTGTATAACTGGTATTTTCAACTGAAATACTTGTATGGATTTGAGTCCATCTAGCATCGGGCTTCTCGATTCCTCCTTTATGGTTCGACAACTGTTGTTTACAACCACTATGAAGTCCGTATTTCCGATCTCACTTTGATCAAACTTAAAATGTAAGTTATATAATCGATAGTGCGAACGAGTTTTAATATGAACAACAACCTAGCATATTATACAAGTGATCTTGCATCTGACTGACTCGTATTGTTATCACACCGAGGTCCGATTGTTATCAAACTTGGGATGTAAGTTTATAATATCAATATCTCAAAGGCGTTTTAAATCAGCCGACATCCAGGCAGATTGTTGAGTTGATTAGCTAGTTGCAGATCTATGTCATATACTTGATACAAGCTTAATCACAACTGGAACAGTGTTTTTTGTAATCAACATTGTATGCTACTTTGAGTATATTTGACATCAGTCTTGCAATATAAGTGTATATCATCATCACCACCACCACCACCACCACCACCACCACCATCATCATATCTAATGAGTCTAAATATGTGTCACATTCAAAATATTACTGAGGTGATATTTCGTCTGATAAATGCGTCTAACTGACGGAGATTGGCAATATTTCTGGTCTAATTTTTTAAAATCTGGAAATATAATTTTTTTTAATTAATATCTTCCAATAGCTTAGTTATTAGTAATATCCATGCATAACAAAGGAGTATTATGTATCTCATTTTGAGTTTGTTACAATTCTGGAAGCTTTTACTAATTTAGAAAAGATTTCACTTTTAGGTGATATAATCAAGATCTTGAGCAATTGAAAATTAACGACATTTATGTTTGTTATCCGTATACACTTGCATCTGATTGGCTGAACATGTTATCGCACGACAAGCTTCCTTTAAGAAATGGATATATGTTTCTATCATAAAGAGATATGTCAAGCTGGAGTATGAGACACACCCTCACACACACACACACACACACACACACACACACACACACACACACACACACACACACACACATGAGATGAATTTATATCTAATAATAATAATGAGGACTTTGTATAGCGCTTAATCTTAAAAGCTTTAAGCGCTTTACAACATCTATAATGATATGACTACACTACAGACAAACAAATAACAAAAACCATGAAATTGGAAAACATAAAAACATGCTGAAAACATATAAGATACAAAACATTATTAGGTCTCAAAGTTTGTTTTTGCAGTAGAAAAAGGTGAGTTTTAAGAGCACTCTTAAAAGGGACCGCAGTGTCTTTGTGTTTAATTTCAATGGGCAATTCGTTCCACATCGCCGGTCCCTTGTCTGCAAAAGAACATTGTCCATATAACTTCGTTTTCATAGTGGAAACAATGAGTATACGATTGTCAGAAGAGGAGCGTAAGTATCTTGCTGGTGTATACACATGGGTGAGGCTGGATAGGTTTGTTGGACTGGAATCTGTCAGTGAAATATAGCACAGAGAACAAATTTTGTGTTTGATTCTGTATCGAACTGATAGCCAGTATAGGGTACAGAGCAGTGGTGTGGTGTGCTCTGATCGAGGTATTCTAAAGATGATCCGAGCATCTGTGTTTTGAACGTTTTGAAGTTTCTGGAGTAGATATTGTGACAAACCAGACAGTAGTCCAGTCTTGAAAGTACTGATGAACACACAAGTGTTAAAGTGGCATCATCTGAAAGATATTTGCGAATGGAACTGATGCGTCTCAGTTCAAGATATACAGCCTTGCATATGTTGATGACATGTCGGTGCAATGTGAGAGTACTGTCTAGAGTAACGCCTAGGTTCCGTACTGACTGTGAGAATTTAATGTTGGTGTTGTGGATATTTATTGTCTGAGGATGTGAATGAGAAAGTCTTTGTGTTGTGATCAGAATGGCCTCAGTTTTATCATAATTCATCTGCAGCTTGTTACATGTCATCCATGATTTCACATCAGAAATGTACCTCTCTACTCCATGGATGGTAGCATCAACTTCAGTTGGGTGGCTATACTTGTATATTTGGGTGTCATCAGCGTACAATTGGTGAGACACTGTGTGATGATCTATGACACTTGAGAGCGGCTGAGTGTATATAATGAAGAGAACAGGTCCAATAACAGACCCCTGTGGAACACCACAACATAGATCAACTGGGCTATAATGTATTCCATTTGCAGATACAACTTGTGTTTTGTTGACTACGTATGACTTTAAACACTTTAATCACATGCTGGACAAGGTGAAGTAAGATATCTCGATATATTGTGTCACATGCTGCAGACAAATCAAGGAGGGTGAGGACTGTAATCTTTCCACTATCAAAAGCAGAGAGAATGTTATTAAATACTTTCAGAAGAGTAGAGTAGTTTCAGTACTGTGGCAATGGCGATATGCAGACTTACATTGCTAAAAAGACTGTTGGAATTCAAATGAGATACAAGTTGTGTTACAACAAACTTTTGCTAAGATTTTTTATATGAATTTGAAATTAGAAATTGGGCGGTTGTTCTTTAAATCGTTATGGTCCAGTGTTGGTTTCTTCAGCAGAGGCTTTACGATGGCAGTTTTGAAAAATGATGGGAATTCCCCCGATTAGAGAGAGATATTGATGACACCAGTTAGTGAAGGCAATATTGGGTCTAAGCACTCAAGCAGCAGTGATGTCGGAATTTGATCAAGTTCACAAGACTTTGGTGCACTTTTCATCACGATTGTCCATACTAAATCAATACAGACAATATCTGATTGCCAGAGTGTGTTGCATCATAGTGGGGTATATATTTCAACATACTTTAATCAAACTTGTCTTATAAGACTACATTAGCATATCCTTCGACAAGTTTCAATAAGAGTGCAAAATGATCAAACTTGATTAAGCTTACTGCTAAAATTGAAGATATTAATGAAATGTGTACATATGTAGTTTCAGGTGAGCGACAGCAGGCCCACTTGATTCTCTCTTTACCTATCTAGCCATTCACTTTCAGAAACAAAATACAGCAGTAAATAAAAACGGCCGCTGCTTGTCTTTATGTGTGCCATCAATCAATTAAGAAAAACCTATCTTGGCCACACCCCAGGTCAGACCTCCTAAAAGTGCTGTAATCTGACATATTGATCACAGTTCTTGAGCAGTTTTCTATTGACCAAAAGGTGCGTAGAATGGACGGAAAAAATGGAAATGCAGAACAGCATGACTGGAAGATTATGGTCTAATTTATCAGTAATTATCGTCATCCATTACCGTTTAATGACCTCTGCAAACCAAGAACCTAATTCTTACAGTACAGAGCTATTTTGCGCTAATTGATCATGTTTTACGCTAAGTGTTATCATGATAGTTCTTTTGATTTAAAGAATACACTCTGGTCTGGCGAAACATTAGTTTATACAGTTTGGAATATAATAAGTGGTAGTATGAATATCTCTGTTAACGTTGGGAAATGTGTAGGTATATTTTGTAACCGAAACTGATCTCTGTTTTGACAGTTGTATATCAGAAACAGAATACAAATTTCGTTTCGCTAATAAAACTACTTTTTAATTACAAGATTTAACAAACATCATTGCAACTCACAACATGAAAATTAAAGAATGAGGGTCACGCTCGAGAAAGTCTTTTAAATAAGATAAAGCATATATGCAGTAAATAAATATGGCGTCATAATAATGATTTGTAGTAACGACAATTGTTATTAAGCACAATTACACGATTTTGCTCCATGGTCTGAGTTGTCGAATGATTCGTTTTTCCATAAAAATCGACAGATTGGTTTGAGTTGTCTTTCCTTAACGATCGACAGATGAAGAAAAACAAACAAGTGTGTGTGTGTGTGTGTGTGTGTAATTTGGAATTTTTTTACGTAGCTTTAACAATTCCTACCGCAGACATGTAGCATGATGTCCCAACCAGCATATTTATCCTAAAACCAGACTAACCAGTCCTAACACTAACCACTTATTTCTGAGCGCCAAGCGAGGCAGTTGTTAGTACCATTTTTTTAAAAAAAATTGTTTGACTCGGCTGTGGATCGAACCCAAGGTCTTCCGCATCTGAGGAGGACTATCTAACCACTCGGCAACTGGAGCGGTATCAGTGAGAGAATAGGGGTCTTGAAACTACTGGTAAAAGAAGTTGCTATTTTAAATTCCTTGTTCTGATTCACGAACGACCTAATCCTCAGACTCACTGCAGATTGTGGAATGGAGTAATTTGGCATGTGTATACAGAGAGAGACCCGAAAAGAGAGATCACGAGCCATGAGGCCTCTCCTAGTTCTTGTTCACCCAACAGTTTTCTTCTATAAAATTAAAAAAATGTTGTTCGGCTGGGCACCTTTACGGGCCCAGGCCAAGGCGATATATTCCCGGTTGCCCCCATTCCTTTGTTCAGCCTTGTACAGAGACAGAAATTCGTTAAATACATATACTGGATCACATGACCCAAATTGTGACACTAGATGGCGCTACATAGCCTACATGTACAATCAAAATTTTTTAATTCATCATAAAGTCAATTGCTGTCCATGTGATTCCCAGAAGTCGTAGTAGTAGTAATAGGACGGCAAATCATTTCAATGTCAGCCATGAATCCATAGGATTCCTTGATTGCTAGAATATTTCGACTGTGCATAATAATGCACTAAAACGAAACTTTATAAAATGGGTGTCTAGTTAGAGAAACTCAGGTAACAGGCATCACAGATATCTCTCTCTCTCTCTCTCTCTCTCTCTCTCTCTCTCTCTCTCTCTCTCTCTCTCTCTCTCTCTCTCTCTCTGCTGGATTTAGGGTTTGATCCGATGTATTGTGTGCATAGAAATATGTCTCCCATTGCAAACGGGGACAGGACTACTATCATATTACATGTACCATCGCCAAGTAATGTGAATATATCTAAACATTTACAGTTTATACAATATTTGATACATAGGTCAAGTAAAAATAACACGAAAATTGTTTCATTTGACTTTTATTAAATGAAAGTGGACTAGAGTCTCGCATGCTGATTGATACAAATGGATAGGATGGCATTAAAATAAAATACGTATTTATTTAATATTTTTATCATCGTAATAACTGAATGCAGTGAGCTTGCATGGATAAATCAATATCTGAGATCTAATACTAAGAATGGGCTGGACATTTGTATCCACTTTTTATTCAGCTTTTCTATAAGTAGATATCTCTGCCATTTTCCAGCAGAATTTAGAGTAAATTTTCTGTAATGTAGGTCATGTGGAAAAATAAATGGTGTAGTGTAATTCCCAAAATTGCACCTGAAGTTTTGAGGAACCCAATTAGGATCAATCCCAAGAATCTGCCGACCTCAGGCATTTCAGTGAGCGAAAATTCTCTTTAAATTACGTAACGACCAAGTAATTACGATTACAGTTAGATGTGAATACGTCTAACAATGGCTTACTCAGTTGATTGAAACTTACTATAACACTGTACATCTGGTACAAACACGTCTACCTAAAGAAAACTATGATTTGATAAATATGACACTAAATTTATATTGCAGTTGCTGAGATATAATTTCTGCAATGACTTTAGCGTATAATGGCAAGACTATGTCGAATAGTTAAGAGGGAAAAGCCAGGAATTTGTTTCATGCAATGATGGAGCACACGGCAGATAATCTCAAAATAAATAGCATGATGCAAAAGTAACAAAATGCAGATGACGTCACAATAAAGAGAATCTTAGCGTCAAACAGAATCTTGATCGCATAAGCTTGATATTGATTGCATTGCTATTTATGAAAATAGATATTTGGTAGATTCCAGTTGTATACTAATGCGCGGAGACAATTACTAAAGTTTGGATGTTGTTGGGCCAAAAGGTTTTGAAGACCCATATTTCAAAATAGCTATCTGGCAGCAATATATTCGAAATAAATACTAGATGTTAAGAGAGTGCAAGGCCGTAGCAATGAGGAATATCTAAACCAATTGGTATGAGTGAAGCTGTTGAATATTCCAAAGGACTGTATTCAAGAAAAATAAAAGTAAAATGCATCTTCGTTACATTTGTTTCTGGCACATTTCTTAGAGAACCTACATTTCTTAGAGAACCTCCATTTCTGAGTGACACGGAGAGCTTTTAAATGTTCTGGCAACTTTTATTCCTCTTGTAATTTTTTTAAATAAAGAACATTATTTTTCGTGCACAATTGTAAAATGCAAATTCTGTCTGCATGTCTGTCTGTCTGTCTGTTTGTCTGTCTGTCTGCCTGCCTGCCTGCCTGCATGCATGCATGCATGCATGCATGCATGCATGCATGCATGCATGTATGTATGTATGTATGTATGTATGTATGTATGTATGTATGTATGTATGTATGTATGTATGTATGTCTCTCTCTCTCTCTCTCTCTCTCTCTCTCTCTCTCTCACACACACACACGCACACACTGAGATGTGTATAAATTATAGTTGGTAAACATGTTTCAATTCACGTTACTATAACTTTTATTTGCTTAAGTATTTCTATTTTCTCTTTTGATTGACTGACGATTTAAAATATTGAATGTACAGTGCTTGGGTTAATTTAGTATCCTCAACATATTTGCTAGCAATTTTGTTATTTTGTTTATGTTTTTGTGGTTGAAAATAAACTTGAATTGTGTGATTCTTCTTGACCAGGAGTGCATGTGATTGCAACGTCGCACATCAACCAATAGACCTTTCCAGATTGAGACTTGAATCATTCTCATTCCATTGTGGATGCTCCAAATTATGCACTTAGACTCCCCTTACACCCACATGCATTAGCATTAGAAGAGGTAAAATCAACATCATCGAAAAAAACTACCACGATGAAACCGTTTGATACGAATAAAGCAACATTAAATAGTAGACCAAAATTGAAATTTTTCGTTTTATGTGTAGCTTTTGAAGAGGGATTTTTATGTGTCAAATGTAAAGATGAAAACAAATGCTTACATCAAGGTCAAAATCAAAGTGTATATAATTGACAAATCGGCTCGAAAACTTCGTTCAGGAAAAATGCTTTTCTCCACTGGAAGCTGAAAATTAATGACTATCTCTGTTTTCGAAGTCTTAACTCCCACAGTTTGTAATTACACAAAAAGTAGATGTCTTTTATGTTTAGGAATACAATTGGAAACTCGGCATTAGATGAATGGAGATCAAACGTAAACTGAAACTAGAACCAATCTATTATTATTACACATTAATAATTACTAATTTCTAACAGATTATCTTTAATAGATGATGGATTAATAAATACTGTGTCACTAACAATCAAAACATTTAAGAACATTGCTCTTGGAATATGAGTATCACTGGGTACAAATTCCAAATTGTGTCAAAACTTGTTATATTTACCTTCCTTAAGTTTAAAACTTATTTATTTGATCTTTTCAATTTTGACTTTTTTAAAACAAACGTATAATTTGCATGGAAAACTTTGGTTTTAAAATGATACAAATTACACACTCGAACATATCCTAACAATAAATTTATGTGCAATACTACATCTATTTTTTAATTTCTTTATTTCTTATAATATGTAAAGTTTGATGTTCAAACGTTTATCAAAATATGGGTGCCAAAACGTAAGTCCTTGTTAAAACAGTTTAGAAACTCTCCTATTTGTTGCAACACTGTACTGAATTTTCTATAAGTTACCAATTTCGAATCGAAACAAAGAGTGTAGTTTTCAATGAGCAAATGATAATTTAATAAACAAAGAGGAATATATATATATATATATATATATATATATATATATATATATATATATATATATATATATATATATATATATATATATATATATATATAATGCGTACAAAAACTTCTCTTGTCAATCGTTTCTGCATTCAATGTTCACATACAAGATTTAGTTCAATACACATCATTATCAAGTCTGCCCTCCAAGAGTTCAATGTTGACTAAGGTTTAATATTACGGTTATTGCTGCTGTTAATTCCAGTCTTTCTTTGATATTTTTAATCAATCTGAGGCCTAATGGAATGCCTATAACTTGGTTTAAACTCTTAATTTACTTTATCTATCAATTACATTGGCATATAAAATCACCAATCGCTACCTGATTCGTCTGAGAATGTCACTGAATCATTTGTATACCTTTTCATCTTTAATTTTGATAATGAACTAGCCTGGCAATTTGTTTTAGAACTAATAAGTTATTGCTAAAACAGATTAAAATTATTCCGTTGACTTTCACAAATTATCTTTTGAACATTTTAAGATAACGAACTTAAATCAAGCTAAAGGATATGACCTAATTAAAAACAAATGGATAGATTGTCTTATAGAGGGTTTTGAACAGTCCAGAAAAAATGAAGTTAACTGACTTAAAGAGATTTCGATGTTGTCATGGAAACGCTACACTATTAACGTCATGATCATAATAATGTGAGTACCATGGTGAAACAAATCCGTGCCAAGGATACAAAAACAAGTTTTAACAAGTAAATATTTGCTTTTCTACGGAAGTATTGTGAAATTTCATTAAGCTAAAGGGTGAATTGATCCGAAAGGGAAAGTCTTGTCGGTAATCGAAAATAGCGAAGCGAACATCAATGAATAATATTTACTTTTTTTTTACATCATAAATAATGGCATATTACCGCTAGCGAAATGGCCATGGAAGACGAATCTCTTAGTTATTTTGTTGAGCATGCCTCAGGCGAAGTACAAGTATTGAGTATTTTTGCAGCCAATCCTATTTTTTTTTGTCCGGTTTTAGTTCCATATGTTTTTTTAATTTTTAAATTCTAGGAAAGACAACAAACAAAATTTAGAAAACTGCCGTGTGAAAAAAAAATAAAGTAGTGTGATTGTGAGTGCATGTTTGTGATTTAGAATTTTAACGTACCTGTAACAATTTGTCAGTCATACCGCTACGATGTCTGCAGTGTGGCAGTATATAGTGATGTCTAGCACTGGGGCACTAGTCCTAAGGCATTTAACACTATCTAACACCCAGTCATATTATCCTGAAACCAGTCTAACCAGTGCTATAACTAACATCTTAATGCTGAGCGTCAAGCGAGCAGCTTAACCATTTTTTATAAATCTTTGGTATGACTCTATCGGGGTTTGAACCAGCGACCTCCCGCTTCTGAGGAGGACGCTCTGATCACCTATGCCACTGGATTCAACTATAAATTAAAATATTGAAATGTACTTTATTGCATTTAATTATAGTTGGTTTATTTACAACTGGTACTTTTGTGCTGGTTTTACTCTAAGACAAGTAAGGTCTTTCTGGACTTGTTCTTTCAGTTTTCCATTCAGTCCTCTGAGGACCTTGGCTTGTGTTAAAACACAGTCCATCCAAGAACAAATAAATGTTTCAGTTTCAAGTTTTTGACGAAATTAGATTCGAGCTGTTGTTTGTATTTGCTGATTATATCTCCAAAATGTTAAAAGCTGTTTTTAAAATAATTCATTTAAATGAACTTACATACATCGACTTTGAATACACAACTGTATACAGATACATTAAGACAAACAAAAATGTAACGAAATAGTGAACGACTTTATTTTCTTCCTCTACATCATCATGAGTAATAAAACGTCTATTATCTCTCTTCACATCTTTTTAGATAACCAATATTTAACAATCCTCATATGCAAGTAGCTAAGAAATATCAAATAAATCTGGTTTGTCTTTGCATCCGTGTGCAATAATTCTGGTTTGTGAAACATATAATTACCAGACATAACAGAATAAGCACCAAAATATGGTATTGCCTTATAAAAGTTCTTCTAGCTCTATAAATAAAACCATAAATAAAAGATTGTCACTGATAAGGAAAAATGCACCTCTATTATAGTTTCCTCTAAGCGTTTTTCAAAGTTTAGATTTGTGTAACTGCAAGACATTGCACATACACACGTGACTTTGATTCTTTGCTATATTATTTAAAGCAGTATTACAGAACTTTATGTTTGATATCACTTTCTTTTATCCCAGTGACATTATGGGGTCCACCATTCAAAGGATTCATGATGGTGGCAGCAGAAGAGGGAGCGATAGACTGGCCCACAGGCATATTCTATCCGGAAAACCGGGACGCTAAAACTTTACATTGTCTAGACAGAGGGGACACCGTTACCCATTCTAACAACAGCTATAAAACCGAGGTATCTGTTCTTTGGTACGGACCTGAAAACACAAATCTGGACCAAGTTCAGTTTATGTAAGTACCCATATTTGTTGTATTAATTGCAATGTTATATCGTTTCAGAAGATAGGTTAAAAATGGATGTAAATTGGTAGGTTGGAGTATGTATGTGTGTATATCTTTTGCCTGTATGGGTGGATGCGTGGAAAAATGGAGGTTGGTAATTAACTAGGGTATGATAGGTTGGAAAAGGGAAGGTATATATAATACTATGTTTGGTGTCTGAGATAAATATGTCTTCCAATATGAAGGAATCAGCATGTGAATTTACGTTCCTGAATCATAGATTATTTGTAAAGGGTTCTATCTTTATTCACATGGGCTTTCCTCAGGTATGCATAATTGCATTGAAAGGTTTAACATATATTTGTAATCCAGGGCTCTGATTGTACCTGTTATTCTAAAATATCTAGAACTATCAAACTCACTGGTAGTTTTCCACAAACTAATTATTCGCTCATATAATAATTTATCGCATAACGTTGTGGCAAGTTGATTTAAGAAGTTTTTTTTTAAATATCAATATTTCTTGAGTCTAGAATGAACAAATAACGTCGGTATCTAGAGAAAATTCCTATTTTCTTAGAAGATCGGACTTTGTTAAAGTGTACGGTAATTTTATATGTATTTACTTTACAAACGGAGTTTTGACACGTTTACATGCTGCTCCACAACTTTGACTGTATGATAAACGAATAATAAATCTTTAAAATTATTTTGACGTTTGTCTATATCTGTCGATATCGTTTCAGTCTTTTGGACACTTGTGGAAATAACAATGTCCTTGCAGTATTCGCATTAGTATTGTAAGGAGCGATGTGTGTGTGTGTGTGTGTGTGTGTGTGTGAGAGAGAGAGAGAGAGAGAGAGAGAGAGAGAGAGAGAGAGAACTTTTGAATAGATACTATATAGAAAGAAGTTCTAACGAAGACTTCAAATGCGTGTTTGTTTGTTTGTTTTGTTTGTTTTGATCGAACTATAAATTCACCAAAATGAAAAGAACCATTGCACTCACTGAAAGATATTGCATAATAAATACGTGATCTTAAATGAAAATTGTGCGTATTTAACACACCTTTCATCATCACTGTATTGAAGCCTTTATGTCGATGCTTCCCTTTAACCGATTATTGTATTGTGACCGGATTATGATTGAAGGTATTCTGTTTACATTTGGTTGGTCCTAAAAGAAAACGGTACAGATGATACAGCTAATTGACCGTCCTAGAAAGCTTTTCTTCTCTACTCCTCTTAAACGGATGTTTTATATTTTCATTGAAACATTTCCTAATATATGTACTTGATCCAATTTACAAAATTACGTCTAATTGACCTTGCTAAATGGGATTTACAGCTAAAATTGAAAATCATATTATTGCTATTCATCTTGGACAGACACTTATTTCTCATCTTAAGCATCCCAACTAAGTTTGTTCACCAAAATCATAATCAGATCTTCACGTCGATAGTACTTTTGAACTGATGGTCGTACTAACATTACATCTTCAGTAATGTTCTTCTCATGATACACAGTTGGTCCCAGTAGAAACTACAGATCTGAACATCGTCGTTGCTTCAAAGGTGGACACCTTAAAATTCTTATCCCAGAACAAAAAATTCGTATCTACCTAATTTTGTTGGAAAGGCTGTTTATATATGGTTCGTCGTGAAAAATGTTCCAATAAGACTGCTAACATGGAAAGTTGCTAATATAGCTGCCGTGGTTTCCACATTGATCTTGTTGTTGCTATCCCATTGAACAAGATGATTTATGGACATAGTGTTTCCATGGAAACACGTCTTGCTATATGTAATTGATCACATTTCAATATAACACGAGAAGACGGTTTTAAAATTATTATTATCAATGTTCAGTTTGAACTGAAGATTATATTGACATGAGTTTCTGTTGCCCTCTGATAATTTGACAATCTTGATATTGCTTCACGTTTTTTTCATCAAGTCGATTATGGAAGCAACAACCTAATTTTGAAATAATGTTTATGTATGAGCATTAATATGCCATGGACAGATCACAGTTTAATATAGCGCCATAATTGATATATCAAATTGCATTTTTTTTTCATTTATTAAAGAACGAGTCATTTCGTGTGACCTTATTTTTTAGATATGAAACACGCGCTAAATGCAGAAATGTTATACTTTTTGTTTCCTTTGCAGAGCAACTGTTGTTGCCAACATTACGACATACTATACAAATATCAAGTCCGGCTTCCTTACTCCAGATCCCAACGTAGCAGGTAGGTACCAAAGTGCGATATGAGCATATAGTGTTTGCTGTTGTTTGCAAGTGAAACAGACAAACGAAATATTGGACATATCATTTTCGCTACCATATTTAGACTGGCGTGCAAGGTAGTGGGAATATGCTTTTTGTATTTGTGTATTTTAGAGAAATAAACAAATACAATCAAAAGAAATAACAAACATAAATAGTAGATAGAATGATTTTAAGTGAACGACAATGCGTTTCTTGTATTTGTGGTTTTGAGAGAGAGAGAGAGAGAGAGAGAGAGAGAGAGAGAGAGAGAGAGAGTTGTGTTGTCAGACGGACGGTCATACTTAAAGATGTGTTACCCTTGAATAGTGCCTGATTAACCACTTTCAGGTCCCTAATCACTGAAAATATTATGGTGCCAAACTTACAAAATATGAAAATAAAATAAGAGATTATAAAAGCCAAAAAGGTCGCAATATACCTTTATTGTCATCGTTCGAAGTCAAAATACACGTACATGCAGATTGAAATTATCTTTTATCTCGATCGAAAGATCGTATTTAATTCATTGAAATTTATCATCAACAATTATTTTGAATATTTTATGGTGCTACTTTTTGGGCTGGCATCCTAAATGCGTGCTGAGAGTGCTTTATGGGTAATCAGACACTTCCTTTAAAGATAGGTAAATAGCATTGCACATGCTGTTGTCTGTCAGAGAAGATCCATGGATGAGAACATTAGGCAAATTGCCTTTATGATTAAATACGTGCTCGAGACAGACAAGCATGGTTACAAAGGATTATATACATTTAAGAGATCGTAGGATCAAAGTACGGTTAGAGACACAAATACCATAAGGTTGTAGGTTTCATCTTGTAATTGACTTTTGATTTTAGCATTGAGAGCACAACCTGGTGAGGGAGCGGCTTCCATCGCAGACCCTTGGTTAACGGGTAATACGGCAAGCACGGGTAGAGGAGTAGCCGGCGGCGTATGGACCCAACGATGGGGTGCAGGACGCGGGAGTGGTGGCTCTGTAAGTGGTAGAAATCAGTGGTTGGATCCTTTGCTGTGGAAGAAAAAGAGATAATTAGGCGAACCTTACATCTGTGGAATTCTTGTCAACTTCTTATCACTCGTTTCATTGTTACATTGTCTGGAACATTGTATTATGGCTTCAACGTAATTGTATATACATATATATGGAAATTGTTATGTATCCAAGCTTTGCGTACTCATGTAATTGACTCCGTTACTATTTTGTGATATGTTTACCTGCAGATTAAAATCAATATATAGGAGAAAGATCTCCATAACAAATTTTAAACTAATTATATATAAACTTGTAATAAAGGTGGTTTTATGATTGGCATTGCTATTCAAGCTGTAGTTAAGTGGCGGCGTGCGGCTTCGAGGTTTCCAAGGGCGCCATTATTTATTGTTGCCTTCACTTTGACACAAAGAACAGTGTTTGTTTCAATTGCCTCCCCTCCTCGTTCGTAAATATAAATTTGGCAATAACGGCCCCTGTTAAACTAAGGCGACGCAAATTACTATGAAACTTTTAGTAAGAAAAAAAGAGCTGCACAAAACCATTCCAGCCTCGCGCTGCCACTGGCACAGTTTTTTGATTTGGTATTACGTGGATAAAACGTGCAAAACACAATTGTCTGTCAAAGTATCATATAAGTGAAAACTGTGTCTTCAGTGTATCACCCTAATTTGAAGGTGACAATGTTTGAGCTTATTGGAAGAAAACCTACATATCCGGAAAATAATTTAATACATTTAGCCTGCGTTAAAAGAGAAAATAATGACATTGCTTAATGGTTACTTCATAATCTTCCAGAAAAGATAGACGGCAATGTACTCGTATTATCCATTGGTGATTAGTATTCATAATTACTGATTTAACAGTGATTACTGAGAACCCTTGACCTTTGAATTATTGATACATTAGAATATAATATATAATTGTATTGGCTGACACGACCACATGACTATTTTTATATATGAATATGTATGTTACATGATATACAACGACCTTTATCTTCAAGTAGGTGGTCATGCAAAGTTAAATTACTTGAAAATATAATATTTGACTCATAGTTATCGGTAATTTAGTGGCCCTCAATCTTGAGCGTGACATTTACCAAAGGCCAGCATGATTTCAGCTTCAAAGTCCACGCTGTAGGCATGTAAATGGATACACTGATATACGGCTGTACTTTCATTGAAGGATTGATGAGGCAGATATCTTGAGTTCTAATGATATTTAAATAAAGCAAAATATAAAATAAATCAAATATTTTCATTGTGGTTTGTTTTAAACATTTTTATCATTTTAATCAGTCATACCTATCGTTCCTTTAAAACCAAGATATACATACAATATCGGTGCTCCCGTATTATGAAAACTAAAAGTCATGCCTGTGTTATTGTACTCGTGTTTTCTAGCTTCTTTTCCGCGACGCAGGTCTACTTTGAAAATTGACGTGTATGGGTTCGAATTGCGTTGTGTTATCACACGTGGACATCTCAAGTCTTTTATTCAATTTGTTCAACCCTAAGTTCCGACTTGTAGTAGATTATGCAGCCGTCTATTCAACGTCTCCGCATTCCTCTTTGTTCGTTGATTTTCTACACTTCAAATGACGTAATCGGTTCGGTTCCCGGATTTACGATATTTGTTCATTTTTTCCTCAAAATCTGAACTTGCCTTTTGCAACTAATGATGCTTGCGATAACAGAGGAAGTTTTGTGAGTTGTAGAACATTAAAACCAGAAAAGAAAAACACCGTTTTCAAATGATACACCTGGTAATATTTATAATCTTAACAAATGGCTTAATTTAATCTTCAAATAGTAGGAAATGACAATCCTCACCATTTTCTTTGAAATAAAACAACTTCAGAAGAAATCGATATATCACTTTTGTATCCTAAATTTAGCAGGAGCTTCAATAAATGTTCATTTTAAAAAATTATCGCCAAAATAAATTTAAATTCCAAATTTGAGGATAAAATCTTAAATGTTCATTGAAACTGGTGAAAACATCGTAATCATCGAGAATACGGAATTTTAATTGACGGAGTAAAATAGTCATCATCTTTGATCTATAATCGGCAGTGAAAAATTATCTCTCCTAACGTGATTGCTATTTGGCAAATGTTATCTCACGACTTGTACTGTATGAGTTTGTTGGCTCTTGAATTTAATTATGTTCAAAACAAACAATGATTCTTAGAGTCACTAAAAAGAAAACAATTTGGAAACTATTTAATAATATATTCCAACTTTTTTGGCGTTGGTGATGGCATATGAAGTGTTTTAAAAGTTTATTTATCTAAGTATGGTGTAAAACCTAACGTTGTCTGTTTCAAAAACAGAAACAAGTAGTTGCTTTTTGCTGTAAGAGGCAAGGGAAAGTGTCAAAAATATGCCTCATAACTGATCTATATGCAAAACCTATTAGGATGAGTACACGTACATATAGATGGACAATGCTAGAATATGATACAATTATCACGTTCGTGTTGATAAACAAAAAAAAGACAAGATAAAACAACAGACATGCAAGTATCCATTATGCTCTGGCAGTAGAAACCGGTGCCTGTTACATTTGTCCTACATTCCGGTACCGAAGCCGAGTCAAACCATTCTCCAAAGATAAAAGGACGGTTAACTGGAATATGGCGTCTTTGACCAGTGCTTATACTGTATTTTTTAATAGTGGAACTAGATCTGCGAGAAAAACGTAAATGAATATGGGACATAGAATATGAATTTACACACCGCCTATGAATTTGGCGTGCACATCACACCATTGCTGTTAACTCTGTTTTGCATAGTAACCTTCAAAATTGGAGCCAGATTTAAAACATAATTTGGTATAAGTTATACGATTCATGGTTATTCTTCTTCAAAGTGAATGCATTGCTACCTGTTTCCTGCTAATGTCAAACCTGTCATGTCATTTTTGCAGTATCATCAACTTATATTTCATCTTGTCTGAGTTTCGGCATTACCTTGGCATGCCGTCTCTTAAAATGTATAAGGAAAATCAGCACTGGTAACGTCGTCTGTTTTCAAGTACCAATATTACATAGTTCAATAGATAAACAAGAGTTATTCCGAAAAAGAGTGGACATTTCCTCGAAATATAAGTAATACATTAATTATTAGCAGAATTTAAAGAATACAATTTATGAATTGAATATTGTGCAAATGGAACATTTACTGATATAACTGGTTTGGGAAAAATGAATCTAAAGACGTCGAGCAGATATGTAAAATATATTTGTTGGTTTCATGCTTTCAGTGATTGACATGAGCTGTTATTCATACTATGTCGTCATTGTTATGTCGATTTCGTCTGATGGGTAAGTTTGACATTATATATTGAACTGGATTAAGTATATTTTACTGGAGAATGTTGTGATTACCTTAATCTGCAGTGAGTTTATGTTAGAAAAGATTCAAACATCTTTGCTTCACAAACTCTCGGCATTGGCTGTGTATGTGCTTTGAACGATCCAAACAATTGTTTCGAAACTCGAATAAAAAAAGGTTGGAAGAGAAAATACGAGCAAATGTTTATGGAATATGAAATGAATACTTTGTTGAACTATTCATTCTTATGACAAACGTTTCTGTGATAAATGTAATTATGGGAGTGGCTGCCGATTAAGTTGATAACTAAAACAAGACTAAACAATACAATTCAAACTTTTATTAATGATGAACTTAGTAGGCTCAAAAAATTAAACATAGTTTATATAAGTTGATATTCGTCTTCAAAACGACTTTGATCTTGTCTTTTGTTTTCACTGTATTTCTACACCTTTACATTTTATTGTTGGGGCTGGACAATTTCTAGAGAGTCACACGGTAAAACATGATTAATATCAATGCTACCATCACTATAAATTTCAGATTGTGTACACATCAACCATCTTTGATAAATAAAATCATTAGGTAGAAAATGATATTGTTGTCGATCCTTTATCTATGATGACACAGTACACGTTGCGGATTTCTGTTGCCATCGACCCATTTTAGGAATCATTGTTTTGTCTCTACTTTTGCTACACTCTTTGCGGTGCTTTTTATTTTAATTTCTACATTTCTTTCATTTATACACGTGTACATGGTCTGAACACCTTAGTGCTAACGTCCGACGTATATTTGTGTACTTTTATGAAATTGTGAATTTATTCATGCAAACATTTTTTTCTATTTCTATCCAATCGAATAACAAATTAGTGCATACAACATGATGCATTGAAAGACGTATTTATCTAATCTTTTCATTATCTTCACAACATTTGTAATTACTGTCTATATTTCAATTCCATTAAATTAAAATTAACACAATAAACGACAATATGAGTTGAACATAAACCAAACAATCGAAATAAAGTCGGAGTTACCTATCTGCTTGTTGATGAGAACAAACATACGGAGATAAAAATATCAATGTAACGAGAAAAGAAAACACCGGATAAATCAAAATCCAGTTGTTGGAGGAAGGAATAAATTATCGATAAAACAAGAGTTTATAGGAGCATGCAGAAAACTTGTAGTCGTAATAAAGGATAAAAGAGATACTCTCTGAGCGCAGATAAAACCTCAACAGAAGAAAGAATATTTTAATTCCTAAATGTCTCCTAAATGCTACAATGCAATAGTGTGACATCTCGAAAAAATCTCAAGAAATGCATTGAGAACATAAATACAAATCAATCAAGATCGTTGCATAGAAAGGATTTTTCTGTTGGATATTACAATATTTCCAGTGAAGTATAAATGATTATTGCCTTTTACACTGAGAAAAAAATGAAAGAGGACTGTTTTCGTGATACTAAAAAGTTGAGATGCACATTGATAAGGCCCAAGGGCGAATCGTGGTTTTTCATGAAAACGAATAAGGATTACAAGTTAAAGTTTCAAAGAGAATTTAAAATTATTTCCAGTGATCATTACACAACGTATATCACGAACAGAAGGATACATTTATATGATACAAAAGCTATGAAACTAAATAATGTAAGTATGTAAAACCAAACTTTGATGATTACGTTAACAACAAAACTATTTCAGTTGGAAATTTATAGTCTGTAGCTGTTAGAAATATTTTTCAGATTGATTTCATTTCTAACTCTGACATCGCTTGTTATAAACAGTTAAAAAGAGGTGAAATTAACAGACTAAATATTACCACAAAAGATTAAGACACAAAAGTAACATATGTTAAGGGTATGTTAAGCACGATTATTTCATGACAAATACGTAGAAGACGATTGTTTCATGATAAATATGCAAAATACGATTTATTTAATAATTTCACTTGCGATGTGATGGTTGGTGTGCACGTATCGTTCCTGTTTCTTTGAAAATAAGTTTAGAATTTGTGTTTCATATGTTTGTCTTTGGCTTAGTCAGTTTCAGAGGTGTAAATAATTACGACAATTCAGCAGTACGTACGGCAGGTGAGAAAGGCATTTTATGAAAACTTTTGTTATATAAATAACAAAATGAAGTGGATCGGTGCATATTAAAGGCTCTACAAGCTGGCAGGGATACCACAAAGAACTAATAACCTCTGTCATGTCACATACTCTCTGAGAAAAGTTAAATCATTTCAATGTTTCATATCTGTTCAAATATGGTGTCTTCATAGGATTGTTTTCTCGACTCTTTAGATACGAAGGTAGAATGAGATGCTCATAACGCAGTGTTTAAAAAGAAGGAAAACTCCTGATTCATAATAATGTATTATCTCAGAGATTATAAATTCAAATTTAATGTCTACAACATATGAATGGGACAGAAAGATATGCAGTTACCTGAGTTAAAAGTAACAGAATCCAATCAGGCATTGTGAATGGTAAGTGAGAAAGTGTCCGTCAATATAAACATTTTAAAATCCTGATTAATTGTGGTTCCCAAAATTTGAATGATTTTGCTTTCAACATAACATATACCATTTTACTTCTTCAGATACTTCAGACGTCCCAAGAATTAATTAAAATCTAACAAGATGCATATATTATGTAAGATATGCAGCTGCCATTATATAGAGAAAAAATATGTCAATCAATTTAAATCATCGATTTGTATCTTCGAATGCTAAAGACTGCAAAAGTAACATCTGCGAATTATACCTCCACATCCACATCATCCCCAACCCATTGATGCGGACAGAGCAGGACGAATAGGACCAAATGGCGTAGGCCTTAAATGGTCATATAGCCCATCGCCGTCACAATTTCTAATACATGCGGCAAAATAGAGACATTTCCTAGGGCCCACAACCTTTGATTTTGTCCCAACCGGAGCAAACTAATCTCTGTGTTACTGTTTGTTTTACTGTGTTTGTCCCGGAGCGAACTAATCTCTGTGTTACTGTTTGTTTTACTGTGTTTGTCCTAACTGGAGCAAACTAATCTCTGTGTTACTGTTTGTTTTACTGTGTTTGTCCTAACCGGAGCGAACTAATCTCTGTGTTACTGATTGTTTTACTGTGTTTGTCCTAGCCGGAACAAACTAATCTCTGTGACCGGAACAAACTAATCTCTGTGTTACTGTTTGTTTTACTATGTTTGTCCCAACCGGAGCAAACTAATCTCTGTGTTACTGTTTGTTTTACTATGTTTGTCCCAACCGGAGCGAACTAATATCTGTGTTACTGTTTGTTTTACTGTGTTTGTCCTAACCGGAGCGAACTAATCTCTGTGTTACTGTTTGTTTTACTGTGTTTGTCCTAACCGGAGCGAACTAATCTCTGTGTTACTGTTTGTTTTACTCTGTTTGTCCCAAACATGCATGACGTCATGATTTTAGTATTAAGCTAGTGCATCTGTTTAGTTTAATTTGATTTAATTAAAAATGTAACATATACTTTATATAACCTATAATTTTTAGTATTGGTCAACAATCATTAGGTCATGCCTTGTATTTTGTTTAGATACGTAAAAACTAATTTAGTTATTACTTACGGCCTCTTAAAAATGCTGTAAACTTTATGAATGGATCTACGCCTTATTGAAATGACTCATCCTACAGCAAAATGCATACGATAATAACAATTAAATATTAAAATATTGTTTACGACATATCCCTTAAAAACTATATTTGCCAACGAAACTGCGTATACTATAGATTTACATAACACTGTATTTTCTCTGTTGTTGTAGAAGTGATCAGGTCAGGCCTGTTCCATTCTTTATTTCAGACCATGGCCAAAACTTTAGTTGTATTAAGTAATTCAGCAAATTGTGTTCGCAATGTGTGTGGCAAATAATTGAGAAAGAAAAAACGTATATACCTGAATTAAGGTTTATCTTTTTGCCACCCAAATGTCCCAAAAATGAGGAAATCTCATATTTAAAGGAAACAATGAACCATTCCTTTGCAGTAATTTAAATTCCACTCTAGATGTGGATATAGGCAGTTGTCATTAGGTAAAATAGCGGGATAACACTACTAACGCCAATAATGGAGACCTTTCACGCAATGATTATCACGAGGAGCAAGAAGCACTGAAGAAAGAATCAGACTTGGAACAAATGCGCAATGCACCCATTCCAAGGAAATATTAGAGCAAAAAGTGTGGCATAAGAAATAATTAGTAAAAAGTGTGGCATAAGAAATAATCAGCAAAAGTGTGGCATAAGAAATAATTAGCAAAATGTGTGGCATAAGAAATAATCAGCAAAAAGTGTGGGATAAGAAATAATCAGCAAAATGTGTGGCATAAGAAATAAATGAACAAAAAGAGTGGCAAAAGAAATAATGAGCAAAACGTGTGGCAAAAGAAGTAATGAGCAAATAACTGTTGACAAGGTAAAACAACAAACCAAACCGAAAATTATGTGGCGTTAAATATGAGTACATTTTGTTCTTTAGTCGGTGTGGACGATTTAAGAGCCCATATTTATTTAATCAAAGTTATTTAAGAGAAACTGATGTCTCTAGATTCAGCAACTTTATTCGACGTAGATGTTACCATTGATCATCCATGGGATATTAAGAAACATATAATATCAGGGTGAGATGTATCAACTACTTCGAAAGTAAAATCATTTCAAGTGTGCCTGTAATGTTTCTGTTGATTGAAATGTATAAATGATGGGATAAAATTCAAAAACGTAATTTTCAATCAGTTTATTGCAGATGATACTAGCTTGTCCAAGTGAGATCAGTGTCTGGTAAATCGGATTTGTCGGGAAAGAGATCGCACTATGATGAGCCGTGCGTGTGCATGTCTTTTTTCTATTTGTATGTGGCATGGTTTCGCCAAATTTTGACTAATGGGACTATAGTTTGAGTGATGATAATATTTGTGTTGTTACAAACCCAATTGGAGCCACACTAGATCTACAAAAATAAGTCAAAGTCACGATATAACATTGCTAAGTATCCAGATGTGTTTGCTGTATCAGAAAAACATGTATCTCATGACGACAAATGTCAGCAGTCATAAACAGCGCCGGATTAATCACCGTGGAGGCCCATAGGCAGTCAAACTTTTGGGTCCCCAGACCCACGGTCACGGTCTCATGGGGGCCCCTGGGGGCCCCTGATGGGGCCCATAAAAGTCGCGGGGCCCATAGGCAGTTTCCTACTCTGCCTAATGGGTAATCCGGGACTGGTCATAAATATAAATAAACAGTTGCGTTTTGTTCGATATATTTATGTCAGATGTCTTCTCAGAGGAAACAAAATCAAAAACCACATCTGAACACTCTAAAGACTGTCCTTATATGAACATTTTTTAAGATTATTTATATCAAAATGAGTCAGGTAAAATCGATTACAATTCACGTAATCAGAATCCTGTAAATAACAACATATGATACGCACGTATGGCACATGTTAATGGTGTTCCTAAATACAACAAGTTCCCTGTTGTAAAGAAAATGTATTCAATTTACTGAAATCATCAGTTATCTTGACATGCGAGCTACATATTATTATCTATAACTCAAATTTTAGGTTGGTATCTCTCAATAATAAATACTCGATGGAATAGAATTTCATCCATTTATAAACAAACAATATGTAATTTCATATGTTTTGTGGAGCATTTCTCTAAACCTCTATATTAACATTTTCAGTTGGATACCATATATACACATAATACGAGATGATTCAAAGGACTGATATTTTTTACCATTTTCTATTGTCTTATTCCCTGGGATTCTTATATGTTTTTTACATACAAATCTTGTTTTTGGTATTATGTTCCTGTGGGGTTTAACGCCGGTTTTCAACACACGATAGACTATGCATGGCGGTCAG
Source organism: Unio pictorum (assembly GCA_030141615.1). Lineage (NCBI taxonomy): Eukaryota > Metazoa > Mollusca > Bivalvia > Unionida > Unionidae > Unio > Unio pictorum. The sequence continues at coordinate 1,260,180 of JARLTB010000220.1, read as the reverse complement.
TATAAATGATGGATGAAGAACCCACGAAACCCCCCAGAAAGAACAGAGAAGCTACTGCAAAGTTTTCTCACATACCCACATTGGCTGAATCTGAGACTCGAACACACGCAGAAGTGAGATGGCAGTGATCCGCAACGGAGAGCGCTTCAGACCACTCGGCCACTCGTGGCCCCCATGTTTTGGTATTAAAATTTTCAGTTTGTTTGCATTTATGTACATGCGTCTGGTTTCATTTGCGATTGTGCTTAACGTTTCCTTGAACTTAAATTCCTCTTAACGTACATACTTCTTCTAAAAATACCCTTAGGATCCAGGTACAGGATATTTGGGGACGTTATGTTATGTAGAACGAAATTCATAAGGATTTAAGAAAGGACATCAATAAATTCGGTCAACGTTTTTATATGTTCTCTACCATGTCATTTTTTGTTGCCGAGAATGTTTTTTGCTAACATGTTAGCAACCACAACGCAGTACCAGTCTAACTGAACAGTACCTTTCCAAAGTCTAAATTTACGTAATACGAAAGAGGAGAATACTAAGAAAGTGAATATTACTATTATCGAAATTACATTTCCATCATTCGACTTGCAATATGATGCTTTTTGGAATGAACTAAAGTGGTTCTCATAAATGACAGGTGACATGGGACTATTATCAGTTAGGAATGATAATCATAAAAAGAATGTTTGCAGCCTCGTTTTATCATTATCTTTCTCTTGGCCAGTTTGTAGGGGCATGTATTTGCTCTTATATCATTAAGATCAATACTTTTATTTCGTTGCCATTGCTACAGAACAAGTGTAAACTGTATATATCAATTCTAAATTCAATATCTCCTCTGCAACTTTAACGTGATGAATTTATGTGTAAAGAGTTCAAAATTCCCATGGCAACGCTTATTTTATCACTTTTTTATCGATTGGGAAAATGGGAGTGTTCATGGAATACGTGTGTAACAATGACTGCGTTCGGTAAAATTGCAGAGAGAAGTTTTATCCTTCAGCATGATGCTACCTTTTGAGGATATATACAGGTACATACATAATACAGCAAAATAGTAGGCTTATGTTTTTATTATTCGATTGTATATTTGGTGTAGGCATTTTTAGTATGAAAGATATATGAAGGAAATCAAACACTTCCATGCCAATCTACTAATTTATATGTAAATAAACAAATTTCAGGACATCATATCTGTTAATGTCAGTAAATAGTTATGAAATAAACATAATAATGAATTACAGCCAATTATTTCTCTGATTTCGTCAAATTCATATGAAAACGAGCTTTAGAGGCAAGTTATAACATGTTTATACATGACATACTGGACAAAATGTAGATAATATATAGATCCTTGAGTTAATTTTATGAGGTCTAGTTACTGACACTTACGTGAGCACTTTATCGATATCAGTATTATTTGTATATTGTTTATAATGTGTTCTGTACAAGGTGTTAATTCCGAGAAATACATTCTTCGATCATAGGCGGTCGGCAAGTACAAATCATTCGAACTAGCTGTCCGAAGTATAAGCCATACGTCATGCGCACATCATGTACACGTCTCGGTAACCTTGTCACTGCATCGATGCACAAGACTTTCTTACGAAAGTTAATGTTAGGAAAAAAGTAGTATAGTGTTACACATTAAGTTAGGCCAAGTATTAATGATCCCTCATCTAGCCGGTTACAGCCAGCTAACAAGAAAAGAGAGCTGACATCTGCTGAATATAGAATTGACACGAGAAATAATATAGCGAATAGTGAACATGAAAAACGTACAATCTTACTTGCACGCAATTGGAAAAGCAAGCACCACCCTATAGTGTTATAACACTAGGGTGCGAAGAGGTTTTGAAAATCTCGTTTATGCTGCAGGAAACATTCAGAACATGGTTAAATCTACAGTAGATGGTTGTACACAGCTGGAATCAGGGAACTCTAAACTCAGAAATGGCATTCGGAAACTTCCTTAATTATGCAGACAATGCATAGAAATATAGCAGTCAAAACTGCCTCCAGATTACAAATGGACATACATCACACTTCCTTTTACTATATGTTCTCTACACATATGTCTCAGTACTGACCTTTCAACTGTGTGACAATCAATACAAATCATATGTTAATCTAAAATACCTCCAAAGATGACTTCATGGTGAAGTTCTTGCCAAGGGTTCACCGGCATTTTTTTGCGAGGCTGTACTGTAAACAGAGCAGCATGTAAACAGAATACAGATTTCACTTCCGGATCATCACCAAGGCCTTATTATTCAATGGACACTGTCACCGAAATACACACAGACAACAACTCTAGGAGCTCATATTCTCAAAAATAAACAATTACCTTTAAATCCCTACCAAAAAATGCATAAATATAACTCTTCTATCACCACCAAAATGAGAGAGAGAGAGAGAGAAAAAAAAAGGCCATGATGCCCCACTACATCAGTCCATATCTTAACCAAATTGAACAATACAAATTAAATGCATTTTGTGTTTAACGTACATCATTTCGCTGTTTTATTACCTCCTAGTGTTAATGTACCTGGGAAAGTATATTTTATTCCTTTGACCTGTATTTCATTCTCGGACAGTTTAAAATTATTTAGTAGAGAACCTGAGTAGATTTTAGTATAAAGTTTTCATCTCTGTCCTCTAAATACCCTGTAACTATGTTCATAACTAATTACTGAAGGCTATACAAGCACATATGTGTTACTCAGGAAGTCATCCCATCATAAAAAACATTAATTGCTAGGACCCCTAATAAAAAGCTTGAATGAACAATACAAAAAAGAATTTTGTCTTTGCATATTGTAAATGAAGGTCTCATTTTGACTTGCATATATATTTTCACTGAGACAATTTGACAAATATTAATCAATGGAGCTTGTATATGGTGTAGGAATCTAAACATGCTGATATCTATTAATATCATTCCAAAAAATATTATATATGTGCATCAATTAATTTGAGATCCTGGCGGAACCTTTACCTGGCAGAGAAGTCAAATCTTGTTTCAAAGAGCCTTCAGAACCTCGTCCGTTTACCGATGATGGAGATATAACACTTCGGATGATGACCCTAGAAAGTCACAGTTCCTGATAATCTATTTCCGTTGTTGTTTTATCTTTACCAATCCTTTCGAAGGTCTGATACACTTATCCTTAGTTTGTTGGTTTGCTGTTTTATCGAATTCTGCATTCTGTAACTGAAAAATGTTTCCTATTCAAAAATATCTTCGGTACTTTAGTTATTAAGATTGCTAATTTGCTCTTCGTTTTCATTTTGCACACCGCTAGAGACGAATGTTTATTAAATATTTTTTTCCCAAAACTCTATGATCCTCACTCTATAATACCAATAACACAAATTTTATACAATAGTGATATGTATCACTGGTTCAACTCCTATCTTTCTAGGATGAAATCAACAATCAATGACAAACAAAAAGCATTCATAGCTTAGAACAAATAACTCTGAGAACGGGCGCATGGTGCCCTCACACGTTCACAAAGCAACGCACAACGCATCGCTAGAAAGTGCGCTAACGAGTACTGGCAGCTTCTGTGTGAAGGAATTCAGCACAGTGCCTAGTCTGGAAACATCCAAAGTATGTACAGTGTTATCAAGAAGGCTCTAGGCACTACAGTGAAAGACATCGTCCCTGAAATATCTGACGAGAGAGAATATGACAGACCGTGAGCAAAAGATGGCATGATGGGTAGAGAACTACTCATAGCTATACTCCCGAGAAACGTCAGTCACCGGTGAGGCCCGTAGCAGCATTAAGAGACTGCCAACCGTGGAGGAGGTCGACAAAGTACCCACCTTATAGGAGTTCTGCAAAGCAATCGACTAACTCACAAACGACAAAGCACCAGGTTGTGATAGCATCCAGTACGAAGCTATTAAACGTTGGAAACCAACCTTTGCTTCAACCGCTCCACGAGTTACTCTAATTCTACTGGGATAATGGAGTAGTCCCTCAAGACATGCGGGACTCCACGATTGTGACCCTTTGCAAAAGAAGAGCGACCTATGGATCTAGTTCCTGAGCCTCGTTGGCAAAGTGTACTCCCAAATCATACTCAACAGGCTGCACGTGCTGGCGGATAGTGTGTACCCGGAATCTGAATGCGACTTCACAGCAGGCAGGTCAGCAGCATACATTATCTTCTCCATCCGAATACTCCAGGAGAAGACAGAGAGATAGGTCAGCCACTCTACATGATGTTCATTGACCTCACGAAGCCCTTCGACCTGGCCAGCAGGAAGGGTCAATTTGAACTTCTCAGTTATATTGGTTGTCCGGGCCCACCAAACACAAATAAATCCGCAGCATGATGATAGACTCTTTCCATGCCGATATGAAGGGAACAATACTGTATGATGGATTATCCTCTGAATCCTTCTCCATCAACAGTGGCGTGAACAAGAACTGCTCTTGTCCTATGCCTTTGACACGCCCACTGATGGCATATATCTGCACACAAGGTATGAAGGGAGAATTTTCAAACTGGCACGACTGCGATTAAAGACCAAATTGAGGTCGGTGCTCATCAAGGAGATGCTATTTGCAGATGACGCGGGAGAATGACAAAGGACATCCTATATTTACATCTGGCCACTAGCGCCAGAAGAGTCATCCGCCACTCACTACGTTTTAATGACGTGTGCAAGAGGAACATGAAGGAATGCTTCATTTCATCCGACGGCTGGAAAGTGCAGGCCATGGACCAAAGCACATGGAGACTGACGATAAGCAAGGGCATTGCAGGCACCGAGGAGGAGAGTGCATTTGGCGGCTGAGAAACGTCAGAGAAAAAGAGAGCACAGCAACAACCCCAGTAACTCAGACTTCCCAGTATATCTGCACCAACTATAATAAGGACTGTAACTCGCGCATAGACCTGCACATCCACATCAGACGATGCCAAAATCCCAGAGAAAGACGACACTCCAAGGGCGCTATTCGCATCATTTCTTGAGACTGAGCCGCTGGTGATGATGATGACGTAGCATATATTTGTAAACTTCGATTATGTTCATATTCTGGTCACAGCATAACCACGAAGGACACTTTTACTCGGCATGGTTTCTCAATTATAATTATATTTGTTTACTAATCTATGTTCTTTTTCTTTTTATACACGAGTCGCGGTTAGTCCTAAAATAAGTATTCCTCATTACACACGAGTCGCGGTTAGTCCTAAAAAATGGTATTCCTCATTGCACACGAATCATAGGTAGTCTTAACACAAGTATTCTTCATTGCTCACAAGACATATTTGGTCTTATGCTCTGTTTATTTAATTTGCTTTTTATTTGGATGTTATAAAATGTTTAATTTCATTACATGATATTGTATCGTAACATAGCACGCTAAACTTGAACATGTCCAAAATTGAGTTCATTTCTGCTTGACCCAACTGATATTATTTTCATTTAATTTATGTCAGCAATTAATAAATAGCTAAATTGTTCTCTGTGTATATGTATAATAATATCAGGAGTATTATTCAGGTAAACAAGAGGAGAAAATATATTTATTTGGGTGTGTGTTTTGAGTTTTCTAAGTGATGTTTACAGTTTTATGTGTTGTAAATACACAACGCTCATTAGATCATTCTAGGAGGTTATTTTCCATTATGTAATAATGTTTTAGAACATTGCTAAGTGGCATGAGGTTATGTAGAGAAATATATAATCTTGTGGCTCTGAGAATTTTACCATTCGTGTTTTAACATCTAGCACTTTTGAGTTATATTATGTTGTTACCAATTTGTGATGAATTTTATTGGCTTCAAATTATTTAATTGAAGTGATTATTTTCTCTGGAAATACAAAATAGCTCCGATAAAATTCTTGCATAAAGACATTGACTGGAATTAATACTGTAATCAAACCTGGAATTATATTAATGGGATTCGAAAAAGGACGCTTGACACATCAGCACACCATAACTATAATTTATACGCCATTGCCTTCATTTCTGTATTTCTTCGGGACTTTTACTGAAATTTATTTAGAACTATAAATTACTAGGACTTGTGTCTGATCTAATTCTTTGATTATTTTAGGATTTAATTCACAATGCCGTAAGTTCTTCGTTCTCATTTTGTTTTGTATTCAAGGAAAATAAATTATTTGTTCAATTTAAAAAATCTTGTTGCCTAAAGCTCTTTTTGTTACTATTTTAAGAGTATATACTAGTAACACCTAACATAAGTATTTCGCATTACCTGCTTGCCATAGTTAATTATAATATAAGTATTTCGCATTACCTGCTTGCCATAGTTAATTATAAGTATTTTTCTATCCAACTACTACTTGTCCTTTGGCGTGTTTAATTATACGATTCTTTACCTTAGTATGTTGATTTTGTAATATTTTAACACACTCTCGGCCTTACATCATGTTTCTTGGTATCCATGGCAACTATAATTTCCCAAGACATAAAGCATTCACTACCGCATGAGATTGTTTGCCATGTGACGATATTGAACTGTATGTTATAACTATCACTGACTATATACTCTTTATCTCCATCTAATGTATTCCGAACATAATTGCTAAAGTTAAGCCATTATAACTTTATTTCAAGTGAACTCTCACATCCACTTTATTCAAATTATAAGCGTTGTAAAGGAAGCAAATGTTTGTCCAGTTTAAAAAGGGCCTTCCATTGTATCGACTTACAAACCAATATCGCATATAGTTACTGTTGGAACAGTTTTTGAAAGACTGATATTAAAATACATATTCAATCACCTATGTAAAAATAACATTATTAAAAAAAATCTAGTTTCGTTCAGGTTAATCAATTAACATAGCACTATGATGTGTTCTGTAAAGCAATATATACTGATAAGTAAATCAGAGTTTTGTTTTGCGATAATAGTAAAGCTTTAGACCAAGATTGACATCAAGGTTTCGCACACAAACTTAAAGCTACTGAGGACCGAAGTGGAGGCAAAAAAAGATACATGTTGTAGATTTTGTCAAAAGAAAAATCCGGCCAAGCTCCGGTGACCTAGTTGTTAGAGCTTCCGCCTCGGATGCGAAAGGTTGTGGGTTCGATACCGGGCCGAGTCATAGCAAGGACTGGTCAGCCTGGTGTAATGATAATGTGACTGGGTGGTACATCATGCTTCATGTCTGCTACATGCAGCCATCGTAGGGATATGACTGAAGTTTTTAAAAAAAAAAAACAGATTACACACACACACGCAACCACACACACACACACACCAAGTTTCGTTAGAAATACCACAATTAATAAAATTAAAATTCATTTGTAGACTAACAAACCATGATGTGACTTTTTAATTGCCACTCGGCAAACAACGGAAGTATTCTGCTCTCCAATTACACTCGTTCGTGCACAATAAAACGTTTACAGCATACATCATATATTGCCTAACTGTATTCTCGATTTCTGTATCTCAGGAATTAGTTCCAAAACTAATTTTAAAAACTGTATCTTTTACTGTTATCTCCAAAGCAGTATCGGTCCTTACCCTTGTTTAAGATTTGATTTAAACAAACGTCATCCATGTTGTCAGCTTCCTAACAAACATTACCTCTCGCATAAGTTTTATCGTGGTTGAATTTACACAGCCATGGAAAATAATATATGTACTTCAGTTCTTGTCATTTACTTTGCCATTTTTTTGAATGAATCATTTAAGTCTTGCAAAATAATATTTGATGGTCAATGTGTTTGCATCATCTCAAGCCATCGATGAAAGTGTATTTCGGGATACTTTAACATGAAAGGCGGATAGGGTGCGTTTAGTCGAGTCTTGACTGCTTCGTTACTTCCTGAATACAAGTATACCACTCTAAGAATTGACTCTTGCTGGTGCTTTTGCAAAGACAAGCAAGCGTAACATCATCTGTCTTTTCCGTCCTGTTGAGAAATAATCCTCAGATATAAATTACTGCCATTAAGAAATAAATTGGAACTACTTTTGTTTACATGGCACTTAAGTTTTTCTGGAGGAACAGATGTGATGCACTCATCTAGAGTCGAATCTTTTTAATATATTCGATTTCTACGAAAATAGGAAAGTTTGATCTCGACTAGACAGAAATGGCAGTGCAATGTTGCGAAATCGAAGCATATAAGCTCTCGATATTATGAAGAAATAGATTAAAAACACGCACCTGATCTGTGTGGTGTGTACAGATTTTTCTTTTTTTATATTTTCACAGGGTAAACAAGGAAATTAACGGTGCCCAAGCAGTTATTAAATTGTAAAATAGGTAAAAAATGTTTACAATCGCCATTAACCCATTTACAATTAAGAAATCGTAGCGTTTTCCTACACACAAAGGGTGACTATACAGGGTTTGGAGAGATTGTGACTCTAGGAGTGAACATAAAAAACTGTAACAATTTATTAATTTGTTTAGTATTGGCCAGAAAATGACGGTATTGCAATAAAATTAATTATGAACTGGCAACGATAAATTTGCCAGTGGAGGAACAAAAAAAATCATATACAATAAAAACTGCTGATACCGATTACATAAATCCGCCTTAAGACCATCAATCAACAAAACTATATCTAATACAAAGAGTGTGACATGGACTTCCGTGACAGGATAATGATGAAAATTATATTATTATTATGCAGATACCTTCTTGAGTTATCCGAGTTTGCCATGGTAATGAGATGGTCATGTGATTATTTTGATATAAAATTTGCACACTTTCTTCACCTATTCATCTTCTATACTTTGAAACCTTTACTGGATATAGATTACAGTTTCACATTACATCATCAGCCGCTTCACTGATGTTATCAGTAATAAGAAAAACAGTTTAATATGCTGTATCGGTATTTAAAAGAAAAAGATTTAGAACAGCACAATCTTTCATTGTTTAATTTTGACCCTGAATATTTGTCTGAAAATATATGTGCATAATTTGCATTCCCAATGCAGATATTAGCAATTTCAAATTTTGACACGATCAATAAATAACAATAAAACAATGAACACGTGTACTTTAGTCGCCCTCGTTTTTACACCTCTCTTCTTCCCGGTCGCGCCCAGTTATAAAAAGGAATAGTCTTGTAGGTAAAATATAGGATTTATGTGATAGAATGTTCATGATTCATATGCCATTATATACCGCGGATAAGGTAGTATACGTAAGTCATAGTGAATAATATGACGTTATTCGTTGTTTTTATTCCATTACAGTTATCAAGTGTTTTCCATGTCCTTATGACAATAATTTCGATTGGTTAAAATCGTATCACGTGAGACAAAAAAAGAAGAAATTATAAGTTTCTAATACTTATATATGTACTTGTCTTGTTTATCTAATAGTAACATTAAACAAGTATTAAAATAAAATTATGCTATTTATGACGTGATATTCATAAAAATGTTATGACTATTTATAATTATAAGAAATGAACAGCTTTTTGTGCAGGAACAATAAAGAATTTGAAATTTCAAAGTAAATGTTATATTATATATAAATGGTATTTGTTTAGAAACTGTCGTTCATGCAATGCGTAAACGATTTTCAAGTTTCATGACTTTGTGAATCTTGAAAATATGAGTTCAGCTTTTAAAAGTTTTGATGCGTTTTGTTTTCAACAGGATAACTTTTTTCAATATCTGTCACAGGCGCAACATACTTTTGGTAAGTGGTAAGGCATATTCATTTGAGAGAGAGAGAGAGAGAGAGAGAGAGAGAGAGAGAGAGAGAGAGAGAGAGAGAGAGAGAATATACCAAATACAATTCAAGACTATTCACGTCCATACAAATTTCTTTTTTTTCAAATTTTAAAATATGGTTTCCCAGTGTCTGAAATTGCCAAACTCTTGCCAGTCTCTGAAAGCATCATATAATAGCAGAATACGACAGAATACGATGATACAGATCGAATAATCAAAAATGATTAAACATTAGTGACGTCAAGCTTCGTCTTCATCTTAGAGTTTACAGATGTGGGGAAAAATCTCCTAAAACAACATGCTTGCTTAAATAAGTGTTCAAGGTTAGATCATGTATTATGGGGAAGGGAGGGACAATTTGGCTAACGTTGGATGATATTGTTTCTGCGTTATGAACAATCACTAAACCAATCCACGTTTACATTTATTTCTGTAATCTTGCCTGACATTGCAATCTATGACACAGATTTTAGAACAAGATCTGAAACAAAATCAGAAGATGCCTTATTCGCAGTAAAATTGATGTTCAAGAAGAGTATATACAGTTTTCTTACCAGGAAATGTATATACAGTCAGCTCATCAAAGAACAGTGTCTAGATATGTCTGAGAGAATTTTCCAGTACACTATCTTTTTTGTTTGTGCGGGAGGGGGGATGTGGAGGAGTTACATAGAAAATCAAGAAAATTTAGATACATTGCAATGCATTTATACTGTTGTTTATTCATTGCTTATACATCACTGTAAGCAATATATTCTTGCAGTTATGGAAAAAGGCACGAATTGAACACAGATAAACGCAATCCTATGTGAAAAGTGACACATCAATATTTCATCATACTAGTTTTTATTATTTTTCCTAATTTAATTTTACAGAAGTGGTGTTATAATTTATATTACTGCACATGGTATCACTTGACCGAGCGGTGTCAAACCCTGGCGTTAATCCCGCTGGAAGTCATATGTTTTCCCAAAATTTCCAAAAACTTCCATGCAATCTGAGTTGTAAATTGGAAGGTCAGACGTGTCTTCTCTTATATACTAAATTGAATTCTAATCAATTCGAGACCATAGATAAAACGACTTGCAAAAAGTCCATCAACCGCACATTTGCATGGCTTTTCTTCGTCATCATCAGATTTCCGTACCGCCAGCCGGTTATGCCATAGAAAATACACTAGTGTCCCCTTTCTCACTGGGAACTATTAAACTCCGCCACCCTAGGCCAGTAAATGTACACTTTTACAGGCGTATTACCCTAATATAACTACACCTATTTTCAAATATGGACACATAAACAGTATCTACCAAGTAACTACTTATTGATTCCATTGTGTAATTTACTGGTTTCCTACCGTAAATACTGCCATCTCAGCCACACCACTATTGTACACCACTAGATTTCAATATGGACTATGTTACAACCAGGGACAGTCATTCGGTTTGGACCTAAATTCACTACTAGCGAACCATGGCATGGTTCAGACTCACTAACACTCGACTCCGTGACGTTTGCTCCTAATAATTGGCTAATTATTTCGGGCTAGGAATATTTCTATGGCGCCGAATCCCAATAATTACACAAATAAATCTAAGAAATGGTTAATAACGGGGCACTATCAAACGCACATACTTCAAATGTATTACACTATTAAACACAGCAGCCTTAATTAAAGACGAAACATACTCATTTATATAAGTATCACAGATGTTCAAGTTTTGGCAACATTTTGCATACAAAATAGCCAGTCTATTAATCGTTTGTTTTTTCTGTTCCTTTTTTTAAAGAAGAAATTATTAGATTTGTGTCTTTTTTTATTAAAATAACAGTTACTTGATTTGACGGATATATGTATCATTTATACAAAATGAAATGTTCTTCCTGTCAAAATGATTACTGTAAAAATCTGGCCGAATTATATCTAAAGGTTTTTGTGACATCGTTATATTATTTGTTTTATTTTTATCAACAGTAGTAATATACGATTGCGAATAGGCATTATTTGCATAATTGGAAACGGCAAATTCCAGACTGATGACCAGTTTAAATAAGTCATTTAAATATTTTCTATTTTTAGCAACAGTGGCCATGTCAGATATCGGATCTGCACCATGTGAGCCGATTTAAAATCCCTCAGTGTCATTGTGCCTTCTGTAATTTTGGTCAGGTCTGTTAAGCAGATTTGGTGAGGAAATCATTTAAAAGCTGTTGAACTTTAAGTGACGCCTGGCATGTATGGTGGTAGTTCCGTTTCAATTGTACAAACATGCTAGTAGGAATTCTTTTAAATTTGGTCAGACTTGGTTCAGCGGCTTTTGAGCAATTGTTTTGTCTTTTCTGGCCAAATTGGCATCGTTTTGCTTACTCGTGGTCAAATTTTTGTTTCCTTATTTTAATGCCTGCTAAAGTTAAAGTACTAAGGCGGATTTCACGGACATGGGGGCAGCCATTTGATCCGATGTATATTACGGTCTTGGACAGTCTTCACAACTACAACATGTAAGGAAATGTCAGCCAAGGTACGTGAAAATAGCGGCAACATTCTTGCCACTGTACAGGATGAAAATTCAAACAATTTCACCTTACACATGTCACTCTGTCAGAAGCATGTGCTAACTGTGGAAGTTCCACAAAACTACCACTCAGGTAATAGTAGTAGTAATAGTAGTAGTATATGATTTCTTGTAGGTTGTATAGCTAAATCTGTCTAGTTGAAAGCATCTAAACAGTCATTTTTAATAATTCTCGTGTATTTCTTACACAGAACAGTATTTATTAGTAGCAAATTCGCATACATTCCCACCCACCCACCCTCAAGCACATTGTTAAGCTAGCTATTTTAAAAATGCATATTGCATTTTCTCAACATAGCAACCTATACTTTGCTAAAAGACAAGAACGTGAAACTTACCACGATTATTCCTGAAATGTCACTAATACATTTTGCAGCATGAAGTATGATAATACGGATTAGATTGACAGAGGTTAGAGGTCGAAGGTTTAAAAGGTTGCTCAATCTTCAAGAACTAGTGTAAGGACGAAAAAATATTCTGCTTTGTCGTCATATTTTCCTTATTTATTTACACAAATGAATGAAAAGGAACATTTTTGCTATATTTCTTTATTTAACACAACAGGTTTAATTTGAATTTTCTGTGTTCTGAGTTCAAATTTAATAAGGTCATTGCACACAATACCCGCATTAAGACATATTGGTGTGAGCAAGATCAAAATAGGCATAATTAGCTTATTTCCATACATAACATTAATATTTATGTACAATTTCGTTGACATAATCATACATGATCTCATGAGAAAGGTAATTGCAAGAATTTTCATGTCTGTGTTGTGATGGAACTACACAGTTTCGTACTTGCATACGATTTAAATTGTAATACAAAATAATTTCAAATGTTTCCTCTAAGGTTATCCTGATTTTAATAAGGATTTCGCATATCATTGGTATTGTTAGATGACCAAATGATTATTGTATTGATGTACGTTTAATGGTTGCTGATGTGTGCCCATCAAACGACTGCTAGCTCCACTTGATCATTTTCACTTCCTGGACTTAAAATGTAAACTGTATTAAAAAAATACTCGATAACATTTGTTACTGTATTTATATATATCTGGTGACTCCCTTTCAGAGGCCGACAATGACCACTCTGGCTAAAGTAGTCTTCCTGCTAAAGTTAATGGATATTGCACTAGTTGACACTGATGGTTCGAGAGGACATGGAGGCAGACATTTTGATCAAATATGTATTTTGTTCTTGCACCATCTCCAGAACTACAATATGTAAAGAAATTGCAGCAACAGTACATGAAAGTAGTATGCAAACATTCTCTCCACTGTGCACGTTGAAAATGAAAATATCTTACACCTGTCACTCTGTCAGAAGAACATAATAGCAGTGGAGCGCATGCGCAAGCATGTATGTATGTATGTATGTATGTATGTATGTATGTATGTATGTATGTATGTATGTATGTATGTATGTATGTATGTATGTATGTACGTACGTACGTACGTACGTATGTACGTATGTATGTATGTATGTATGTATGTATGTATGTATGTTCGACATAATTTGCATCAAATATAATTTAGAAAAAAGGACAGGTAGAAGTTTTCCTTCTTTGTTTCTGTAGCGGTGGCCATATTTGACAGTGGTTTGACATTACTTGATTAAATTGAAAAGACTTCAGTTCCGGAATGCACCTTGTCACACTTGATAAAAACTGTCTTTTTGTGATTAAACTTTGAAATAACGACTGTTGACGGACGCACAAAGATCAATGCACAGCAGATGCAGACCCATCGAATAACTCATTGACATTATGTCTAAGTGAGATGGAAGTTCGTTTTTCGATATTGTTATAGAAGACACACGATTGGCAAGGAACCAATGCTAAAACCGGTTCTAAGAGGGCATGTCCTATGAACAGCCCTGCTATTATAAAATCAGTTTAGCCACTTTCTCACCTCAACCAAATTAGTAAGGAAGCCATACGCATATTTTAAAAAGTATTCAAAGAAAGTATGATCAAATCTGATTCAGATATCCTGGAGAAGAGGTTAAAAAGACGTTTCTACTTAGCTCTAGCAATTTGCAATACACAGTGCTGGGAATGCCATTCCTAAGAAACATTCAAAAAAGTTTGATAAACTTTAATTTAGCTAAGCCGATCTATAGAAGGGATCGAAAATTGGTTTTCAACTGATTGCTAACGATGTCACAGTATTTCTAGGAATGCAACTTACGACACAATTTTAACAAGAAAACGCTCCTACCTAGATTAAAATTGGCTGAGCCGTCCTCGTGAAGAGGTTGAAAGTTTATTTTCAATGTGACTTATCGGAAAACTACGCCAATTCTAGGAGAGCCACCCTAAGCACAGTTTGTATACATAATGACCTGATAAATTGCCTTGCTTACATTGATCAAATTGACTCATCAGGCTTTGAAAAGAAGCCAAATATAGCAAATATGAAGAGTCGTATGAACGGACAACGGACACGGGTCATGCTCACGTGGCTTTTGGCTCAAGTATGAATCTGCAAGCAAGTACTTGATGGAACAATGCTTTCAGTAAACACAATTTGAAAGAAATCATACGTCTTTAAGAAACGATGCCTTGTCAATCACTGGATTGACACTTTCTATATTTGGTACAATATTGTTTCTTTATCTGTACTATAAAAAATGAACTGCCTTCTTATCCATGTGTATAATTAAGAATGTACTAAACAGAGACACGTCTTTTAGAAAAGATGACCTGAAAATCACCGGACTGACACTTTCTATATTTGGTACAATATTGTTTCTTCAATGTCTCCATCTACAATATAAAAAGGAGATCACTCATGAACTGCATGCATAATTAACAATGTACAAAACAAAGAAAACTTCAGAAATCAACGATCATAAGCAATTTGCAAACTGAATTACGGAATTATAAATAAGCCTCAACTATAACAAATTATGTTGATTATAAGAAAGTCAAAAAAGGGTGGAAGCATTTATTTACTGGGACGGGTGTATTGATTATTATTATTATTATTATATATATATATATATATATATATATATATATATATATATATATATATATATATATATAGAGAGAGAGAGAGAGAGAGAGAGAGAGAGAGAGAGATCTTGATGAAGTACTTCTCAGAATTTATGTCCATTTCCACCCCATAAACTCGCCTAATAAAATTGTACAGAACCGCTGAAGTGTATAGATTTGGTCAGAGTGATCGAATTTTTTTGTGCCATTGTGTAGTACGCAAACAGATACACATGTGTCTTAGTAATTCACATTAAAAGTGTAGTCTTTAAAGTAAATAGGATTACAGTGACCAACCTACTTTCTTTAATGCACATTTCAATAATCACTGCTTCATAAAATGTATGTCACTGTGATTTATCATAGTATGCAGATTGGTGTCCAAGAGTATTGTCAATGATTTAGTTTGGTGGTCTAAACCACAGCACACACCACGGTAACTGACCCCAGCTGTATGAATATAGAATTCAAACTCGCACCCATTTGGCTGTAAACCGGGAAAGCTAACCATTAAACCACCGCAGCTCCCTATTGTCCTAAGACTGACCTGACCATATGGTATACATGATTTAAAACTATGTCACGGTGACCTAAGTTTTGGTATTAATGTATTCCCAAGCCAGATTCCATTCGTGCCATATTATTTGAGATAATTAGTTCAACCAACATAGAGGTTTAGATTCGCTAAAACAGCTATCGCCACCAACAACTACTACACCAGGAGTATAGCAAAAGATATCCAACACAAAGTATTCATTTGGTAGAGCGTGATGAGTGGTGTATGAACTGTTACATACACATTATATATTATTAGTTCCATCCCAGAACAGGCAAAACGGTAGATCTACTCGTTTATGTAAGAATTCTGACGAATTGACTTAAAGCAAAGCCATATGACTTAAAACAAAGAACTTGATATAAAAATTCTTCAAGAAATGGACGATTTCTAACTTAAGAGTCCTAAACTGACTAGATAACACTTACCTCCCTGACATAAAAGCTAATAATGTCACTAAACAAGTGTGTACAGTATGGCAAAATCGCGACGTTATGTTAACTACCACACAAACATCTTCTAATGTGGATATTACATATGGTCTGGTCAATAAAATGGTCAAAAGGTATAATTAATTTGCATACTCATTTGCTGATCACATTGAACTTATTTGCCAAGTTTTAGTTTAGCCTTAGCTAAATGAGAAATATAATGTCAAGATCCGGAGAGGTACCGGCACAAAGCGTAATCATTCAGATGAAAGATCATCTCATTAGAATATGCAGAGAATGCATATAAAATCGTGCCTTTATATCAAGTTGGAGCAATTTTCAATCAACATTCGGAATCCTAAGTGGTGACAAGCTTAGTCAGTCAGATACAAGGTAACCTCATACATATGCATATATCTTGTCCATAATCAAGCTCATTCATCTTCTCAATGATGAATTGGAACAAAATCTGGCCACATATATGGTTGATAGAGTGCCGAGAAGCTCAGTCAATCAGATGCAAAGTCAAATCATATATATATGCATAAATCTCACTGATAACCAAACTCAGCCGAAATCGGGATGATCAGCATATATGCATATTTTCAATGTGATCAAAACCTAATCAAATATATAGTCTATATATAACGTTGAAACAAAACCATACATACAGGACCACATACATATCCATAGACATTGGTCTTGATAAAACTTACAGATAATTGGTATGACATTATCCCATTTACCAAGTATAAATAAAACTGGATCAGAAATACAATCTCTGAAGGGGTAAGATCATCTAATAAGATATAAGATCGTAAGAGCATCCAATCAGATGTAAGATCGTACAAACATTCAAATCAGATGCTAAATAGCACAAACCTCCAATCAGATATAAGATCATTCGAACATCCATTCAGATGTTAGATCATCTCACTAATATTCACAGGTCTTGTGCATAATAAAACTCGTTGAATACAGTGATTATATACGCCTATTGACCAAGCTTAATAAAATAATTTGATCAATAATGGTCTCTAAAGTAGTGAAAAGCAAGTCCAATCTGATACAATATCACTTCATTAATATCTATGTATGTATGTATGTATGTATGTATGTATGTATGTATGTATGTATGTATGTATGTATGTATGTATGTATGTATGTATGTATGTATGTATGTATGCATGCATGTATGCTTGCCTACATGCTTGCAGAAACGTTTAATAGCATATCGGCACAACAGTGACTACATGGTACCAAGTAAATTATTACTTATGAAGAAATATTATGAAACTGTATAAACCGAGAAATTCTTTGGCACCTTTTTAGGCAATGCGGTTAGAATATAGCAAATTATGACGAGTTATTTAAGGGTAAAATATTACTTAAATAACTCGTCAAAATTTGCTATATACTAACCGCATTGCCTTAAAAGGTGTCCTATATGTTCTCGGGTTGTACAGTGTCATAATATTTCTTCATCGAACGCACGTTAAAATATTTGTCTCAAAGCGTGGACGTCGACAGACTCAACAAGAATGCAGTCCACTGTCTGGGTATGCATTTTGGTCGAGGTTAACCTTCCAGGCTGTTTGCATGCAACAGGCTGAATAGCTGATAGCTTTTCATCCTTTTATACGACGGATGCCATTATCCAGTATTTGGTGTCCAAATGTTTTTGTTTTCTTCATTCAATATATTTTGCCACGTACAATGAATATGATGAATTATATAACATTTTCATTCTGTGTATTCAATCATCCATTCAGAGATAACGTGATTGCAATGTTCACATCTTTATCTGCAGTTTCATTATCTTGTATCACAATGTGGCTAGGCAGTCAATGATACGGAATACGTTTATCCGAATGGTATGAGCAACATATGCTTCTGTTATACATGTTCTATTAACGATTTATCGAATTTAAGGTTTTTTTAAAGGATGTCAGTGTGGAGAGGGGATCAGATAAGATGATATAATTAGGATTCTGAGAGATTTCAATGTTCTTTAAAACGCGGTACATATCAGTAATTACTTTCTTAAAAGCTGAGGTGAGCTCTAGACGGTACCACCACGTCTTGCAATGGCAGCGCTAATATTGTCTCAATCTATTGAACGACCTGAACATAGGAACATATAGCTACGGTAGGGATTTTTGATTTCATTGAATTTACTCCGTCAAATGTGACGATTTGATGAGGACTTTTGGAACTTGCAAAGATCAAGTACGTTTTAAATTTTTAAAAGTGTAATGGATGGGTGATAAGCAAGGTATTTTTTGGAACATATCATTTTGGAATAGAGTTTTCTGGACGGACAATACTAAATAAACTCCAACAGTTCCTGACTACATTTCGGATCAAGCATCTGAATGTATGATTTACATGTTGATCTGTATACAGTCGAGCGATATTCCAGTTTAAATCTTACTAATGACTTGTACAAATGGGACAAGACCTTCCGAACTGCTCCCAAATCGGTGTCTGTCATGACTCGTGTTGAATCCATGACTTGTTTTATATTTATCCATGAGGAATCAATTATGTGGAAGGAATGCTAGGTGCCCTTCACAACAGGAAGAAGACAACCATCAAGAGAGAGCTTTGGCTCATTGTGATTTGATGTAATCAGCAGAGGTGCCTGTAAACATGTTTCTGAGCTCCGTTTAATCTTATATGTTGTTGACGTTCAAAAGTATGCATACTATTTGATCTATAGCAGGTTAAACAGTCATTAACCGATATATGACCATCAGCCAGTTTCTGAATTAGACACATTTCACAATAATGTCAAATTTGTTGTTGAATAGGATGACTGACAAAATATTGCTCTGAGGTGCGCCCGTTTCCTGATAAAAACATTCAGAAAGGGCGCTATATATCTTAACTCAAAATTCATATAAAATTGGTGATAAAGTTAGGTAGTCGGCCACTTAGACCTAAGCTGAGAAGGTCACTCATTATACCAAACTTCCACGTGGTGTCGTAATATTTCTCCAAGTAAAAAATACCGCAACTATATGCTATTTATTATGAACACTTATCTAACAAATGTTTTAAGTCGGACAAGTTGGTATCGAGAGCTTCTCTGGCGTCTCATTCCACGATGAATGTCTGATAGTAATATCTTGAATTCTTGATGCCAGAGCAGTCTATCCTTTCCATGACTTCGCAAATACAACCTGCTACGAATAAGGGACGATATTTATGATCGGTATGGTAATTTCACATGTATGTAATGGTAGTACTGTTGCCTTTCGCAAAACTACACAAGTTGCTAAGTTGTCAAATTTTATTGAAAATATAAAGCAGCATATTGAGAGCTGTATTAGATAAGGGCTGCAAAATTGGATATTATCTGGTCCTGCCTAAGTGCCATAAGCTTGATTAAGGGAGTTTTGAAATTCTGTAATAGGTAAATTTAATGTATATTTCAGCATTAGTTGCCTTTAAATTATAGAGGAACATTTTCCTTTAGGTTTTTCTCATGACGGAAGTTTACAGAATAACTTTGAGAGTTCGAAAATGTTTCGGTCAATGTATTTGATATTTCTGATCTGGATGTAACCATCGACTCAGATTGCTTCACGTTTTATACAGCTGCTTTCATTATTGCCAATGATATTTCGTATCATATTACATACCGTATGTACTCGCTTATAAGTCGCATCCCCTGATAGTCTCTTTGAAAGCATCGTCAAGCCATGGATTATAAATAGTTAGGAGTATATATCTGCCCGAGCCCTTGCAGTTTGGGAATAATACGTCAATTTGATTAAAATCGGATCTCCACTCTCAGACAAAGATCTGATAGCAACCGAAGAGGTGTCATTTTCTGGTGACCCTATGTTCATACCATAATCGCTATTTTTTTTTGGCCAATTGGACGAAGTCTTATATCTTCGCGTTTAGGAGACTGAGCTGTAGAACTGAAAAGTATTATTGTGTGCCTATCGATTTGATTCACTTTAAAATTTCTGAAAGCTGTATTTCCATTGGCTAATTCAAAGGTCACTAGAACATGACCCCTCCATGGTCGCTATCAGATCTTCACACAGGATAGTAGAGCTCTGATTTTAATCAAATTGTTTTCATCCAGTCTTCTATTTTCTTCTTCAACATTCTAGAAGGTACAATATAACAAATAAAATAGTAAATCTCAAGGCAACCAGAGGATTAGTAAGCAATTTGGTTACAGAAATGTACCCCTAACTCTCCTGCATTACATGTGTAACCCATTACGGTTTGTTTTATTTTGGTGCTTTAAAGCTCAACAATATAAGTAGGTTATTTAGAAGGCATCATGAGAAAAATGCCTTAACCTGGGATATGCCACGTGAGCCAACATGGGATGTATATAATTTTCTCAGCAACTCAAAGACGGGCAATTACATTTACAAAAAGAACAAACATTTGCCACTATATTCATTCTAGATAATGACAATAATATGGTCAAGTTTTACAGTGATCCATAAAGAACAAAAGGTAAACTGGGACTAGATGAAATGAAGAGATTGTATAATACACTGGTTTTTGAGACAAGACAAAAGGGGCAATAACTCCAGCAAACGCTGTGATAGAAAAGCGATTTGTTGATTTGTACATCCTCAGGTGTTAGCACATAATCTACAAAGTTAAATGTAAATTCCGCAAATACTGCTTGATGAGATTTCCACGCAGTTAAAATACAGAGTAATAACTTAACAAAACTTTCGGAAGCAGTAAGTGCATCTTCAGATGACGACTTCGTGATTTACGTTTCAATAGTCGTTCATAGTGACTAAACTCTACTGAGCAAAAAGAATCTCAAGGCTTCAAGATAAGAGCATTTTGTCCTTTCAACTGCTACGTTCTGTAACCATCTCTTATTTTTCAGCGATGACAAAACTTTCAAATTAGCAGCATACTGGATGTCAGCTTGGACGCTATTTTCCTTTAAGGACAAAACGGATATAATTACAAGTTTGTCAAAATACCTAGTCGTAGTGATGACCACCCATTCAGGGGGAGTAGTGACAAGATTTATAATACAGTCATAGTGACAACACAATTGGATGAACCAGGCATCATAAGTATATTGGTGAAAACCCCATATTGATATACAGTCTATCTGGAGAGGAACAGAGATAACATTTTCCAACACTGACTTTATATTCAGGAGGGGTAGTAATAACAAAACTATCACACTGGACACTGGACATCAGATCAGCACAATTTTCATTTTAACTGGGCATCATCTGTTGTAAGTCATCTGTTGAAATCCTCATGCAGGGTTCCTGCAATTACACGACCTTTCCAAAACTATGCTAAGACCTTTTTACCAACTTCAAGAGTACCTATTATGCAAATTATGACCTCTAATACTTATATAACAAGCACACTTATATATAAAAAATATATATTACATTGCCTTGGGCATACTTTATCCTATCAGATAGGTAATTCTCTTTTGAGTGCCATTAGTACAACAATTTTGATTTTCCTTTATGTAGTTTTCGGAAAAACTGCTGAAATAAATCCAGTATTGAAGTTATGTAAAAGTACACTCGAACTGCAGAACCTTTTCATAACTTTGAATGACTTATGAAAATCTTGAAACTTTTCTAGGCCTTTTAAATGCTTTCTTTAATTACAAACTTCTCCAGGATTTCCATGACTGGTACTTGCTGTTCAAGTAGAGATGTGATATCATGATTTATAAGATGGTTGCCATATTCGATTTCCAGTCAGTATCATTTTCATTTGAGATAAACTAGACATAATAAGATGTATTTAGTGAAACCCCATGTTGATATAACCATCCATGCAGGAGCAGTAATGGTAGAGACTTTCAAGATGGCTGCTATAATGCCCATATTGGATGCATGAGAATCATCATTTTCAATTAGGACCAACTAGACATTTGGATGAATGCATGTGTAATGTTTCATGGCAATCCTGTAGTTTTGTAGGAGTAGTGAAAACCAAATTATGCTAACTGAAAGTCAGACGACAGCGATAGGCAACAGATCATCCCATACATTTTTCTGGTCAAAGACCTGAAGAGAAAATTACTGCAGGTCAGTTTAAGCAAACAACACTCTTACTCTGCAAGAAGAAGAAGCAGAAAGAAAAAAAAAAACAAGAACTTGAACAAAAATTATTGGAGCAAAATGATTTGCCATTATGTGCATCTTTGGATGTCCATAATATTTATTAAATTTAGTGGCAATCCATAAAATATGGTGGTACTGTTGTGCTAAAGCCAATTCAAGCAAGAACAGACAGATGAACATATATTAATTGCTATACAACCTGCCACATTGGACTGTGGCATGCATAGAAGTAGGTGCAGGGCATGGGCATATTTCTGTACCTGTCTATTTTGAGAACAATGCAGTGCACAATAAAATTAGTAACATCTCCTACGCAAGACAATCTTCAAGCATGTTAAATAAATCCTGGAAATATAGTAGTCAATTTTTTTGTGTGCCCAACACACCTTAAAAATGCATCAACAATGGATGTTCAGTGACAATAGATTAAAAGGTATTGGAATATGGCCTTAGGAGTTCTATACAATTGTATCAGCCTAGAAAATAGGTCACAATGACTTAGTTTTTATGTGAAGTACTATTATCTTAAGATATAGCCAAAATTAAATTTGGTTTTCAAAATGTGATTAGAAATTAAAACTGCAGCCAAGGGAGATGATGGATATGAGGATGGTCAAAGTGAATCCTGTAGCTAGCAGCTGCATTACAAAATATTGCAGGGGCCCTGAGTGGCTGAGTGGTCTAAAGCGCTCTCCGTTACGGATAACTGCCATTTCACCTCTGTCTGCGTGAGTTCAAGTCTCAGATTCAGCAAATGTTGGTATGTGAGAAAGCTTGCCAGTAGCTTCTCGTGGGTCATGGTTCTTTTCAGGGGGTTACCCAGGTTCTTCCTCCACCATTAATACTGGCCGCCATGTATAGCCTATCGTGTGCTGAAAAATGGCATTAAACCCACAACAACAACAACAAAATATTGCAAAGACAAATTCTAAAAAGTAGAAACAAAAATTGACTGAATGAAATTCAATTTATTTATTTTGTGATCTGTGATACAAGATTAAATTTAAATGATACATACTTCTAATAAAATAATACCAAACTACATGCAAATTTTAATAGAGTCCTTCAAGAACCATGAAGAATGTCTTCTTCTCAATCAGGACAGGGTAAGCATACCCAAAGATACACATGCAACACAAGTTTTCATGCAAGAAATGATGCTAATTTATAAATTTTACTGAAGATTTTAAATTGAATTTAAACATGTACAAATTAAACAGTTCAGAACTGTCCTTAATAATACATGAAAAGATACACCAGATGTTGAAAAACTACTTGTATCTACACATTAACGTATGTGATTAACAAAAAGGAACAAATATTTCGCTATATTGCAGAAAAAATTAGCAAAAGAGCAAATATTAATCTTTGTACAGATGTGCTTTTCTAATTGTTTTCCAACTTCATGAACCAGTTTTTACTCCTACAATTAATGGCAATTCACTAATATGTGCTTTTTGAAACAAAAGCACCTATATTGTGGGTACTGAACAGGATACCCTGATTTTCAAGATAAATGGCCAGGAATATAAGTTGAAGACAATTGCACAAGCTTAGTTTAATTCTCAACAATGCCTTGAATGAGGTACTTCCATATCAATATTAACTTTCAGAAGAGAAGTCATTCTATACATATTTTATATATGACAAATCCACAATTGTTTTACTGTGATAAAATATTATACTAACAAGCAATTTTAACGTTGATGCTTTACAGTAAATTGCAATTTTGAAAATGTGACCATTACTTAGATATCCTACTAACCTGAAGAAAAAGTATGTAAACATAAAATATAAAGAAAATCTTGGCAATAGTTCGCATTCTCTGATGGTGTTACTTTTGTCGTTTGCAGTAGTATATAACAAAATGGATTAAAAACCATCCTCCTAAGTCTCCAGAGTCTATGCAGGAATACATGATGTAATTTAAAGTTTATAAATAAATAAGTTTCCACCCAAGTAAGAAAATAAAATACCAAGTTTTATTTTTGCTCATTTTATATGCATGCATCACCAATCAAATTTATTCATTTTGATTCTAATTTACAGTGATGTAAAACTTCATAATAATGTAAGACCTTAGAGATATAACATTCTTGAAGTCTGTTCAGACAAAATATCTAGCCAGCTGATGATAAGTTCTGTAGCATTTATATATAGGAAAATACTGCCAACACTAAAAGAATTCTCATTTACATACATGTACCTTTCAACCTTTAAAACTTCACAAACAAGTCTTGGTCATGCTTGAATGAAATATCAAAAATATCTGTATGAAACTTATCTTTGTCTTCCTTAAGAATACAACAAGATGTTTTAGGATAATTTGCTAACATGACTTAGAAGTGGAATGCTTGATATCAAGCCTAGTTTTAATTAAATTTTCTATTTTCTTAAAACTTGTAAACAAAATTACATGTTCAAAAGAGCTTAGAATGTAAAAGATGCAAAGACATTGTTACAAAAATGGAGCCATATGACCTATACTTTCAAAACGAAGTCTGGTCCCTAACAGTAAGTTGGTATGGAAAGTACAGGGAGAGAACAGATATATGGTTAATGACAAAGTAAGGGAAACAACTGATGAGAAAGTAAATGGCCAAAAGCATGGGAGATAACTAAATTGATTTTAGTTTAATGCTTTATGGCACAAAAATAAAGTAGGTTACTTAGTGCCAAAGCAATTGGAATTAAATGCCTTGCCCAAGGACACATCATGGTAAATAACGCAGGCTGGTTCCAAGGTAGGATTTGAACCTGCACACTTTCATTCATCTGGCATGCTAACCTGTGAGTCACTGCAACTCCTTAACTGATACGATGAATGACCAAAAGCAATGGTGATAATAGATTTGATGATAAATTAACAAAAATGAAGACATTTAATGGTAAATGACTAAAACAGAAAATTATTCAAATAAAAGGAGAGAACCTGGCAATAAAAGGCCAAATGAACATGGATCAATGTGACCTAATTTCAACCTAACCATTTTTCAGTTAATGTAAATTGGCTTTGCTGAAAACATTAAAGACCATTTGTCAGTGGCATTCACCAACTGGATGAAAGATTAGCACCACTTTCATTTAGGACTAACAAGACATCATAAAATGTATATCAATGAAAATCCTATGCAACGAAAATCCTATGTTAATATGACCTTGGTCAAATACAATTTTTCACAACGGCCACTGAAGCAAGCAATTTAGATACAATATCATTACCATTTTCATTTAAAATCAAATATGAAAGCAGTCTTTGAGTGAAAGCCTCATGTTGATTTGACAATCCATTTGGAAAAGGTAGTGTTATTAAAAGTCTAACACTATAGTATTTGCATAAATTTCTTCTGGGACCAAACAAACAGCATTTTGAAGTCTGATGGTGAAAACTCCCAAGTCAATATGATCATCATCCAGGAGGTGTCGTGACAAGGTTTTCGAGATTGCCATATTGGCATGGATATCTGCACAATTTTGCACATTTACATCCAAATATATATCACTTATAAATCTCCAGGTGAAAGCACCATGTCAAAATACACATTTGTTCCACTGTAGCAATAAAACCATTAAAATGGTTCCTATTTTGACTGTACTGAATTTTCTTAATGGCACCATTTTCATTTGAAACCCGCTAAACCTTAGGATGAATGTGTGATCAAGTTTCATGGTAATCCTTCAAGAAGTCTAGGACAAAAAGTTATAACAAGCCTGTGCTAATGAACAGATGGATGATGGATAGGACAGCCAAAGATGGACAACATCCCATCCCATAAATTCTATGGGTCTATGTCCAGCTGCATGTAAATTTGTAAGGTTTCTTTCAATGATGCAAAAAAGACCATGTGGCTATCTACGTAGCATCACCTAAAGACAGCATTTGTCAAACTGATACATAGAATGGAGGTTTTAATATAGATGCCGTTCTAGAAGTTCTTAGTGACATCCAAATAATGGGTTCGCATTTAAATCATGACACAAAATTTGTCTTCTGATAAGATAGCAAGGAACGGAAACATAGATTACCAAGTCTTTTCCATGCTTTAATCCATTACACAACAGACAGTCTTAGTTTTTTTGTATAAGTCACTTATAAATATGAATCTTTAATTTCATCTTTCTTTGGATGTGAAGGATTTGAGCAAAGACTGAAAGTTCCTAGATATTCTCTAACAAAGGGCAATAACTTCACAATATTTTTTTTAAAAATCCAGTTATTAAATGAAAAAGTTTAATTCTAAAGTCTAAAATAAAACAACAATAATAGCAAAATTGTGAAAACTGGACATGCAGCTCAATATCCATATATTCCAATTTTCTCAAGACAAAATCTGACACATTCAGGGCAGCAGAACTGGAAAACATAGCTAGAAATATTCAATTGAAAAGTGATATTAATATACCCCAACTTGGCTATTGCATGCATAAACAAGACCCGACACCAGTTAAGGGTCCCCCCCCCCCAAACAAACAAAACAGAAACATGGAGTAACCAATGGTTATAAAACCCTTATTAAGTGGATTACTATTATTTACTATAATTTACCTGCATTCCAAATTTTTTCAGAAAAACATCTGGAGCTTGATTTTGAAACTTCTTGATTTACTTTTAGTGAGATTTTATTTTTAAAGATATATACACTACTGCTATTACATTATGTACATAATTGTTTTAAAAGCAAGGCAGAATGCTTCTTCTTTAAATTATCAAGCTTCATAATAAATGAAAGAAACTACATTAATCAAAAACAATTTTGTCATACATTTCTGGGGACTCTGGGAAGGG
This sequence comes from Unio pictorum, assembly GCA_030141615.1. Classification (NCBI taxonomy): domain Eukaryota; kingdom Metazoa; phylum Mollusca; class Bivalvia; order Unionida; family Unionidae; genus Unio; species Unio pictorum. The sequence goes on along the minus strand of JARLTB010000220.1, from coordinate 1,233,024 downwards.
CTTGGAAAAGGAACAAATAATGATCCCCTTGCTCTTGTCAGATAACAAAACTAATAAGTTAATCAATATCATAAGTAATTGAACATTATCAACTTCAAGACAAAACCTGAAAATGTTCAAGCCAATGTGCAATGTGGTTAAATGCACATATTTAGTTATATGGGTTTAGTAAGAACATTATCTCTATTAGTTGATTCCAATGTACCCACCCATATCTCTGGAGCATGTACTATACTTCTATAATGGCTGTCTCGCTTAAATATACACATGACCCAGGGAAGGCACATTTAATAAAGAATTGTCACCCACAGATGCATTTAAATTTTGTATTGTTTTCATATAAACTAAGTAATCTAAGTAACCTACCATATATTTATTTTTAAAAAAGCGTCTTACCTGGGTACCATGTATGTTTAAATGGAATAGCCCTGAGCTACTTGGATTAAAAACAGATGAGAATATAGTTAATAAACAGATTTGGATGATTCAAAAATATACAAGTTAAAATGAAATAATTTTCAGGATATATCACGACTTTCTCATAAACAAAAGCTCTAATATCTAAATTAAAACAAGTTTCTACCCTCGTTAGTTTTATTTAAATTGTTCAAATGTACACACATTAGTATTTTTCATTTATATTGAAGACTGCATGATGATAAAAAAAAAAAACTACTTTCCTTAAACTTATAAACTTGAAATTTATAAACAGCTTTTGGTCTGATATGTGCCTTCCATTCCTCTTCATCTCTGTATTTGTGAGATTGTAATAACTGACTGTAAATATGCAAGAGTTGCTGTCCTTGAATATTTTGTAGTGAAGGTTGGTCACTGTCTACAGGAGAACACACTTCTTTTTCCTTGGTGGCTCTGGGGGTTCTAAGGCAGCAAGGATTGCTTCATCAAACACATTCTTAAGTCCTTTCTGAAAGATGAGGAAGAGAATGAATACTGCTTTGAAAACAATGACAGTGGGGATAATTTAGCAATAGGGTACTACAAGTTTATATCATTTAAAACTTTACAACATGGCGATAATGGAAGCAAGACTGGAATGATCACCTGTCAAAACAAGCTAAAAATGTTCCTGGGCAGTCAAAATTTCATGTTACTTGCAACAAGCTCTCCTACAGTACAAGTCATACATGATGTTCAGTAATGGCCATTTCGGGAATTGATATCACTTTTTAGTATTTGATTACACAAAAAATAAAATGGTGATTATGGATTTTATTTTGATTTTCATACTTCCATATTTCTTGGAAACTCATTATATATATATATATATATATGCACTGAGAAATATATATAGCAAAAAATATATTAATGGTAAAGTACATGGACAATTCGGGATGAGGGCAACCTAAAGGTTTGCTCCAATACAAACCGTACTGAATGTCTCACATTGTGATGTCATATGTAAAAATTCTAGCATATCAATAACTTTCATCTGGAGACTTTTTGATGAGAGTTAAGTGCAGAGCTTTCAACAATTAGGAATGAATTCACTTTGGTTAAACAATTTTAGCATTAAATTTAAGAGTAACAAATAATATTTAATTTAAGTGGAGTAAATGCACATACATGACCACACTGACATACACTTTATATAAAATATGTTGTTGTTTTAGGCTTTAAGGCCATCTTTCAGCACAAGATGGGCTATACATGGCAGCCAGTATAACTGGTGAAAGAAGAACCCTGGAAAACCTGCATAAGAACCATCATTTCATGAGAAGCTACTTGCAAGCTTTCTCGTGTAGCCAAGCATGAGACTGGAACTATAAAATATGTACCATGTTGTATGTGCAATCTGATGCATGAGGTTATGAACAACAGGCCTTAATAATAATAATATATTCACATAATCTTATTTATCTTTTGTGACCATAAAAATATATTTTATGCTTTTTACAAGTCCAAAAAAAGAAATGTTAAAAAGCCCTTTGGTAACAATGCAGCTTTAACAAATGAACACACTAACTTTTTTTGTCAAGTCTGCCTTTTATTAAGCTAAAACAATTTAACATTAACATGGGCCTTAATTTATGGGCTATACACACATATAGATGGATGGACAGCTTGCACAATGTGATGGCAATGTAGTTTCATAAAGGCAAAATGTCAATTTTTTAAAATCAATTATGTTTCTCCTAGAATACATAACGAATCACATTAACATTAGGAATATAAGCCTTAATCCCTCTCAAATACAGCCCTCCCAAAAACAAAAATGTGCCCATCTGTCTACAACAAAGGGCAATAACTCACTCAATACCTCCAATTGCCAACTAATCGTGGTGCCAATGTAAAGCTGACCAGAACATTGTCTAAGGGATCCTGACATTGCAGGGTGGATGATATGGTATTAAAGTAATGGGATCGGGCAAGAATTCTAGGGGGAACATAATTACTAAAACCTTTGCTCATCTCTTTCAAATATGTTCCCCGATTGCATTAATGTTAGGATAATAGGAAATAAAGGAAGTTGAGCAACACCCCCTCGAACCTCAGAAGAGAGGATATTAGATTCCCCATATGAAGGTTCAACCTACACCAAAATTGGGAGTGGCACAACTGGAGTAGATATGGACGTCTAGAAAGAAGAAATTAATCGTCATAATATGTACAATTTTCTGGTACATCCAGTGAGAGCTGCATTCAGTGTTCGTCTTTAACATTGTTGAGATATCATCTAGACCTGGTGGCCTCTTATGTGAATGAGACTGGGCCTACTAGATCTAGTATGTGTCGCTGTGTAGCCACATCTCTTGAAACAAAAGACCAGAAGGTTGAATGTGCATGCCAACCAAACACCTTGGCAATATTTCTCATAGAAACATTATGATCAAAGGCAATGCCTGTATATATTTATCTTATTTCGTGTGCAGAGATCTTCAAAGACTTCATGATGAAACTCTCTTTTGGCTGTAAATCAGTGAAGGGCATGCATATTACCCACTTTGGCAATGATAATATGACTGCATGGGTTATGTCCTTTTCCCATATTTAACTGAGCGAAAAAGGCATCTTTGAGCCCCCCCCAAAATTGGTTCACTTCAGGAAAACGTTATGTGCAAATACCAGGTCCTGCTTGAAAGCCTCTTGGGATGTGTTGATACAGGAGATATGACAAATGATGAATTTTTGATTGTCCACTAACAGACACCAGTTCTTGGTGAAAAAGTTGAGAAGAACTGATTAACTTTGTTGTTTCATGTTGCATCAAAATAATGCAATTGTAACTCTGTGATGATGTGGGTGAAGGAGTCTGCAACATTTACCATTTCCTTGTTGCATGTTGGGGCTCAATGGTTTCCACTACCAAACGGACCAGACTGTATTAATATTGTACTCGATACATCAGTACTCTCCGACTTTCCTTTTCTATGATTTTTTCCTTACTACTGTCAACCACCGAGTATCCAACCATGCTGCATGTATATAACGATGTACACTTCACAAAGGTGATGCATGGATCAAGTGAATCCTTAATGGCCTTGAATCTTTCAGCAGCATTGTTATGTTCTATACAATACTATGTATTAATATTAATGCTTTACCTTCTGCTGATGCATATATGCAAACACAAATTTACCTTGTGTCCCTACAAGTTGCTAATATAACTCTCTCTGTCCTGGCTGACTCATACGTGTGTTTCTGGCCAAATGTTGGGAAACCCCTCGAGATGCATATACAAGTTTCATATTAAAGCTTTGTATTGGATGAAATTACAAAAATGTTCTTTTTTTAAAAATATTTAGCCAACGAAAATAGCATACATGCCAACTCCTGACAAGGAAAAGGCGTAATCCAGGTGGTCAAAAAGTGGAATCCAGGCAGAAAAAGCATAACCCACATATAACATGCTAAAATTTAAATTAACAATTATTTATTTGCCCCTCTTGTCTCTTTAATATCCTTTACTGTTTCAAGTTTTCACACACCGCTCTGGTGGCCTAGTGCTTAGAGTGTCTGCCACAGAAGCGGGAAGTCGTGGGTTTATTCTCCGGCCGATTCATACCAAAGAGTTACAAAAATGGTACTAACAGCTGCCTCGCTTTACGCTCAGCATAAAGAGGTTAGTGTTAGGACTGGTCGGCCTAGTAATGTGACTGGGTGGGATATTTTGCTACATGTCTGCGGCATGATGCCCCAGTAATAGACATCAATATAAACAGCCACATTACAGACATCGTAGCAATATAACTAAAAAATTCTTAAAGCTAAGTTAAAAATCCTAATCAAACAAGTTTTCATATGTAGCACTCTTAGCTTTACACACACATCAACTAGAATCCATCTTAAGACTATTAGCGCCAAATATTAAAATTCTTTCCACATAGCCTGAAATAGATGTCACATGATGCCACATTCGTGTCATCATATTTAGAGAATTAGTGGGTGTTGGGGGGTGGTGCCTTTTTCTAATCCATCTGTGAAATTTTTGAAAGGAGATATTTTTGCTCTCATATATGCATCGAGTAAAGTAAAATATCCTTTTTAGCGCCAAATACCTTTAGACTGGTTCTGCAAAAAATAATAATTAGAAGAAAAGAATCTGCGTGTAAAGATAAAAATTAGAAAACCAGTCTTCTCTCTCCTAACAATTCTGTACAGATGCTATAAATAGAATTTGAGGTCGAAAGTTTGAAAGTAGAACAAGGTTTGCTATAAATAGAAAATGATACTGTTAGGAAAGTGCACACAAGTCCACCGACAAGTGTATTTTTATAACTGTAGTAACGTAAAAGCTGTCATTTCTAAAATATGGTCGGTGGCATTAATGTAATGTTAATAAAAACAAGAAAATATATAATTGATTATTTGGGAAGGTGGATACACCGAAAAAGCGTAATCCATATATGTTTACACATAAGGAGTAATTTAGTGAAAAAAGCTTAATGATTACGCTAAAAGCATAATGGTTGGCATGTATGGTAAAGAGTTAAGTCTGAAAATTAGGTAATCCTAAAAAGGTAGATGAATACAGCACAAAATCCAACTGGTTTTCAAAACTAACACTTTGAACCATTACCACCTGTAGGTGGCAATGGAAGGTATTGAGCAAGAGTTATTGCCCTTTGTCTATATATTATAGACAGAAAAACAAATTTTAATCCTTCGAAGTGCTGGATTGGGGCGGTAACCAGGCTTAAATTCCTAACGCTTTTGCGGAACATATTCAAAGGAGAAATAATATATTTAAAGTGTTTATTCCCAATCGCAAATGACCTCAACAAGCAGGATTCTATTGTGAACTGCTCTAAATTAATGGACAGTGTTGCAGTTAGAATCTGAAAAGGGCAGGGCATGATTCCCCTATAAAAGGCACACAGTAAGTAATGCATCAATAAATTATATACCGATCCATAAAACTTTATCAACTTTATCATAAAAACCATAGCTGCTTAAAGTTAGCTTGACAAAATTTGACTACGAAAAATAATTGTTAACACTTATTTACAATGGATGCTGCTGGATACAAGGTATCCTAAAATTTATCACAAGTAAACATCATCCCTTCCACAAGCTGAATAATTTCTATAACTATTATTCCGAATATATGAGTATATTTTAATTGTGCAGTTTAAAGATATTTCTTCAGGATCCAATTTCTCACTACTTTATCAGCTTTTATCAATCCAGTTAACTGCCATCTCTACCACTAGCACCAGCTTTGATAAAATTGTGACCCTAAATGCACATTATTATCGAATAACTTGTCTAACAGAAAAAGCTTCTCAATTCAAGTCTCAATAAATAATGTCATAAGCAAATATTATTTTCACTTATCTTTGGAAAGTCTTTAACATGAGATGGTCTATTAAACATACAAAAAATGAACTGGACTATACCCTGAGAAATGTTATAGAGACAAGAGCCACAGTTCTGAAAATATACAAGACATTTGTCTTACAAAGAAAACCTAAAGCCAGAAACAAATGCAGCACACAATCTTGGCACCTGGAGTGTCATGACCCTCTTTACCTGCCTAGATGGAACACTACTGAAAACGTTTATATGAATTTGTCTTATTACTCACTTGGCCTAAATGGATATACACAATGATATTCATCCCTGATCTCAAAAATTATTTTAAAAATAGACACCCACCCACTCTTCTCCCACACTTTTATCACCAACCTGTGTAAGTGCTGAACATTCCACATATTTTACAGCACGTAACTCCTTTGCTAATTTCTCTCCCTGCTCCGATGTGATTGGTCGCTGTTTATTCTTTGCTAATTTCTCAATGGTACCAGCATCATCCCTCAGATCTACTTGTGTACCCACTATTAGAAAAGGTGTTTTTTGACAATGATGTGTGATTTCAGGCACCCACTGAAAAAGATGCATCAATCACTATAAGGCTCTTTATTTGAAAATACATACCATGTACAAAAAATATTTAAATTTTTACAACTATAATTCATATACCTCAATGTATGCAGTCATGAAATAATAATAATAATAATAATAATAATAATAATAATAATAATAATAATAATAATAATAATAACAAGAGAACCAAGTGTCTGATGTCACTCATCAGGCATCAAGCAGCTGAAAAAAGGTTTACTACCTTGTTGCTAAAGAAACCATCAACCATGAACAAATTTTGGTACAGTAGAACCTGTCTTGAAAGACCACCCTTCTGCCAAAAAAATAAGTCTTTCAAGAGAAGTGGTCTCTCATAACAGGTCATTACAATATATAATTAATAAACCTGTGCATGGAAATTCTGGTCTCTCAAGACAGGTTTTACTGTAGAGCATGTCATTAAGGAACAATTCTACCGAGCCTGATCAAAACGGGTTCTTCTGAAGCTGCTGAAACTTTTTATACAGTCATTATGGAAGACAAACAATCATTAAAGAAGCAATGTTTGTCACAATTCTAATAACATTATGTCCTAACAAATATCCTCCCCTATCCACAAAAATAATTCTGATCAAAATTGAATGGATTCTTATAAGAGAAAATATTTTTTCACTTAGATAGTATGGAAGTCATTGTTGTTTTTAAAGCATATACACAATTATTGCATGAAAAAATAATTATACAGTTGTCCCCCTCTTATGCTTAGCACCCCTTTTGCAACTGGAAAGTGGCCTTATAAGACAGGTGGCCTTTCCAGAGGGGGCCTTTATTTGTGAGATACATATGTATATGTGTATATAGAAGGAAAGCTACAAATAACTTGAAGCAGTTAACACCTTCAGTTAAAAGTAGCATTAATTATTAAAATTAAAATTATTTCAAGGTAACATAAATTAATAGTTCTCATTCTTAGGCATGGAATGTAAGCGGGACATTTGTTGGCATGTGCCTTACAAAACCATTCAAAAATGTTATTTAAATCTTGGTACATACATTGTTTTGTATTTAAAATAATTATCTTTCCATTTTCCCACTGCTACAGAATATTCTCCTTCTCTTTTACGATCTTGCTTCTTTGAATCTTGCCAACATAAAATCTGTTAGCAAATGAATGCTCCCATTGTTGTCAAGTCAAATAACTTTAACTTTTTCCTTTTAAAGTATTATTTCTTCATTTACATGATGACATGTTAAAAGTTTTGTATTGATTTATTCCTGTTATAAATGTACAGTACTGCAATTTAATCTTCCTGAAAAAACGTTTGTAAATGAAAAACCTTGTTATAAAGGAAGTGATATATATATATATATATATATATATATATATATATATATATATATGTAATGTTTTGTTCAAAGTTAATTGTTTTTCTGTGTGTGTTAATTCACAAAATTTATTTTTAGCCTATCTGACCATGCAATGATGTTGATAGTTACATTCGGACATAACAATTTTAAAAAATCTGTGTGAAGCCCAAAGCTCTGTCAAAACATTGCTGACCCCATTTCTATCTGACCATGTTATGATCTTGACAATTATGACCGGTCATAATCGGCATTACAAAAACAAAACAAAACAAATACTGCTGTACAAAGACCAAAGCTCTAAAAAAAAAACATTGCTGACCCTATTTCTATCTATCTGACCATGTTATGATCTTGACAATTACGACCGGTCATAATCGGCAATTAAAAAAACAAAACAAATACTGCTATACAAAGACCAAAGCTCTAAAAAAAAAACGGTGCTGACCCTATTTCTATCGATCTGACCATGTTATGATCTTGACAATTACACCTGGTCATAATTGGAAATTAAAATCAAACAAAAATCAAGCTGTGTGAAGGCCATAGCTCCATCAAAACATTGCTGAACCAATTTCCTGCAAACAAAGGCATTAGTGACATAATAAGAACCTTTGTAGTACTTAAGTCAACAATTATTTCAGTAACCATCACCTGACATCTAGATAAGACATCAGGGGACTGATAATCCAATTACTTATTTTACTGTAATTAAATAGTTTGTTCTGGACACATTAATTATAAAATGTGGCTGCTTGTGATAAGTAAATTTTACATTTGTACACTAATATGCTGGCTACTAGTCACATTAGAGGGGTGGTCTTTCTCAAGAGGTAAGTTTGAACACAAACTAGTCAGTGCCATGGGATTCTGGCTGCCAAGGGTGGCTGGCCGCTGGTCAATAGGGCAGTTCACTGTATATCCATAAAATCCAATTCTACTCTAGACCTTTTTCTAAAGTAAAAGTACTTATTTTAATAAAGTTGTTTGCTGTTCAACATTAATTACAGTTATTTTCAAGATGACCAACCTCGGAAAGTTTGTTGAAATATTCCATCTGGAGTCAATAACCATCACATGCATGCAAAAGCACTGAGCTATCACTGTTGTTCACTGATGCTGATTCACAACCAGATAAAATTCCTTTTAATACAAAATTTCCCAAAACTGTGAACATTGAAACTCAATTTTTATTTGTTCTATTATAAAGCTCATACAGATCTGGACAGCTGAAATTCATACTTTTCAGTTTTCAATGATGACTCGTGATATCAAGTGTTCTTCTTCAGTTACTAATTTAAATACAAGAACAATACAAAAATAATGTAATAAAAAAGGGATAAAAAAAACAAAAAACAGCTATGTAAACCAGTCGTTAGCCATGCCCTTTAGCTTCAATACTTTCTTATCCAGCTGCAGTTCCAGAGATGCGGCCAGAATTTTATCTAATGGGTGGGTGTACTCGCTTGTTACAAAAATAAGGGACATGTAGTAAAAGCAAAAGCTAGGGAGAGGACAAAATGGCCATAGTTTACATACACACAACACTTCAATATCCATCTATATTTCTTCCTGCAACACTGTTACAAGTCCTATTTAAATCAAAATCTGTACAATTTGTTGCATCTAGTTGTATACACATAAATCTTTCTGACCTTAATCTGTTCCACACAAGTGTTTGAATAGTGCTGAGATACCCCTGCTGATGGGTCATACAAGCAATTAGCTTAGCCAGCTAGAACAAGTTGGGAAATTGCTCTTAATACATTTTTTCACTGCTCATTTCTTATCTATTCAATAATGATGTATTTGGATTTAAATCCATTAATGCCATAGTCTGCTTGTTCTGACAGTGGTATTGTGATCAAATAAATATATTTACTTCCTAATTTTATTTATAAATTATTAAATTCATCTGAACCCTTTTAAGGCTATACGAAGGTATTTTGAATAATGTAATTTTAAGAACCGTTTCATATTGTAAACTGTAGGCCTAGAGAACATGTTTACCCTTAAATGTCACAGTCTGATAAAAAAACACTACATTGTTGCGATTTTTTTAAATGTGAAACAGGATTACTGGATGCAGAATTCCCACATTTACTGCAATGCTTTTGTGACCGGATATTTACAGTATTTGACTGGAATAATAGACTGTACAGAAGACTTAAACAAATTTCTTCTGACCTGGATTTTTTTAAAACTCAATTTATGCTGTATTACGGCCATTAATTACATTTTTACGGACCCAGATGCCAGGAGGAGTTATTGTTCTTGCTAGCTAAAATTCAGTCCAAGAATGTCAAATCAAGTAAAATTCAACAAAACATACTCACTAGCACACAAAACAAAACTTAAATTAATAAAATAATCCATAAAATGGAAAAGGTAGATTATTCCTTGCGAGTCAGCAAATACCAGTCAAAATTGCATGACTTTCTCCTGCAACTTTATCAGCTATACTTGCTTTGAGATGTTTCATTAACAGTAATGCCTGAAGAGCTCTGAAAAGAGCAGTCATGCTTTAGGAACAATGAAAATTTAATACATTATCCTAAGTTTTTAGCCATTTTTAAAATAAAAATCAGACCTTTCACAAGTTGGAAAAGCAATTTTCAAATTTACGACTTTTTCCAGAATTCCAGATCCGTGAGGGAACGTGTTTTATACCTCTTATGCCGGTGATCAGACCTATTATAATTCCATATGTATTGTTTGAAAACCTATGAATTTGTCTTATCATATGGTGTGCCGAGAATGGTTAAAAAAAAGCTGATAACCGCAGTGTAATTTTCAAGCTTTCAAAATGACCTCAGATTTGGTTCTGATTACATGCATAACCCACTCAATTCAAAACTCAGACAAGCTGCATCAGCTAAAATTCTCACTTTTAACACTTTTCTTGTGTCAATAATCTGATACAATTCATAGCTTTAAATTAAACTGCCATTACTATCATCAGCCAGTAGGCATATTTGCTGAACTGAATCAACTAAGATAAACTTTGCTGGGTTTCAGCACTTTTGGATTGACTAGGTAGGCGATATTTTAAACATGCATTTGTATACCAACCTCGGATACATGGTTCAATCTTTTGCAAAATGTCTTGTCCAGGACCCAATGTGAATATTAAACTTAGTGAAGTCAAGTAGTGTTAATGACATCATATGAAAGTGGCGCTATGCATGATATCCGATTACTTCATGTGGATTACAATAATAGTGGAATTGCTAGCATATTAAAGAAAGTCAAACCATACTTCCAACTGTCACACAAAGTCAAAAAAATGACTTGACTTTTTACTCTTTCAAACAAAGTTTCTAAAATTCATTGATTTTCAATGACCTAGGTAAAAAAAATCAATGACACAAAGGTATTCATTTCTCAATGACTTTCAATTACCTTTAATGACCATGTGAACTAAATTAAAAAATGCACATTAAAAAATGCAAAGTAAAAATTATTAGCAAAATTTCAATTTCGTGATTTCATTTCAAGTATTAGTGAAACTTCTCATTCTAAAGAAAATCTCTGAATGCAAATTCAAGAATATTAAGTTAACTACAAACTCTGAAACTTACTTCTCCACAATGGGCATAACTCAAACAAAGCTTAAAGTTTAAAAAACTAGGGGCAAATTTAAGGGGTATTTGCTAGTTTCAAAAATGAAGAAAGAAAAAAAGGAAACATGTTATAATTGGTTTCTTGAGTCACCAGAGCAAGAGTTATCAAGAGTGGAATATGAAATCACGACCTGGACCAGCGCCAAGTCTTTCTCGAAGTCTGTAATTTAAAAGTTATTTTAGTGTGATTTGTGATGAAATCATAAGGCCTGGCAGGTCTTTAGCTATACTCGTGCAGATGAATCTTTGTGACTCTGATTAACTTGAGAGCAAGTGACACCAGAGAAAATGACCAATACTCAGAACTTAATATATTGAGAAACACTGTGGGTAATGAAATATTTCCTTAGTATATTGGTGGAAAATACTTTTTTTTTTAAAAATGACCCAAAAAATTGTTTATATTAGGAATGTGCACAACATTTAACTGCACAATAACAGCATTATGTTCCATCTCTAAACAAATTAAAACTGATTAAAATTAGACAAATTGCTAAAATAAAAATTTGATGACTTACCTTTTCTTTGATATTTTCAAATGATGACGGGGACACTACAGAAAAGCATACTAAGAAGACATCTGTCTGTGGATAACTCAGAGGTCGTAATCTGTCATAATCTTCCTGGCCTGCCGTGTCAAACAAACCTAGAGTGTATGGCTCTCCCCCAATCATTACTGTCACTGCATAATTATCAAATACCTGTAATACAACATCATAAAAATTAAAAATTCAATTCAAAAAAAGTTTTCCACCTGGTGGGGATAGAATAATTAATAAATATTAATGGATGAGAAACTTTAAGGTATATAGAAGTGTTCCATGATTTTATTTCTGTCATAACCACAAGACAACACAAGACTTTTCATTTCTCCATGCACCGTGGTGTAAGTGGAGAGAATACGGAAAGGATGAGGAAATTCCCTTCATGTAAATACCTTGTACATGTTCCAAGTCACTGTATTTGGATATAGAGCATCATCTTGTACCACCTGTCGTTTTAGAGCTATTAGGGAATAGGGCTGTCAAAAACCACGGAAAACTTACCCGGGTACCCATTGCGCCATTTAACAGGTACCAGGGTACTCGTTAGAACATGAAAGACATGTACAACCCTTGAGTAACAAATTTTTTCCCCCACTAAATTACGCGTTACGCATAAACGTATATGGTTTACGCTTTATCGGTATATCCACCTTCCAAAAATCTCATTTATATTAACATTCCTTTAATCCCACAGATCGTATTTTAGAAAAGACAGCTTTACGTAACTACATGTATACGAGTACGCTTGTCTCTGGACTTGTACTTTCCTACAGTAACATGTTCTATTTATAGCAAACCTTGTTATAATTTCCCCTTGAATTCTATTTATAGCATCTGAATGGCTTAGTGCGGAGAGAACAGACTATATTTATTTATGTGGCTACTATATAATATGTCCAAGTTATATGTACAACAACTTTGGAAATTTGCTTATTGTAGATATCACATGACTATGACCTAGGTTGCAAGAGTTGTGTATTCACGTGACTAGGAATGCAAATAGCCAGATCTGGGACAAATATCAGGAATGATGTACTTTCGTCTCATCTGTCAGCAGATTAAATGCATAACAAATGCTATACTCACGATTTTTGAGAAAATAAATCATATTCCTATCGATTTCATGCTTGTATATCTTGATGAAAGATCGTTCAAGTTTGCTTGGGCAGCATGTAAGCTGCTACTCATGCATACATCAAATGGTGTCGGCGAATTCCAACTTTTTTTTTATATAGGAAATGCGCTCTAACCCTACACCCCAACATGAATGTCCAAATATAAAAAATGGGGTGGCAAGGGTCAGAGGAAACTCGGACTATTCAGACCAGTGTGCTGCTGATGATATATGATATTTTGATAGTGTTATCGAGAACTTATATTTGTGAATGGGAACTCGTCATTCATTTTCAATGCCCGGGTTCTTTGCTACGGTTGGGAACCGAGTACCCAGGTACCCGTTGACAGCCATACTGTTTGGTAACTAATTTCTGCTCCCGATTTCTCTTTGATGAATTTTATGTATTTAAAGAATGGAGAATGGCATATATGTATCAGCATTAGAATGTAGGAATGATGAAACAATGTCGCGAGGCCTGCAAGAAAGATCAAACAAGTTTATCTGTTGCTTGTTTTTAAAAATGCAGACTGCTTCCAATACTCCTCCAAGTTGAGCTCAACCAAAAGGACAAAGTGGATGTATTTCCAAGTTTCTTATTTCTTAGCCAGTGCTTTTATTTAGCACTGGAAGAAAACTTATGTTTCATCATTTTGATATGATCCAGACTGAAATAAATCGATATCAACTTCCCTTAATTACTTTTCTAAAAACATCTTGAGCAATGCAGGAACTATTAATTTCAGAATATATTTTAAAAAATCAAAGGTTAGAAAAATAAAATAAATAAAAATAAAAGCAATTGTGGAATATCTTTCATGTCTTTATTTTTGGGAAGTTCGGAAAGATGGCCGCCATCGCTTAACTGCTCGAGATAGGCTCTTCCGATTTTGTGCTATATTTATGATATTTGTGCTTGTTCTCTATCATCGTCTACATTATTGTGTTTCATCATGCATTGGCTGTTCCGTTCGTATGTGTTAATTCATCTCCTTGTTTTGGAAACGAGAACAATTAGAATTTTTCTCAGCTGTTTTGTCCCAATGTTAAGACATTTGTTTTTTAATAAACCGCCGTCATGTGACCACTTACAATATAACGGACCCTCATTAATTGGATTAAATGACCACACCTTAGTTCTGGATACTCCATTGTGCTCAAGAATAAACGAACTGGGAATACATTCATCATTTCTTAAATGTAAACGGAAGCTAAAAAAGAAACGTTCTATCAAAGCTGGCCGGCGCAGAACAGGAAGAAGAATTCCACTTATCTCCCTTTCGCCCGAAACGGATAAACAACTTAAAAATTCTGCCGTTAATTTTAATAACCTGGTTCAAACTCCTCTTAAATAATCAACCGTTGTGTCAACTGTCCCAGGGATACCACTACGTATTGCATTATTCAACGCTCAATCGGGATCACCGGAAAAGTGCACAAAAATTGTTAATTTTATCAACGACCAGAATATTGATGTCTTCTTCCTGACAGAAACTTGGTTACATTCCGCAGGTGATGAATATAAATGCGGATTTAACACCCAGCGATTACTCCATCAAGTCGTTCCCCCGCAACTCTCGCGGAGGTGGAATTGCTGTAATTACAAAGAATTCCATGATCAAATGCCTTACACAATCTTCAATTTCTGCCACACATTGTTTGAACTAGTCCAAACAACACTCACACTGGAACAAAAGTCAGTCCATTTTTTCTGTTTCTACCATCCTCCTCCCAGTAGAAAAAACAAGCTAACTGAATCTCTCTTTTTGGAGCAGTTTCCAAATCTTCTAGAGTATGGAAATTCGATAGGTGGCAACATAATTATTCTTGGAGATTTCAACTTTCACTTTGACAGTCCTGGTCAACCATACATGTTAAAACTCCTAGATTCCAGTCATGTTTTCAATCTTAAACAGTCAGTTAACCAACCTACCCATAAACTTGGTCACATTTTAGACTGGTTTCTTTATAGACCTGATGATAATATTCTGCAATCCACCCTTGTATCCCACAAACTTGCATCGGATCACCTCTGCATTGTATGCCATCTTGACGTATCAGTCCCTAACCCTCCACCTCTGTTTGCTACTAAGAGAATCCTCCATATGATAAATAGAACCAAATTCATGCAGGACATCCAAGAAAACCTAACAATTTTCTTACATCCAACAGCGGATCAACTTGATAACTGCCTCCGTTCATTGCTTGAAAAACATGCCCCAGCCACCAAATGCGGAGTATCAAATAAAACATGATCTCCATGGTATAGCAGTGTTAGGGACCAGCTTCGCACTGCTAAAAGACATCGCCGAAAAGAAGAGAGGCTTTGGCTTTCCACCAGACTCACTATTCATAAACAAATCTACGAAGCCGCTAAGAAGAATGTCACAAACATAGTCCATTTAGCCAAATCATCCCACTACAGTACTAAGATCACAGAGAGTTCCAGCTGCAAAGAACAAATGTACACCACTTCCAACAACCTTCTCTCCACTAGACCTACCAGATCAATTTGCAAATTTCTTTGATGACAAAGTACAAACCATTAGAGATTCGCTTGACAGCACAATTTCAACTGATTTGTCACCATACAGTTATGATGCAGAATTTCAGTGACAACCGTTAGGAGCATTTGAACCTGTTTCTATTGATTCAGTATGGACAATGAAAAGTGCACCAAAGTCTTGTGAACTTGATCCAATTCCAACATCACTGCTGCTTGAGTGCTTAGACCCAATATTGCCTTCACTAACTGATGTTATTAATATCTCTCTCTCATCAGGGGAATTCCCATCATTTTTCAAAACTGCAATCGTAAAGCCACTGCTGAAGAAACCAACACTGGACCATAACGATTTCAAGAACTACCGCCCTGTTTCTAATCTCCCATTCATATAAAAAAAATCTTAGAAAAGGTTGTTCTAACTCAACTTGTATCTCATTTGATTTCAAAGAGTCTTTTTAGCAATATACAGTCTGCATATTGCCCTTGCCACAGTACGGAAACTACTCTTCTGAAAGTATTTAGTGACATTCTCTCTGTTTTGGATAGTGGAAAGATTACAGTCCTCACTCTCCTGGATTTATCTGCAGCATTTGACACAACAGACCATGATATATTACTTCACCGTCTCCAGCATGTATTTGG
Source organism: Unio pictorum (assembly GCA_030141615.1). Taxonomy (NCBI): domain Eukaryota; kingdom Metazoa; phylum Mollusca; class Bivalvia; order Unionida; family Unionidae; genus Unio; species Unio pictorum. The sequence goes on along the minus strand of JARLTB010000220.1, from coordinate 1,216,905 downwards.
CATTCAGAATATAGCCTTACAGTGGTTCAAGTCCTACTTAGTGAAGAGGACACAAATTATATCTGCAAATGGAATACACTCCAGCCCAGTTGACGTATGTTGTGTGTTCCACACCTGTTCTCTTCATTCAGTATACTCAGCCGCTCTCAAGGGTCATAGATCATCACCCAGTGTCGCACCAATTGTATGCTGATGACACTCAAATATACAAGTCTAGCCACACAACTGAAATTGATGCTACCATCCATGGAGAAGAGAAGTGCATTTCTCATGTGAAATCATGGATGACATGTAACAAGCTGCAGATGAATGATGATAAAACTGAGGCTATTCTGATCACAACACAAAGACCTTCTCATTCACATCCTTTACCTCAGACAATAAATATCAGCAACACCAATATTAAATTCTCAGTCAGTACGAAACCTAGGCGTTACTCTAGACAGTACTCTCACATTGCACCAACATGTCATGAACATATGCAAGGCTGCATATCTTGAATTGAGACGCATCAGTTCCATTTGTAAATATCTTTCAGTTGATGCCACTAAAACACCAGTGTGTTCATTAGTACTTTCAAGACTGGACTACTGTAACTCAATTCTGTTTGGTTCGTCACAATATTTACTCCAGAAACTTCAAAACGACAGCTGCACGGATCATCTTTAAAGTACCTCGATCAGAGAACACCTCACCACTGCTCTGTACCCTACACATTGGCTATCAATTCGATACAGAATCAAACACAAAATTGGTTTTCTGTGCTATATTTCAATGACAGACTCCATTCCAACATACCTATCCAGCCTCATCCATGTGTATACACCAGCTAGATCCTTGCACTCTTCTTCTGATAATCGTATACTCATTGTTCCCAAGGTGAAAACAAAGTCATATGGACAACGTTCGTTTGCACACCTGGGCCCGGTGACATGGAACAAATTGCCCATTGAAATTAAACACAAAGACACAATGGTCCCTTTTAAGAGTGCTCTTTAAGACTCACCTGTTTCGACTGCAGGGACAAACGTAGCAACCTAATCATGTTTTGTATCTCATGTTTTCAGCATGTTTTTATGTTTTCCAATTTCATTGTTTTTATCATTTGTTGATCTGTAGTGTAGTTACCGGTATATCATTATTGATGGTGTAAAGCGCTTAGAGCTTCGTAAGATTAGGCGCTATACAAAGTCCTCATTATTATTATTATTATTATTATTACTTTGTAACACCTCATAAAACATCTTGCATTCACTCTTAAACTCTCCAGATTACAACATTAAGATAATCAATAGCTTGTTGCATACAGTCTGAATTCATAACTCAATTATCACACATCATTGCAAGGGTATTAAATTTCCAGTCCTTAGTTAATGTAAAGGAGGGAGAATAAGCACAAATATTCTGCTTCTTTTTGCCTAACAAAATGATATATTTTTCAAAATTGATTGCAACTAAAATATGTTATGTGTGGTAGATGCCCTTTATAATGATATAACTGCAGGTTGAATAACATGTATGTTGAATGGCAATAAAAAAAATGCTGATGTTTGATTCAAATGTTAATCCAATCAAGTCATAATTGTAATCCCTATTCTTTTATCATAAACATCAAAAATAAGCTCTAAACAATCTAACCTTGATTCAGTTATGCCCACCTAAACACAATATTATAGATCTGTTGGCTGTGCCCAGTTCATATTTTTGCAATTAGACCGATAAGATGTAAATAGTAGTCCAAATATTATCAATTGCATGGTCAATTTGGTATGGACAGCATACACTTAGTAGAAAATCATGCAGTTGTGAATCAAAGCTAATTAAAATGATGCTTTGGCCAAAATTAAATGTCTAGTGACAGAACTCCAAAAGGTTATGATTTTCATGCATAAAAAAAATAGATGAAATTTAAATTGCAACATGATGATGAGGGTCTACATCTGTTGAAAACACATCTTGCACTTGCACAGTGACCATGTTAATGAGTACATAGAACAATGAACATACAAGGATAAAATAAAATCATGATTAAGTAAAACTAAACAAAGACTTTTAACTCATTCAGCCCCAACAAACATATCAGTAACACTGCTACTGTGCCCCAGCCACACTAAGCTGTGTCTAGCTGCTTGTGTCCCATAGTGTTTTACCCTGTTTGGAATTTTTTTTAAAAAAATGATGCACATGCCTTCGCACTTACTTTAATTTCTCTTCTTGTATCTAATATTAATCCATGAAATTTTCACCAATTAATCAAAATGAATTTGTCTACACAGTGATGTATTTTTCTTTTTTTTTGGTCCAAGTCTTTCACAATTTATTTATACACTTTTTACAAACTTATGTGCAACATTGTTAGGATCACATCATCAGCACATAATTCCATTAAAATAAACCAGGAAAATTTAATATGTGATATGGTTTGAAACAATTTATACATACATTTACTTGGCAATGTTCGCATCCAGTTTTTGGTTCAAATAAAACTCTGTTCAATAAACACATTTTGCAGGTTGGATACCACGTTTTGTTTGGTGATACCAATAATACAATATGCATTTTTAGGCATATGGATTGGTTTCGTTTGCGATGTCTGTGTACATTTTCTCTGGAAATAAAAAGTGAAAAAACTAGATTTATCTTTTTTTCCTTGTCAATTTGTTAACGTTTGGTGTAGGTCCAGGATTCGGTCCACTAAAATCATTGATTGGGACAGGCAGAAGATGATTGTTCCAATCTGCTAGATCGGCAGAAACTCTTTCAATTTCATTATTAGCATCCTCTTCTTCTATGTACTGGCAGTCAAAATTTTAACTTAGAAATTCTGTGTGGATTTTATAACCAATAGATAGATTTTTATGAAACTAAAAGAACAAGAAAAAAAGATTATACGTCTACCTCATCTGGTTCAAAAGTTATGGGTAAAAATCTTCATAAAATGGCGTGATTTTCTTCAAAATTGTCAAATTGCATAAATGGCCATATTGAGTAGTTGATATTATTGAAACTAACTGTAGTTTAAGTCTGTAACTTTCCAGATCTCTTACATTCTATTGTTACAGCTATTGGATTTAATTTATTTATTTTTTTTAATTGTTAAACCCAAATTTATTATTTAGGATTTAATATTCATTAATTGGGAAATTGTTCTAGAAAGTTCAGCTTAATCACTTTCTGTAAATAGGCTGACTTAGATTGTAAACAAGTTTTGACCTTGGCTTACAATGGTCTAGTTCCTGACCTTGCTTTAGACATTGTCAACAGGTCTTCAATTTCATTGGTTAATTTTAAGGACAACATTCTATTTTTAGTTCTTAGGGGTAAGAAAATCTAGAGTATGTGATTTTTAGGGAAGGTAGTGACCTTCCATGAACTTCTATCAATTTCTAGAAAAGCGCGTGATCACTTGTTTACTTCAGAAAAACAATATATATAGCTGTATTTTAGAAGCTGACATTAGTAGAATCTCTGAGCTTAAAGATTAGTTGTGTATATTTATTTGAGTTATAATTATTCTGGACTTTGTGTCAATACATTGAAGAAAGAGGATTTATTATCTATTTGGAGGAGAAAACATGTGCTCATAATTCATTTGGATGATTAAAAACAAGAACTGTACCACGTGACATTGTCAGCCATTTTGGATTACATCGTCAAGATTCGAACCTGGAACTATTAGAACATTTATTTATCAGGACTTGCAATTCTATTAGTGGATTATTTTGTGAATTCTATATTTGTTGGATTTGATTCTCTAAAACTGTAAGTTCAATTGTTTTATTTAAATAATTGTACTTAATAAAATCTTTGTTAAAGTTATACAAGCTTGTTAGTTTTCACTCTTTCTGTGTTGCTGCTTATTCGAGCCTAAACACGTAACACTATACAGAGACTTTGCTCAATTATTTTGGGAACTCAATTCTCTGAAATAACGATGTAGCAGACCTTCAAAATTAGTGATCTTCACCGACTTGGTCAACAGCAAATACAGCCGCAAATATTAAAAATTCAATATCTTGGCCATTTATTTATCAATTTTTAAAATTTAAAGTGTATTGTGTTCAGATTTCTGTAAACTATCTAATGATTCTATATACTGAGGATTTAAAACACTTTTTATTTTTAACATCTCCCACCCCCTGTGCAGAACACGTATGACGTCAACATACAACGACAAAAAAATGTAAAATCTGCAATGTGCAGAAGAGCACAAGCAAGAACAATAATTTATTGAAATGAAAAAAGCATGTTATAAAGCAAATTCAATAACAAAGTGTCATGTCTGTGTGGAAAATCCCCCATCAGCTTTACATATCAAGATCTCAAGATGATGCCACTTTAAGTTCAACTGCTGAAGAAAAGGTCTGACATTACGTCTCTCCAAGTCATGGGTTGCACTGCGGTTAAGAAATAACAAAGCATCCAATTCAGAAAAAGATTCTAAATTTGCTCCAGCAGCAGCTCCCAGCACACGATGTATCTCCTTTTGCAAATTTGTATGCCTAAGATCATCTTGACACGAGGCTGAGCGAATCTTTTTAAAAAGTTCTTTGGTTTGATCAGAAGTGACAGGAAATTTACTTTATAGCTGATGGAGCTGGATCAAAAACTTTTAGCTGATGACATCTTGCTCTTGATGCTCAAGGGCTATTTTTCTCCTTTTGACCTTTTTAATCAACCATCTAGACATATGGTGGAAGTCCTCATTCTCTGTAAAAGTGCAAAATAGCAAAGTTAATAATTTATAAATCAGTGCAATATTTGGGAAACATAATTTTTTTTCTTCCACAGTTTGAAACTTAAATATTGTTAAAATATTAATCAAAATTGTACATTATTTATTTTTGAAAATGTTAGATTGAGATCTTCAGGTTGTAGAAATTAATGTTTTAACTTTGTGAGCACATTTTGTTGTTTTGTTTGACCAATACATAACACCAAATAGAATTATGGACATTTTGGCCCACTTTAATGGAGATTTCACCACACTTCAATGGACATTTCGTCCTACCTGGTACATGGACATTTCGCCCCACATCAATAGAAATATTGGACATTTATATAAATTCATCAGCATTACACCATTGTCTTCATTTTACTTTAGGCGCCTATCGTTAAGATTTCATTTCATACCCCATAATCCTATATCTCTCTCATACATGTATTTCAATTACATTCAGCGTATCAGACAATATTTTCCCCTATTTCTTCATTTATGTAATAAGACTGATCAGAAAATTAATATATTGTTTACAGTGATAATTTTCTATCCTAAAGCTCAGATTTTGATATACTTTTCATATACGTTGTTTTAATTATGTCATTGCATTTGTTATTATGCCAGACGATCTTTACTAAATTGTAATTTTCTTTTCATAAAAGCTCCCATGAATTGCTCAAAAACCCTGGCTGCTGCATAATTAACTTGATACCACATTTAGCAGATTATTTAACTATGAAGATGAAATAAGTTACCTGGAATTAAGTCTAAATAACACGAGAGAGAGAGAGAGAGAGAGAGAGAGAGAGAGAGAGAGAGAGAGAGGGGATATTGAGGTATGAAATGAAATGTTCATTGATGCGGGGCGAAATGTCCATGTACCAGGTGAGGAAAAACGTCCAGGTACCACCAAATGATATTGATTTGGGAGAATGGCAATGTATTTTTTTTTTAAAAATTTAATAGCAAAGAAGCAGACAGACATAGAGATTAATTACTATTGGTGCATGATAATTAATTTCTCAGAGATACCAACTAAAATATGTTTATACACAAATTAACACCAAATGACATTGAATGGGAGGATGGAAATGTGTTTTTTTTTTAAAATTTACAATGCAAAGAAACTGGCAGACATACAGAGATTAATTACTATTGGTGTATGATAATTAATTTCCCAGAGATGCCAACTAAAAATAACAAGGAAACTTCGACCAAGAAATATTTAAATACATACAGAAGAGATAACAACGTAAGAGAAAAAACAACTTCCAGTTTATAAACGTCCAATAAATGTGAGAAAATGAGCAAACAAACAAGTTCTACACAAAATATTTATGAAGAATGATTAATTATTCACTCATTTTACCAATTCATCGAATTAATATATGTAGTTTTTATTTATTAAAATTACATCATTCTCACAACCTCGGAATGCAAGATAGGTCAACACATGGCAATTGTAAACTTCCGGTCGCAGTATAAACACACATTTTATCGACAATTATCTTATTAAATCCATTAAAATTAAAATAAAGAAATGCATAGAAATATTCATAAATGTTTTGAAAAGCAAGAAAAACAATACTTACCAACGTGCTGTTGCAATTTCTCACAAAGGAGATCAAAATCAGGATCACATATCAATGTGACGTCAGCCATTAAAATCGGAATCACCTCACAGCGCGCGACTCGAATTATTTGAATGTGACCTTGCGGTTTACACGCTTGCGATTGGCTGCCTTTAATGCGATCTCGAAGCCATGCATATCATTAGATTCAGCTAAAATTGGGCTATACAGCGCATACAGGTATCGTATCTTTATTTTTAAAAATGGCCGAGATATTTAGCCTGAAACATTAACCTATTTTTTTTTATTGCTTACCAAGAACATTTAATTTAAACATATACATTTCAAACTTACATAAAAATAAAGACTGTTCACTGCTCTACAATGTGGTGCTATTTTTAGGTCTTGACCAGTAACTTCGGAGTTAAAATGGAATTTCCCTAGCAAATGCAAATTTCTTGCTTTTTCTGTGAGGCGTTGAGCGGACCGAATCGCGCCTAACAGTAAAACTGTTGCTTTTTTTATATGCAAATTACTATTCATTCACTTATTTTCATCAACAAACCAAACAAACAGTTAAAAAGAGCAAGAAATGAACCTTATTTCAGCATAAATTATAATATTGCTGGTTCATCTAAAAATGAAAATATGGCTGGTAGAAAATGATCGTTTTTACGGAGTTCTGTCGAAAGTGCTACACGTCTAATGGGAGGCTGCCAGTACATACTTCTTCTGACGATTCAATCTCAAGAATCTTCAATGTCCCATTCGAAATCTCGCGAATTATCCAACTGTCAAACATCTTTCCTCTACTTAATCAATATTTTGAAGATCAAACCGAGAAACTCCTCATTTTCACCCTCACCGCCATCAAAAATCACTCGTGCTTCCGCCATCATTTTACGATCTTTCAAGAAAAGAACACGTGTATTTAAATGGTTCTTTAGTAGTAATCCTTGGTTTCCGAACATTTAAAGTTTGTCCAAATGAAAGCAAATTCACTTTTGATTGGTTACAAGTGGACCTGATTTTTGGAAAAGCCCCATTTGTAACCAATCAGAGACTTTCTCTCGACCACACATGCGATCCAAATATGAACGGGACGGCCAATGAATGCAGTCAAGAAACTGCGAGTCCGGAAAGTATCGGCCATTTAATGCAGAAACTACATTACAAGCATAGACGGCATCAGGGTTGAATGAGTTAAGTCCTCTAACTATGGGAGATAAGTGATTTATTAGCTTAGAAGATAATTGTTTAATTGCTCAATGTACGAAAAATATGAAATATATAACCCCTAATTATAATTTACCTCACTCTTACAAATTAACATGAAGATCTTTAAATTTTAATTACTTAGTATAAACAAATATTTTGTACAGGTGGAAATATGTGAGGACATGTGCAACTTACTGTGGGTACGTATTCTGATGGAAATTTGTTAGTTGTATAAGAGATGAGTAGGCAAGTTTTCCCAACAGCTCCGTCTCCCACCACCACACATTTTATGGTCTGCATCCTGCAGTTGCCTCTTCTGACCTCTTTTTCAATTACTTAATATGACTTGATCCTGAAAATAACAGATAATACTTGTAAAACTTGTTATGACTGCAGTGTTCCCTCAATATAAGATAATGCAGCATTTTGAATGGTACATATATTTACTTACAATATGTCACGAACTGACTTAAAATTATTTACTTTTATATTTGCATTAAACAAGATTAGATTTTCAACATAATAAAGAAAAGAAAACTGTTATCTGAAGTCAGCTGGTGGAAAAACATTATCCAAAGCTGACTGCAGAATACAAACTTGTGTAAGCATTTTGATAGTGATAGTGGCATAATAGTTTTCATCAGACAAGAAGCTCATGCACTCCATTATACTAACCATAACTGTAAAAAGCAGCGATGGTAAAACTTGGCCAGTCACATGTATGACTAGGATAAACTGTTGTTACATATATCACTGTATGTATAGATTAGCTGCAACATAAATGCTTAAAGTTTTCATGGTTTCAAATTCATAAAATGCTAGGTTTTCTATCGTGTAGTATGAAATAAGAATTGAAAACATGAACAGAGCACTTGTATAAAATGGAACATGAAGGCAATGTATGTAAATGTAACTCAAAATAATGCACACACATAGCAGATGGTCTCACAAGGAGTTTAACACTAGAAGTCCAGGACCCCCACTTTGGTAAAAATAGTAGTCCCTACGGCCTAACCGGAAATCGCCTCGGACATTTGCTTCAGCCGAACATCCAGTTTTTTGGTACTATTCGGAAGTATTCGCCTCTGCAAATAACATTTGCACAAATGGTTGCAAGCAAAATAATTTAATAAATATCGAACCTTTTTTTTTAATACATAATAATTTTAGTTAATAAAAAAATTTCATCTTATTGGCGATACATACGGTATAAGGTAGACGAAAAGTTTAAGCCTCGCATACGATAATGAAACAAACTTTACTATCCGGGGTCGCATCTACTACTCTGTTCGTGTCCAGATCCGGCAAATAGTACATCCAAATACTTTGATTCTGTACTCGGCAAAAACTATCTACTCGGTTAGGCCCTAGAAGTCCCACCAGCAAAAGTCGCAGTCCCATTCCAGACAATGTTGAACTTTGCAGATTAAAAGAAATGTTGGTTGCCTGAGTATAATTTTCACCTTCTTTATAACACTGACATGTACAACTGTATTGGCCAATTCTGTGCATTCAGTAATTCTACCTAAAAACCATATGCAAATAATATTTAAAGTTATCCGCATACAGCACACCTTTATAGTAAAATTCACTCTAATATACATATTAAATGTATCTTTGGAGGTATATTTATACAGACTGACTAGTTTCTAATAATTCATTGATGAATGTTCAGTACTTTAAGCTTCCACTTTCTCTGTTGTCGATTGTTGACATGATTTGAATCCACTCTATTAATAATCTGAAGTATATGTAAGATAAGACTAAACTGGAAAGACACAAGGTTTTCATGAACATTTATTTCTCATTTACTTTTCTGTTTTGAATGCATAAAGGTAATAAATATAAAGGATAGATTTACATGTTATAACCAAAATTTATGAATTAACTAATTTAATTGAACAATACAGTATAGACATCCTCTGCAAAATTTGCTCGAGTTTATCTTCTTTCTTTTGATCTTTATATATGGGCCCTCTCAAGTTCCTATGTTAGCTAATAACGTTTGAGAAATCACAACACCCCAATCAGGTTTCAAGTTCATAAAGGATTTAATGTATTTGATCAAGTGATGTAATATCATTAAAATATAAAAACAAACACAATAATAACAGAATTGATGTATATGGTCTAATCTTAAGTACATATCTAAGAAATTAAACTGACTTCATAATATTTTAGACATTTGTTCATTATATACTCTACATGTTTTTATAGTTAAATTGGTATAAGAGGCATTTGTCTGGATGAACACCTAAACTTTCATAAAATGTTTTTGTAATGATTAGGAAAAGTATTCTCAGTAATTAATTAATTTCTACCTGTGTTTCATTATAGTAATTAGTGGAAGCAGTGATGTTATTGTAATAATTAGAAAAAAGTACCCTTATTGCTAGTGTGTAACTCATTGGGTGGTGGAAATTTGTCATCAATATTCTATATTAACTGAATCCAGGGCTTCACTCATGATGTGCTCTAAGCCCTGGAAAACCACCGTGGGACAGTCAGCATTGGCGTAACATCACCAACCTACGCTTTGTAGACGACATTGATAGGCTGGCAGGCAGTGAAGATGAGCTTGCCACCTTAGTGAAGAACCTGGATGAAACATCTTAAAGATTTAACATGAAGATAAGCGCAGAGAAGACGAAGCTGATGACAAACAGTGGCAAACAAATCTAAAGTAATATTAAAGTCAGAGAACAGGAACTTGAAACAGTGGGCCAATTCAAATCTTGGTTCCATAATCACCGAAGAGGGATCAATGGCAGAAATTTTGTCACGAGCATTGCAAACAACGGCAGCTATGTCAAAGCTAAGACCCATCTGAAGAAACAAGAATATCTGTCTCAAAACTAAAATCAGACTATTGAGAGCACTAGTCATCTCAATCTTTCTGTATTCATGTGAGGCCTGGACCCTGACAACAGAAGTACAACGAAGAATCCAGGCACTTGAAATGAGATGCTACAGAACCATCCTTGGCATCTCTTACATGGACCACATCACAAATGAAGAAGTGCGGAACACCATCTGGCATAAAGTAGGCCATTATGAAGACCTCACCACTGTCAAAAAGAGAAAGCTGAAATGGTATGGCCATGTCACTAGAGCCAACGGTCTGTCCACAACAGTACTGCAGGGCAGTGTCCAAGGTGGCAGAAGGAGAGGCAGACAGAGAAAAAAGTAGACTGACAAAATTGCAGAATGGACCATTAAAAGGTTTGCAGAGACACAGGCTTTGGCACATGATCGAAACAAGTGGAAAGAACTGGTCAGATGTTCAGCAGCTCAGTGCCTCAATGACCACACTAGATCATGAGACTGATGATGAAGATGATTAACTGAATATGTAATGAACAGAGTATGTTATGGGTGATTTGGGCTAATTACAGTTCAAGAATGTTAATGGTCCAACTATGATATGGTCCAAATAGTCCCAGAAATCTGTCAAACAGTTGAGTTAACAAAGCAGATGAAAATACACACATAATAAAACTCTTAATGCTAGTGTGCAATGAAATCAATATTGAGAAACAAAACAAAATATAGTAATTATTAACATGAAGAACACTAGAAAATGGTAGTAAATAGTGAAATCAGTTCACGCAATTCATCTGCAAGTTTAAACAATATTTTATTTGACAACTATATCCATCATCACACAAACAGTAAAATACCGAAAGATAATTTATTAACAATATAAATATTATTTTAGAAAACATAACTTTTGTTTAAATTAAAAAAACATACTTTTAACATTTAAAAACAATGCATTTGAGCACATCTAAGTACATAAGTGTCAACTCACACTGCCAGTGTAAAGATTATATCACATGCAGCCAGAACAGAAAGTTTATCAGTACTGCAGTAAGTAAACACATTATGAACAAATCCAAAAACTATTCTGATTGTTTCCAAATAAAAAAATTGAATACAATTTAAAAATCTGCCATAAAGTTAAAGCCCAGTCATTTTCATCCCATGAAACATATTAATAAAGAGCCTGTTGTTGTTTTATATGACATTAACCCTTTAGCTACTACAGCTGTTTTGTAGTTTCACTACTGCTCTGTGCTATCATATCAGTTACTCAGACTACTGAGGCTGTTTGCTAGGCTGAATACTAGAGCATCATCAAGGCTGACTACAGAAATTGACAATAAAAACATGGTTACATTTATATTCGTTATTTCAATAGTATTTACTAGATTTAAGTGAAATAAAAAAACAACTTATCTTGTATAGTGTCTGTTATTCATATATTTCTACTTTATATATACTCCTATATCCCATCATATAAGAAATCCCAGTCACATAAACTGTTTTGAATTCCATAAAATAAATCCAATATTTTCATATGTACATATAAAAACTTGAATGATATCCACTCTAATTAAAATGTTGCAATTGGTACCTCTCAAAACAGTAATTATCCACACATAAATGACGATGTTATCAAGTATATTATAATATATGTATAGCAAAATTACCATGTTCTATGTCTTACATGTAGGACTAATGCCCACATGTGATGCTGATTTCATACCATTTCATGTCTTGCTTTTGGTCCCCTATTTTCTTAACAACATTGTTTGTTTCCTTCACAAGATTTTCTACCAGATATTCAGGAATTAATCTGAGTAAAAAATCTTTCATTCACTGGTCCAAGCTTGATTGTTGTCTGTTGAACCAACGTAAGAATCAAAAACATTGATTTCAAATACGGCGAGGTCGTCACTCCATTGTACAATTGAAACTACGTCCACCTTGTCATCCGATTGAAAATCTTTGTATCTGATGTTGAAATCAATATCTGATCCATTTTCTAATTATGATCCATTAAACTTTTCGATATCACTTGCACTGGACCCGTTAAGTTGCTTGTATCAAAATGTCGAGTAAACAATCCTCTCATTGGTTATGATAATCAAAAATGTGTAAACTTTCGTACTTTCAACCAATCAACATTTAGTTAACACGTACGTATTCTGCGCACATGAGCGTCGCTGGTACTTTGAGTACTGCTGAACTTTACGCATCTGTGCGACATTGGGTTGTAAGCTAGGTTTTTCGGCACTGCAGATATGCGTCACGGGTATTCGAGAGCTATTTACAGTAGACACTTAGATGCGGCAGTCGTAGCGAAAGGGTTAATAAAAAAAAAATATTATCTGGGTAATTCAATCATGTTCATGAATAGTATGATTTAAGTGTTAAAGCGACTTTCACTTCCAAAACCAATAGCTCCACTTATGAGTACTCCTTGTAGCTCGTTACTACTTACAAAGTTCGGGGGAGGTGGGTATGAGTGGCCGAAAGCACTTACTGTTACAGCCCAGTACCATCTCGCCGCTATCTGGATGGGTTCAAGTCTCATATTTGGGCAATGTGGGTATGTGAGAAAGCTTTTGCCAGTAGCTTCTCGTATGTAGGTGGTTATTCTTCCACCATTCATACTGGCTGCTATGTATAGCCTATCTTGTGCTGAATGGTATTAAACCCTACAACAACAACTTACAAGGAACCTTCAGCACAAATTGTCATTACATGTAAGACATTAGCCATTGTGCACTTGGCTTTTCCAACCGTCCAACTATGATGAATGGGCTGTTTATATGAGAGTACTTATCTGATTGGAAATACAAATTTGTGTTACCATATTTTCCCGCATATATCCCGCGAGTTATACCAGATTTTACAAACCCCGCAGGTGGGTGGGTGGGGGGTGCGGGTTATATAAGTGTGCGGGCTATATCACAAATTTTTTACACATAATAATATTTAAATATATTGTTTGAAAAACATAAGTACATAACTTATATATTGTTCTAGTTTTGTTTTGCGAGGGTTGGATATTATGCTACTACGGTGACTTCACAACAACTTATGGTATCGGGACCAAATCAACATTTCGGGATAAAAACTTAAAATTTCCTATCTGACGGTCGTTCGTGTTCTGACTGCCAATCGGTTCCTCTTCATAAATTTATATACCCAATGCACTCCTCCTTTGAAATCATCAATGTGCTTCTCTGCCGCCGTGAGTTTTGCCTTCAGTTTGATGGCAACTGTCGAGACTGGTCGTTTGTTATCCCGCTGGGCCACGATCCACTGCTTCAGGTCAGTTTCAAGGTGAGGCCATTTTGCTTTAGGTCCACGACGAGCACGTTTTCGTGGATTCATCTTCTCCAACGTTCCTTTTTCTTTTCTCCAACCTCGGATTACACTCTCATTAATATAAAATTTTCTGCCTGTGGCTCTATTGCCATGCACTTCAGCATACGCAATGGCAGTTAGCTTGAAGTCAGCTGTGTAAGACTTTCGTTTCGGCATTTTTTTAAATTAAACACATAAATTATTTAAACTCGAATCTACACTTCACAAGAATACAAGATTATTTAGAAATGTCCGTGTTTATGTAGTCTAGTTGAGGCACAGCTCCTATAGACAGCCTATGCGCACAAGCACTGTGTACCAAGCCTGAATAGTTACTTGACGTCATGCGAGCTACATTCGAAATTGACAATTGTGGCATTCAGCCTCAGGACCTCACACCATTGCATATCTGGCTCACAAGTACCTGGCTTCAAAATTCAAATCTGCCGGCTGCCAGCCGGTATATAGTGGAGGCAGGGTGACTAACTTGAACTGATGTAGAGGGATGAATATGGACCGGGGCCGACTGACTTGATAGCGTAAATACAAATTTGCATGTTGAGCGACTGAGTGAAAATGTAGTAGTTGTAGTATTGTTCGTCATCCACGTGTGAGCATTGACGAATTCGGTCCTTCTAAAAACAGTAATGGTAGACAATGTGAACATAAACAAAAAAGTTCATCAATCTATGGCTGCGGGTTATGCCAACGATTTTTTACACAAAACCCCAAAACGTGCGGGCTATATGAGGGTGCGGATTATCTGCGTCTGTGGCATATATGCAGGAAAATATGGTACATGTATTGCAGAAGATGAAGCAGGGAGGGTATAAACATGTACCAGTTTGGCTATAATCACTTGAAAAAAGTAACAGAAGATAAGGTATGTGGCGGACATACGAAAAACTGCTTAAACGGCGAATTGTCCTTAAAAAAGTGGTCACATGGCGGCTGTGCGAACAGCACTGGCCTTCTAGTAAAAGGTCACACCCAATAACCGAGTTACTATCTAAAACCTTTGAAAATTGTAGCTTACAAGCTTTAAAATAATTACAAAGGATATTTTTAAAAGCTTGATTTCTTGAAATCAATACTTAAATACACATTCATTTAGCATATTAGGTCCCCTCTATAGACTGCACAATGCCAACTTTTCAAAGAAAATCTCACCCACCCACCCATCATGCTAATCATGACGAGGACTATTCAACAAATGCGGCATTTCGCCCATAAAAGCACACTTTGGATAATACGATGTCGTTACCAATGTTAAAGTCTAGAATTAAAAACGTTTACACTTGCAATAATGCGTCAAAATATATTGAATATGGCTACGATCATCCCATGACAGCTCATCCATACGATACCGGAAGAGATTTCCGCCATTTTTGATCGTACCAATACACTTCGCCGTCTAATTTTCACGTTAAATAGACGATATATGCACTGTTAACTAAAGTTACGAAATTAAGGCGTATTTGAATGCATAAAAATTATTACCGAATGTCGGGAAGAGAGTTATTCTGTTACCTTAATATTTCCTCCCGGGGCGGTGGTGAAACTAAATCTCATTAACATGGATTCCGGAAACTTGATTTGCGCATGCTTTTAAACTTTGACGTAATTTTTTGCTTCTATTTTAAGAATATGTTGTTCCACACCTGTATACAGACAAAATGAGTTCGGCCAATCAATATCAGTGTAATTTATAACAGTGCATCTCGGGATATATATAGTAACACATTTTGATTAGCTGATATTTTTGAAGAAATTTATTTGTAATATAAACTGTAGGTCTACCGTAAAGAAATCACTATCCCAGTTTTTGGTTTATGTTTTTTGTTAAACATTGAAGCAAATTATTTTGTTTGTTTGTTTCTTTGAGTAGGATTTTTAACTTAGCTTTAAAAAAAAAATCAGCCACATTGCGACGTGATGTCTAGACCAACAAATTGTTCTCCGCTTTCTTTTTCTTTTTTTTTTATCTGTCGTAAATCAAAATAAAAAAAAAAATATGCTTAGAACAATTTGTTGGTCTATGGGGCATCATGTCGCAGACATGTAGCATGATGTCCCACCCAGTCACATTATCCTGATACCAGGCCAACCAATCAATAACACTGATCTCTTAATGCTGAGCACTAACAGCTTTCTCATTTGACGCTCAGCATTAAGAGATTATGTTTTTTCCCTATGATATAACTATAACAGTATGGTGTTTGCTTTTATCTAGCCTCGACTGATTTTCCTGGCACATGATAGGACAAAATGGCTAATTAATTTGATGGAGATAATACCTGAAATTTTTGGTTCCGCTTATTACCAATCTAGTAATGACCTACTTAAGCAACACTAGGAGAATAAAAATACCCCTTTTCAAACATATAACCCCGATGGGGAAAAATTAAATGGGGAGATAAATGGAAAATAAAATAACAGTAAAACAACATATCAGGGGGAACACACATGAACATAAAAACTTTTTACTTTTTTTATTAGTGGGCGGGGACACATGTCTGGTGCCCCCCCCCCCCACCCCCCGCATAGAAAACAAGGAACATTCAGGGGATGACGTGTGATATATTAGAAAGCATTCAACACAAACATATGTTCATCTAAAGGTAAAAAATATGATAAGACATTTAAATACTTTATGTCACGTGGATTCATCTAGTCCCCGGAAAAGTTGAACCCTCTACGACTGTGTATGGGATGTTGCTTAATTAAGTTTACCGCCTGTATATGAATTCATCGTGTGAGAATTCATCGTGTTTATGATTTTTGTTATTACCAGAATCACCGATACAGCCATTTCGAAGAGAAGATTATATATGGAAAGACAAGCTTGTCTGAGGAGAGTGTTGAATAATGGGAGTACTGTATGAAGAAGTTTAAAGAAGACATTACGTCCAATGAGATTTCATTTATGTTAACTCGATTGCGTTAACAAACACCAAGGAGCATTTTCAGGGCCACTACCAGGCGTCGAACAGATAAGAAATATACAAGTTCACTCAAGTCAAAACAGATTGTCCATGTTTATGTGTTTGTCTATGTTATAAACTCAAAACTTCAAACCTTTGACACCATAAACCCTTCTATCCCATAAATTGTTCTGTCCCATAAACTCTTCTGTCCCATAAATTGTTCTGTCCCATAAACCTTATATCCCATAATTTCTTCTGTCCCATAAACCCTTCTATCCCATATTTTTTTTCTGTCCCATAAACCCTTCTATCCCATATATTTATTTGTCCCATAAACTCTTCTGTCCAATAAACACATTTTTTCATGTGTCCCTGCATGTTAAATCCCCGTTAGGCTAAAAAATGGCCCGAGTAATGCTCTCATAATAGTATCTCTCATGCTACATTCGTTTGCAGCATGTAAAGGACAACAAACTCTATTATGAGAGTAAAGTGATTTCTTAATATATGCATCGACATGTGATGACCATAATATGTAAAAAAAATTATAGTGTGTGTGTGTGTGTGTGTGTGTGTGTGTGTGTGTGTGTGATTTATATTTTTTACGTAGTTTTAGCATGTTTAGTCATTACTCTAAGATATATTCATTGTGGAAGTTTATAGTGACGTACATTAGGGGCATATTCCGCAGACATGTAGAATCGTGTCAAACCCAGTCACATTATCCTGACATCAGGCCAACCAGTCCTACGATTAGCCTCTTAATGCTGAGCGCCAAGCGAGGCAGCTGCTAGTATTTAATTTTATAAGTCTTTGGTATGACTCGACGGGGGGTTCGAACCTGCGGAGATGGACTCTCTGACCACTTAGATCACTTCTGCATTGAGACTAGTTGAGTGTACAAGATTATTACATACACTACATCAGGCTCCAAGTAAAAAAAAAATAAGGGC
Source organism: Unio pictorum (assembly GCA_030141615.1). Taxonomy (NCBI): domain Eukaryota; kingdom Metazoa; phylum Mollusca; class Bivalvia; order Unionida; family Unionidae; genus Unio; species Unio pictorum. The sequence goes on along the minus strand of JARLTB010000220.1, from coordinate 1,199,357 downwards.
TGGAACACACTGATTTTGGTGATTATCGCATCTTCACACGATGACAATAACATTTCCGAAGTTTCATGGGCAGCCACTGAGATCTGAGAGACAAGCATCGATCAGAAGATTATGTCATACACTGCATTCAGTTACCAATTTAACGGCAATGATACATTTAGCAGAAACTCGAACGCAGTGATTTGACAATATACGCGTTTTCAGGCGATAAACAAAATATTTACCAATTTTTACGGCACTCCATCAGAAACGGCGGGACTAAATGCGCAAAAGAGACTGTGTGCCGGCCGAAAGGACCACATGCTTTAGTAACGGGGTATGCTTCTTATATTTCATCCTCTTTCAGAACCTCTGATTGCCTTAACACAGTTTTGACCCTTAAATAATCTAAACCTTAGTGATATAATTAGCGTAATAGTACACGAAAAATTTGGTTGGATCCAGTCTTACATACAATCCACATTTGGAGAATGGTCGTCTCTTTCCGATGAAAATCGTATAACTACGAATGTGGGAAAGATACTCGGAGGTAATCGTAGTGATACATCGCAAGTTAACAATTTTGTCATTTTTGCAATTTCGACATTTTAAAACTTAGAAATTAGTAATTTTAAATAGCATGAAATTGATGCTTTATTCGAAGTTAGCGATTACACGTCATCCAGCCACTGTGACGTAAGTGAAGTTGCAATGACGTAAAAAAAACCATGGGTTTTAGGGCAGTTGAAAATTCCCATCATTTACATCAACATTTATTCTATCTTGGGATAGAAATGGCGTATGATTTTCTGATTGCTCAATGCAATCAAACACAAATTAAAACAACCAGACTGTAGAGTGGCTCGGATGTGCTTCATTGTGACATATGCGGGAGGTCGTGGGTCCGATACCCGGCCGCGTCATACCATAGACTTACAAAAATGGTACTAACAGCTGCCTCGCTTGGCGCTCAGCATTAAGAGGTTAGTGTTAGGATTGGTTGGCCTGGTGTCAGGATAATGTGCCTGGGTGGGACATCATGCTACATGTCTGCGGCATGATACCCCAGTGTATACTAATAAAATCAATAATGAGGACTTTGTACAGCGCCTAATGTTTAGAAGCTACAAGCGTTTTACAACATATATGATGATATGACTACGCTACAGAAAAACTAAAAACAAAAACCATGAAATTGGAAAACATAAAATCATGATGTAAACATATAAGATGCGAAACATTATTAGGTATCTGAAGTTTGTTCCTGCGGTCGAAAAGGCGAATTTTCAGAGCACTCTTAAAAGGGACCATTGTGTCTTTGCAGGGCCTAACCTAAGTTTTTCGGGGGGGGGGGGGACTTGTTATTGGGTTAAGGGAAGGCGCGAAATTTTTTTTTTCAAGGATGCAAAATGGTGCAATCTGGTGCTATCTGAACCTTGCTAAAGGGATCTAACAATAGTGACTTAAAACTTCAATGTTTTAAAAACACTAAAAAAAAATATTAAAAAAAATAAATAAATAAAAAAATTAAAAAATTCGGAACCCCCTTTGCATATTTTATCAAAAGCAGTGAATAGTTTTTTTTTTTTTAAAGGGGGTGGGGCCTGGCCCCCTGAGCCCCTATAGCAGGTCCGGCCCTGCTTTGTGTCCAATGAATTGATGCGTCTCAGCTTAAGATATGCAGCCTTGCATATGTTCATAACATGTTGGTGCAATGTGAGAGTACTGTCTAGAGTAACACCTAGGTTTCGTACTGACTGTGTGAATTCAATATTGGTGTTGATATTTATTGTGACATCTTCTATATATTATTACTTGTGCCGCGTGAGTACACATAAGGTTATTAGCCCAGTCAGAACGTGTTCTGCCTTTTCCATCGCATTACAAAAGGAAATCAAATCATGTTTCTCACAGCTCAAACCTTTTTAGCATATATTTCTGCCGTAAAATGGACGTCCATTAATTATATCAACAATTTTAAGGCAATTTTTAACACAACACCCCCTTGTCAACAACTGTCAAACTTTCAACCGTAATAAAATTGTGTCTAATTTTTATTTAATACCCCCACCCTCACTACAAACTAACAATATTTTATACGGCTGGCTTTTATGCTAAAACTGGAATTATGGAAAGTAAACGGTCTACAAATCAATCGTAATACATATTTTAAAACTTGTTTAACTGATTTCAAATGGACTATAACACTTTGAATTCATGTAAAAATCGATACAATATATTCTAGATTCTATCATCTTCCCATGCGGAAGCCAAATGTTCCTGAATTGTTATAATGGGCATAGTGGCTGATTCATTAATTTCTTTTGGAACCGATACACCCGACAAGTCAACATCATATTCATCTAGCCATTCTGCGCTTAATTTCTCTCCACGAGCAACAATTGCCATCAGCTCTGTCTGTCTTTTGGCAGCCACTCGCATTGGCCGAATTCTTTACGGTTGAGGAGCATGCTGTAATTGCCTAGGCCCAGGATCGCGTTGTCGGTGTTGTTGAACATGATTCTTCAACATGACTTGTGAAGCAACACGGAGGTGACAGATTATCATATACCATATGCAATTAATCTATCTACAGTCTACAATCTACATTGAATAAAAACCAAATATAATGATGCAAAACTATTACTTCCTTAGCAAGCGCTCAACTAGTTTAGGATTAAACTAGTGGGCTGTTGACGGGCGAGAGAGTGTGTGCCATACCAACGCACTAATTATTTTGTTGTTGATCTATTAAATTTATTGTAAAAAAAAATAACATTGTTGACGTCAATTTATCTGGAACTCTCCCCTCCCCCATGTCAACAATTGTTAAATTTCTTCAAACACCCTCCCCCTATTTTGTTGACATAATTAATGGACGACCCCTTAGCTGTTTTGACTTATCGGTCTTAATAAATGTAATATAACGTCTTCTCACACGAATGGATTTTTTTTTTTCATTTACTGTCAGAGATTGAAATCCAAATTTAAAATAAACCAGGAAGAATACAACTGTTGTTTGGAGGATCAACGGTTCTCCATTGTGACGTCATTAGTATATTGTAATCTTGCCGTGTGATGTCTTGTAGTATCACACAATCTGCACACGTTGCCTATAGTGTGTGCAGTTTGGGTACATCCATAAATGACGTCACGCGATTTTGGCCGATTTTTTACCCTTCCCCCTCGTCAAATGTCTTCACAAAAAGTCAGACCCCTCAAAAATGACGCCACAAATCTTTGCTCCCCCTCCCCAGAAAAAGCTTATTTAAAATTAACACGTTTTAAAAAATTAAGTGGTACTTTTATTTTGCGCAATTGATGTGACGTCACATTTTGTAAACACCCTCCTCCTCGTCACACGTCGTCACAAATATGTGACCCCCTCCGCCTAGGTGCGTGACGTCATTTATGGATGGTCCCTTTCATAATTTTGATATTATAACGTGTGAACATATCAGTTTATGAAATTCTAATTGGTCCAAATAAGCCCATGAAATTATTGTGCAGTATTCTCTTTACTGAATGGCTGCGATCGTGAGAAAACTTATTTAACTACGCCTTCTGGAATGTTTTGTTACCTATGAACATTTTGACAGCCATTTTATATTCGATTCATGAAATGAATTGGGGGAATTATGGTCTCGTCTGTTTCAATATGGCATGAGTTTGTTATGTAATGTATAACATATCATAACTTGTGAATAGTAAGTATAGTTTTCCTATAGTATGTGCAGTTTCATATTTTCTATATTACCACATGTTAAAATATCACTTTATGTTTTTCTGACTGGTCCAAATAAGCCCATAAATTATTGTGCAGTATCGTCTTTACTGATCGGCTGGGATCGTGAGAAAACATTTTGAAGGCCGCCTTTTTTTTCTGTGAGCTCAATGCTTTTATTTTAGCCAACACAATATACACAGTTATAAATTTGGCTTATATGTAATGCCAGCAAGGTTATTTTCAAAGGTTTAAAGTATTCATTTTATTCATGTTTGTATTTGTATGAAATTTGTCGTTGCGAAGTATTGGAAGAATTGTTTTAATTTTCGTATTGATGTAATAAAGAATCTGTACTCGCCCGAACCTTATTTTATTGTCAATTAGGAGTTTTCTCCCTTAGGCTCACATACTTACGAAGAAACACACACTGTTATATTGTACAACAAGATTGACGTAGTAGACCAGCGGTTCTCAACCTGTGGGTCGCGATCCCGTCAGGGGTCGAACAACGATTTGCCAGGGGTCGCTTACGACCATCGGAAATATACATTTTTACAGTTATGAACGAATATAATTTTACGGTTGGGTCGCCACAACATTTGGAATTGCATTAAAAGGGTCGCGGCACTAGAAAGGTTGAGAACCGCTGTAGTAGACCAACTGTATCTTTTCTATTTGACGCTTACAAACACGATACTCAGTACCTTTCATCAGAAATCGCTTGGTTTCTATCTTAATTTGAAATAAGGTTCACGACCTTTCATATTATAGACTGGTTATATTGAAATGATATATTCACAAAGCTTTATCGATGCATGTTAAGTAGAAAACCAGTCTATATATTAAGTTGCGTCATTGGGTGAAATGCGTATTTTACATATTATGGTGAAATAGTCACATTCAACTGAATCATCAATACGAAGCTTATAGTGAGGTTCACTTCTCCGTCTTTTAATATAATCTAATCTTTTGAAATAATCGGTGACTTTTAAATATATCAAGCGATTTTGTTATTATTTATATTATTCAAAACAGCAGAAACGATACGCCATTTAAACGATTTTTCTTTCTATGCAAACCTTAATCGACGAAAATGCTAGTTCCCAATCCCTTAAGTAATTCGACGAATCCTGATATTTCAGACAATGACGTCACATTACAAATATAGCATGGGAACCCAAAGGTTGTTTCATCATTAGTATTTATAATTAACTTGTAGAATGCGAATCATCCTGAATCCTGCTTCAAAAGGTAAATTTAACTACTTTATTTTGTTAAATGTATCATGATGGTTAGTTACCGACATACGTTTTTCTCTTTATTTCACAAATTTTCAATGTAGATTTATCAGATGTTTGGATTATAATGTGTGCTACATGTGATTGTCAGTGATATCATTTTGTCATGATGTTTACACGCGTTTCTCTAAAACCCTACTTTCAGTATCCTATCAATGTTAACATTTTACAGTGATAAGTCGACACTTGGAAGGAAAAGGTACTTTGAAATAACATTTATTTAAATCTGAGCAGTCAGTGGACTTATAAATATTTTCGTAACTGAATTAAATAACACAATTATGACATTGTATTTTCCAATCTAAATTTTAATGTGTTTTGGAAACAAGTTGGTTTTGATTATACCCAAAGCTACGTCTAAACCGTTTTCTTTTTCAAAAGTTATGTTGCACGTCTTGTTTTCTATTGCTTCTGATACTTATCAGTACAGAAGCTATTTTGATATAGGTATAATAGTAGGAAGTTTTCAGCTTAATAACTTGACTTTTTATGATGACTTAGTTTATTATCTGGAACAGAATAAACAAAATCCTTTAGTTTTAAACTGTTAGGTTAACTTCAGATATCAAAGTATCGCCGTCGTCATCATCGTCATCATCATCATCAGCAGCAGCAGCAGCAGCAGCAGCATCAACAACAACATCATAATCATCGTCATCATCATCGTCATCGTTATCATCGTCATCATCATCATCAGCAGCAACAACAAGAACATCATCATCATCATCATCATCATCATCATCATCATCATCATCATCATCATACCATTAAGTGGAAGCTTTACACTTTTGATCATTTTGCCACAGCCAGTATTGTCACACACAAAAACAATGACCGTGAACCAAATAATGGGCTAAAATGGACACTGAAGTACTTCGAAAACAAATTTGCTTAGATGCCTAGAAATGACGAAAATCGAATGGCAATGAAATAGTTATAGCAATAAATAACAGCTTGTCAAAACTTAAAAAAAATTTAAACGATATTACAGTAAGGAAAATATGTAAATGGAAAAAAGATCTCCCCACTTTTTAGTTTAATATATTGACGAAATAAATCTATACAAATAAAAAGATAGGAGGAGCTGTTGATCGAGGGATATCACATTTTCGGAGTTTTTGCGGTTGTAAAGAAACAAAGAATCATTATATCAAAAGTTGATCCTCTTGTGAAGAAAATGATTCCGTTCCTCACAGCGTATCAATGACCTGAAGTACTGATTATTTTAAAATGTAATTGGTGATGTGGGTATGGGAGTCCACCCAGGGGAGGGGAAAGGTGAGCAAGGAGAGGCAGTTGCCACCCAACGAATTTGTTTTTATAACACAACCCTCCCTCCCCCGTCTTTATTGTTTCGACCTTGGATGGGGTGGGTTATATGCATGGATTCCAAATTTTCAAAATTGATACTCGCGAGAAAAAACAATTTTACGGTATTCTGGACACATATATAAGGAATGAATAATATATAGAAAACAGCTCTAGTTTTAGTCTGGAATGTCGTTGGTATGATGAAACATTAATTTAAGCTAGTTTTGACATTCCTTACTATATTAGAGCCGCGACGATTCGTTGGCTATCGTATTGGAAAAAAAAAAAAACACTGAAAGGGTACTGGTTCGAATCATACTATCGAATGTATCTGGGTCGGCTAGCATGTTAAATCCTTGTGCAATCCCTATGTACTAAATAACCTACTTGTGTTACTGTGCCGTAAATCACTAACGCAGAACAATAATTTCCAAATTCTTTCAATAAAAGATTTCTATTACCAGCATAGGAAGTAGTACATTCCATTTACAGCTTATTGTGCAAGTAATTCTAAATGTGAATGATCAACGGTAAAAATATATATGTGTCAGATGCGAACTGCGTAATAATTAGTAGGTTTTTAACATATATGATTTTTTTTTAACTAAGCATTTATATTTAGATATGAAGTTTCTAAAAAAAATTGGTCATATACTAGAACATCAAACTGAAACCCGGCAGTAGAAGCTTAAACATCGACCTTAATCCTAGGTATCAAAGTAAGAATATATCAGTACTCTCTCTCTCTCTCTCTCTCTCTCTCTCTCTCTCTCTCTCTCTCTCTCTCACACACACACACACACACACACACACACACACACACACACACACACACACACACACTTTAGCTAAGAAATCGTATGTACTCTATTATATGAATTTATTTAACTAAAAAGGGAACACTGAAACACTGCCTCTGGTCCAATTTAAAAGCTTTATACTTACCGGTTTTATACCTCTTTTTCCTCGCAAGCTTGACAGTACTCTCTCTCTCTCTCTCTCTCTCTCTCTCTCACACACACACACACACACACACACACACACACACACACACACACACATTAGCTAAGAAATCGTATGTACTCTATTATATGAATTTATTTAACTAAAAAGGGAACACTGAAACATTGCCTCTGGTAAAATTAAAAGCTTTATACTTACCGGTTTTATACCTCTTTTTCCCCACAAGCTTGACAGTACTCTCTCTCTCTCTCTCTCTCTCTCTCTCTCTCTCTCTCTCTCTCTCTCTCTCTCTCACACACACACACACACACACACACACACACACTTTAGCTAAGAAATCGTATGTACTCTATTATATGAATTTATTTAACTAAAAAGGGAACACTGAAACATTGCCTCTGGTCCAATTTAAAAGCTTTATACTTACCGGTTTTATACCTCTTTTTCCCCACAAGCTTGACAGTACTCTCTCTCTCTCTCTCTCTCTCTCTCTCTCTCTCTCTCTCTCTCACACACACACACACACACACACACACACACACACACACTTTAGCTAAGAAATCGTATGTACTCTATTATATGAATTTATTTAACTAAAAAGGGAACACTGAAACATTGCCTCTGGTCCAGTTTAAAAGCTTTATACTTACCGGTTGTATACCTCTTTTTCCCCACAAGCTTGACAGTACTCTCTCTCTCTCTCTCTCTCTCTCTCTCTCTCTCTCTCTCTCTCTCTCTCTCTCACACACACACACACACACACACACACACACTTTAGCTAAGAAATCGTATGTACTCTATTATATGAATTTATTTAACTAAAAAGGGAACACTGAAACATTGCCTCTGGTAAAATTAAAAGCTTTATACTTACCGGTTTTATACCTCTTTTTCCCCACAAGCTTGACAGTACTCTCTCTCTCTCTCTCTCTCTCTCTCTCTCTCTCTCTCTCTCTCTCTCTCTCTCTCACACACACACACACACACACACACACACTTTAGCTAAGAAATCGTATGTACTCTATTATATGAATTTATTTAACTAAAAAGGGAACACTGAAACATTGCCTCTGGTCCAATTTAAAAGCTTTATACTTACCGGTTTTATACCTCTTTTTCCCCACAAGCTTGACAGTACTCTCTCTCTCTCTCTCTCTCTCTCTCTCTCTCTCTCTCTCTCTCTCACACACACACACACACACACACACACACACACACACACTTTAGCTAAGAAATCGTATGTACTCTATTATATGAATTTATTTAACTAAAAAGGGAACACTGAAACATTGCCTCTGGTCCAGTTTAAAAGCTTTATACTTACCGGTTGTATACCTCTTTTTCCCCACAAGCTTGACAGTACTCTCTCTCTCTCTCTCTCTCTCTCTCTCTCACACACACACACACACACACACACACACACACACACACACACACACACACACATTAGCTAAGAAATCGTATGTACTCTATTATATGAATTTATTTAACTAAAAAGGGAACACTGAAACATTGCCTCTGGTCCAATTAAAAGCTTTATACTTACCGGTTTTATACCTCTTTTTCCCCCACAAGCTTGACAGTACTCTCTCTCTCTCTCTCTCTCTCTCTCTCTCTCTCTCTCTCACACACACACACACACACACACACACACACACACTTTAGCTAAGAAATCGTATGTACTCTATTATATGAATTTATTTAACTAAAAAGGGAACACTGAAACATTGCCTCTGGTCCAGTTTAAAAGCTTTATACTTACCGGTTTTATACCCCTATTTCCCCACAAGCTTGACGACAGGAAATATGTATACTGAAAGTTCTCTCGATCGTATTTTAATATTAGTCTTAGTAAACATTTATTAATCGCTAGCTCGAGTTTTCATAGGTCTATGGTGGCATTCAAAAATTGCGTAGTTGATTAACTTTGACTGTTGATTTGTACATAAGAACAAGAAGAACTATTATGTTTGGAGGCCATGTGTTCCCGGACTTATCTTGGCAAGATTCGAACCTGGATCTTATTTATTGTATGTGATGCGAACCGACCACTGCGTTATAGTGACATCGGGCATTCATGTGTCGTTTCTCTCATATGTCTCATTGCTTTCAGGTCTTGTTAACAAAACTATACAAACGTGTATTTGGAATGGTCGCTCCTACAGTCAGGTGCTTGAATCAAAAGGGCATGATGGGAGATTCTTCTGTGGTAAATTACCCCCAAGAACCCACATCAGCTATTAACGCTGGTGAACACATGAACACAGTGAAGAACGTAGCTTTAAACCAGAAAGCGTCAACGCACTGTAATCATCAACACCATATCAGATGCGTGATCGTTCAAGATGAAAAACTGAAAGCAGCGGCGCTGGAAGCATTAACAAACGGAAATATGACACCGCTTATCAAAGAAGAATTAAAATGTACTATACAAGCCAAAAGGATGGCACATGGCTTGAATGAACTGAAAGTGGAATTTACAGAACCAGTGAAACATGAGGTAGACCTCTCTGTCTGCCTCTCTCTCTCTCTCTCTCTCTCTCTCTCTCTCTCTCTCTCTCTCTCTCTCTCTCTCTCTCTCTGTTGTTTTTATCACTGTCTTTAAAATTTCCTTATAATGATTTAAATACTGTACATGTACATAGATACATGCATGTTCTAAATAAAACTATGGTTCATTATTTATATTGTATGTTAATGATTAATTCTATTTTGGATCAAGTTCGATCGTTGTTAATACCCCAAATCTTATAATAGTTGATGCTTGAAGTAATATCCCGTCCACAGTGAACAATTTTTGTGTTATAAAATATCATTTTGTAAAACTGTCTTCTTATATACAAATTTGTTCGCTCCTCTCTGTTTCTGACAAGCTTATGGCCTCTTTTCACGTTTTTGAGATAGTGGCGAGTATAACATGAAGATGCTGTCATTTGAAACATGCACAAGAGATAGAATGTTGGTATACCTCTATGTTAATTTGATGTACTAAGTTTGAAATTTCTTTGGATATTGTATTTGTGGGAATTGTGCCTGATCTAAACACACAGCTATATAAAATTACTAACCCCTTGTGGTAAATCAGCCTGAATTAGTCTACAGCACACTATATTTAGCAGCTATTAATATGAGCAGCTATTACTATGGGTAAACGAATTGTACCATACTTTTTAAGACCAGCTTCTGAAACTGCTATGATAAATTGCCAAATATGTAAAGGTGAAAAAAGTTATCGGCTCCTTCCTTTTACAATTTGCATCTTTAGTCTAGTGAGTGAAATTTGTTGAAAGATGAACATCAGAAGTAAGAGCACGGTATACTATATAACCTATATTACACATAATAATAATACATCAAATGAAAGGAATTAAACGTTCTTTGAACAATACCTAAGATGCCGTTTTTAAATAGCTAGTATTACCAATGAGAAATATCCGGGAACTGCTTTTTCCTTTAGAAATATAATCTTACGTTAAATACGAAACTGTAAAGTGCCACCATAATTTCTCTGAGCTTATTACGGATGGAGCAGATAAAAGTAGCGGACCTAACTGAACTCTAGGAGGCTCCATTGTAGATGTCTTGTATTCGTGCGGTCAGGTGTTTTTGGGTAGCTAGGACATTATCCAAAATTCAACGTATTATGTATTAACTATTTTTACGTCGATATCATTGTACATTTTGGTAGTTATATCTGCTTTTTCTGGAAAAATGGCTTAAGATCATAAAGCTCTTCAACTTTACATTTGATCTTTAAATTCTTTACAACATGCATAAGTCTTGGAAATATTTTAAATTTTATTTGTATGCACACAATATATGTAAACTCCGTTAATTTATTTATTCGTTTAGTCTTTTACCTAGGCGTTCATCTTTACAGTCAGGGAATATTCTTTAAATTGAAAAGAATGTGCATTTCACATAACAAAGACTCGCAGATAATGTCACCAGTTTGTTAATTTTGAAAGATATTTGTTTTTTAAGTTTGTATAACACAAATACTATCAATATAAAAGGCAAACAGACTGGACACAATATGACTAGATCAGAGTGAACGAGTGGTCTAAAGCGCTCTCCGTTACGGATCACTGCCATCTCACCTCTGTCTGCGTGGGTTCAAGTCTCTGATTCGGCCAATGTAGTTATGTGAGAAAGCTTGCCAGTAGTTTCTCGTGGGTCGGTGGAGCTTTTCGGGGGTTTTTCCCTGGTTCTTCATCCACCATTAATACTGGCCGCCATGTATAGCCTATCTTGTCCTGAAAAATGACGTTAAACCCTACAACAACAACAACAACAACAACAACAACAACAGCAACTAGATCAGATCCTTTATTCAAATGGCAAAAGATTAGACTGGTTCAGATCCTATAGACAAACTTAGTGCTAAGGCAGGAAATAGATTGGCAAATAATTTTCAATTACCGCATGTACTCACTTATAAGTCGAGACCGTCTGCAAACTGGAAAAAACTCAGTTCTGTCATTGCATAATGTGCTGGCAGATCTGAGTCTCTGCATTTTAGTTCGAGTAATAGGCCTTACATTACAACTTAGACCCTGACATGTCGGCGCAATATACTGTATATCAGAGTCTGTGTTGTTTGCAGTTGGACTCAACTTGTAAGTGCATGCATACGGTTATTATCTAGTCGAAGTAGGCTCAGCAATGTTAACTGTCAGATGATGTAAGTTTAATGACATTTTTTAAAATTTGTTTTCCTCACCAAAGTCCAAACTCTGTATCAGGTCAAAACTTTATATTACTATTCTGACGGTTAATTTGGTGGAGTATGCTTTTGGATAACTGGAAAAACATGGTATGAACACAAAAACAAGATACTTTAAATATACTACATTGTATATATTGATCTGATGGGTGTTCATTCATCTGTGACAAAAGTCCCAAAGATTATGTATATGCTGCGATTAATGAAACTGTCGAGTATGAAGCCTAGTGTCAGGGTATTTGGGCATAAAACCTAAACCTGTCAAGTATCCAGTCTAGTATCATGGTATTTGTGCATTAAGCCTAAACCTGTCAAGTATCCAGTCTAGTATCATGGTATTTGGGCATTAAGCCTAAACCTGTCAAGTATCCAGTCTAGTGTCATTGTATTTGGGCATTAATCCAAAACCTATCAAATATCCAGTTTAGTATCATGGTATTTGTGCATTAAGCCTAAACCTGTAAAGTATCCAGTCTAGTATCATGGTATTTGGGCATTAAGCCAAAACCTGTCAAGTATCCAGTCTAGTATCATGGTATTTGGGCATTAAGCCAAAACCTGTCAAGTATCCAGCCTAGTATTAACATAATCGTAAGCGCAGCATTATTAAGCACCATTTGTAGAAACAATTTGTCATATTCACTATATTTTTTATTCTTGTAATAAATATTAAGTAATTTTTTTTCTGTGATATAATCAGAAAACAGTACATTTATTTGAGTAAAAAATCATTTCAGCTGAATTCTGAGGAGAAGGCGAAAGTCGAGAGGCGCAGAGAACAAAACAAGCTAGCAGCGAGACGATTTAGGGAGAGACATAGATCGTTAGGCCATAAACTTCAGAAGGTACTATTCCCCTGCAATTTCTGTATCTGTCTGCGTCTGTCTGTGTGTCTCTCTAAAATTATTTATATGACGCAGAAGGTTTTGGATTATATAGGTTGATAGAAACGGTAGCGATGTAATAATGGCCAGAAACATCCGATCTCATTTTTAATTGTAAACGTTTCTCGGTATTTGATGTACTGGATGTTCTTAATCTTTTTCATCTGTGCTAAACAAGTAAATAATTTAATTATAAAATAATTGTTTTTATTTATTATTCGATATCTTATTCAACTTTGGCACAGTGAAAGTGGAGCTAGGAATGGAAGGAGAGAATAACATCCAGCAATACACTTTCTCTTTCGGATTTGAATTTTCTATTATTACCTGTTTTCCTACATGACCCTCAGTGAACTGTTGTTTACAAATACATGAAAGTCTATTTTTTTTCTATTTACAGGAGGCACAAAAGCTCGAGTCAGCCAATACACTACTGAATTATGAAATTCGGCAATTGAGAATTTTAAAGGATAAACTGCAGAAGGAATGGACTGGACATCTTGCCGTTTGCCCGTTTCAAATTCTTATTGACGCTGACCCAAGCGCGAGCAAAACGTGAAGGAAATATATATTCCGAGACACATGAGATAGGATTCTGAGCACTTACATTAATCACCTTTGATAGTGTCATGCATTTGTCAATTTTCCGGATTGTAAATCTGTTACAAGATATACTCGTTTTGCAATGAACACAGAAATAGCGTGATGCGGACAAAAATGAAGCTAATTAATTGTTTCTTTAAGTTACGAGTTTTGTTAGCACACTTTTGATGTTCTTGTGCTTGTTTTGAGTAGACAAAAAGAGTATTTAACCTCATTTTGTCCAGATTTGAGTCCAGTTAAATGTTCGAATGTACTTGGTTGGTTTAAGTAGAATAAGAAAACAAACAAACAGACAAATAAACAAACAAAATAACCACGTGCAACCTTCAAACAAAATCGATATTAGCGTTAAATATAATTTTGATATTGATCAATGCGTGTAAAAAGTATAATCATCATGTACATTCTCCTACCTGGTGGTGAAGGTGATACACAGATGTTATGCACTGTTCAGGTTTTAATATAATATCCAGTTGTTTTCAAGTCTGTAAGAACTGCAGTTTGGTCCTGCAATACGTGAGAATCAATATTTGAAGTCGTATACAATCGAGACAAATTTAATTACTTTTTTGGTCCGAAGGAGTAGATTAAGTTTCGTTGTATAAATGAAGAAATCTGGTTATGATACACTTCACACCTTTTCTCTAACCAATGGAAGGTAACACGATTTGTTTTACATCGTACTATGTCAAAATCAAACAAGTACGTAAATAGTTCCATTTAGAGAACTATAATAATGTTGCACTAAATTTGTCAGCATTAGAAAGGGTCTCGACTGGTAAATCCTACACTCTATTCTCTATCATATTTAATCTCACTACTGAATAAAATACTAACGTAATTCTTCCACTCCTGGACTTATCAATGAAAGTCGTCGAAATCATTTGCCCTGTTAAGTACTTCTGTCAAAAAGGATTCGTTCATAAACTGAATTTACAATAAGTGACGACACAAATATGGCATGTACTTTCTCTCTACAATTCAGGTTGCTGCCTAAATAATGCAGATCATGATGATATATTCATTCTACTCAGAGTGTATGACAATCATCTATTGGTATAATGTATATCATGCAAGTTTTACTATTAGCTTCAATGTGTTGATCGTTATTAAGGATAACGTATGACATTTTATAATATATTGTTACAGTAAAAAGAATACTATACAATTTCCGTCGTAGGTTTTCAATGGTTGATTTAACTTTATTACACTTCTATCTCGTACATCTGTGTTACAAATTGGTTAAATGAACTGGAATCTCTCTCTCTCTCTCTCTCTCTCTCTCTCTCTCTCTCTCTCTCTCTCTCTCTCATAATTATAAACCGTATGACTACATGGTTCATGCGATTTCCTTTACTTGTAATTAAGTGAAAACCGTTCTTTCGAATTGTCTTTTGTGTAGCATATGTCAGGTTACAAATGTATTGTATACAGTCTATCCATTATACTTTTTTACATTTATAAAAATTTTTCCGACTCAACCAATTGTTTAATCAATGTATAATTAGGAAATCATAATTACTACAATTGTGGTTTTTGAGAATTAATTACCAATTTTATGTTTTGGATTTTATGCATTATCCACTCTTGCTGTTCAACGTCAAAGTATGTCTATATTTTCTTCTCGTGATGATGATGATGATGATGATGATGATGATGATGATGATGATTATTATTATTATTATTATTATTATTGCATTTGAGTCACGCTTACTAGTGCTAGTTGTAATGGTACATTCAACACATTACCGGTTATGTCATGCTGAGAAAACTGTAACTAAAAGACTTTTCCAAGGACACATCGTGGCAACCGAACTGGACTGACCTGAGCCGGTATCGAACCCACTGCCTGTGATAACGAGTCAGAGACTATACCAGATAAGCTATCGCTGTTAAAACAAATTAAGCAATTGCTCTTGGTCAAACATCCTTTTCTCCTTCCTCATTGATAGGTGTGCCATCTACAATAATTTTCTTTTTACCTTCCTAGCGCAAATAATGTCTTTGTTCGATTGTTATGACACTCGTAAATGTAATATTCATATACACATGGGTTGTGATATATTTGTCAGTCTCAGTCAATTTACAAGTTTTTACAAGCAAGTTTTTATATGTATGATTTTATTTGTTTTGTGTCATCTATCTAAAATATATATTTATATCATAAAGGCTATTTTGTGTTATTTATACATGGGCTTGCAGCATGCCTATGTTCTACATTTTCAAAACGATCTGAATTGAGCCAGTTGCTATTTTTCAAAATGCGTTTAAGAAAAAAGGAATAAGAAAAATAACGAGGATCAAGGGATAGCAGGTTATGAAAATCGAACAAAGCACTGACTTCGATTGTACCACTCGATCCTATGATGATTTTAAACTATCAGTACTAGAACGGCTAATTTGTTTAATTCTGTACGAATAACGCTCATAACCCGCAAGTAACCTGACACAAATCTTGTCAGACGTTCCTATAACTCCTTTACCCACTCATTTTACGAGTGCCCAATTTGCTCTCAGAGTGCAGTCTAGTGTTCCAAACTTTTCTAAGGCCGACCTTTTTTGACGACAAAACGTGCGCAGATTCTTTCACAATGAATGTAACAGCATAATGTTTGGCTGCGTGAGAAACCCATCAGATTTGACTATTTTAGTTCTGATTGGATAGCGGTGGTCTCTTTGAAAACTGTCTGGGGTATTAGCACTGATACATTATAATATCGGGTTTCCCGGTCTCTAAGCCTAAACCGACGGGTGACATCACTGTTAATTGCAAAACAGAGTTTCTCACCACCGTTGCAAGGTTCTTTTTTAAGTAACCGCGAATTTGACCGTAACGCAATGGCTAAGTTGCGAACAAGTAGTTTGTTTGTTTCAGAATCGGTCTTAAGTCGTAAAATTATAAAATACATATTGACGTTACTCAACGTACTTAAATTAAGATTTATATCAGTAAAATCTGTAAGCATCAGGGAAGAATTGTTAGTAAATTTTCTCACACTACGTAATAAAGGTAATCACGTGAAGTGGAATATCACTAAGTCATTCAAATTTTCACATAATCAAAAAAGTTTTTATATATTCAATTCCTTGAATAAATTCATAGAATTATGTAGATACTGTCTGTTTAAATTAAATATTTCCCCCTCTGCTAATAATTAACAATTGTAAATAAATCACTAGTCCATCTCTCTCTCTCTCTCTCTCTCTCTCTCTCTCTCTCTGATGTTAACTGCCGAATATCATATGTGGTTCTTGTATTTGCTTATATGGTCTTTATATGCGAACCAAATCTACACCATGTCAATTATTAAAAGATTCTATAATAATTTAATTCATCATATATAAAACAACTTAACAGCCATAATCTGATCTACTAATTGCATTGAGCCAATCAACAATTAGGGCGTGCATGATAACTGTACTGAACAAATTCACTCCTAGTTTCAAGTGATGTTTTCGTAACATTCATTCTGAAAAGTCTTCTGTCTCATACTTGATCGAAAAGGTTACAGATTTATGAATGTGAACGTATTGAACTTGTACTTTTTCATTATATTAGCCAGTCGCTGAATTAAAGAATTAGAAATATAAATGTAATAAACCCAAATGATGCAAATAAAAATATAGTATAAATTTCATAGATTATACAGATATTCGTAACAGCTACCTCCTTCAATCTGTTTAAAAAGGTACGATTAAACCAAATTTGCAAAAGAACTACAAAGATGCATAGGCCTGCTTTCCCCTTAGTTGACTCATTAAAGTTCACTTTGCGTGATAGCAAATTTGTCCAGTATGCCTACTTTGACATATCAAATAATGTGCCAAACATATTAAATAATATGTATA
Source organism: Unio pictorum (assembly GCA_030141615.1). Classification (NCBI taxonomy): domain Eukaryota; kingdom Metazoa; phylum Mollusca; class Bivalvia; order Unionida; family Unionidae; genus Unio; species Unio pictorum. The sequence continues at coordinate 1,182,017 of JARLTB010000220.1, read as the reverse complement.
TTTAAAAGTCCCTAATGAAATAAGTATTAGATTTTAATTGAATAGGCAATTATATTTTTTCTTATCGAATGAAGGAGAGGTGTTGTTAGTACCATCATGGATATGGCGGCATTCTGTTTTCTATCTATTCAAACATAATATTTTCATTACCAGGCTGAGTAAATTGTGGACGTGCATTTTCATTTTGAAGTTTTGCTAATGCGGCACTACTGTTGCGAATTCATTTGCAATAAAATATTGGCGATTTTAACAAAAACAATGAATTTTCTGTTTTTTTTAATTTATTTAACATTAAGTTGTGTGTAATATAGCTTTATTATCAGCATACCAAGAGTTTTAAGTAAGCAGATACGATTAACGTATTTCAAACTATTCTTTAAAGGAGATAAGATTAAAATGAATAATTGTTTTGATCAATTTCTCGGAAAATTGACATTGATCGTTATATATGTTCCGTTTATTAAAACTGCGAGCCGGTCAATAATTTGTGTTGATCTTTCAAATAGAGTAGCATTATTTTACTTTCCTGGTGTTAGTATTTGATGACAAAGATTGCAGATATGCAGAAAACTTGGTTAAAGTGACAGGTAAATATCACTTTACCTACTATTTATAAAGCCTGGTGTACAAAATTTCTCGTAAGTGGAAGTATGCGTTAAAGTTTTGATGTAGTCGTCGGAATTTAACCATTTCTCACTACAGCGGTGAGTAATCGCAAAAATTATTTCCTTAATGCGTCCAAAATATGACATTTTACAGAGGCTAATGTAAAAGTAAACATTCACAAGATAAGATATTACTTCTTTATGCATTAAGATTAGAAGGAGAAAAGAAAATCATCAAATTTAAAAAAAAAAATATCGCAAACGTGTTTAGGAACCATGTATAGTAACGTGATATGTCACCTGCTCACAAAACAACCTGTAGGTTTGTGGAAAGTCAAATAAAAATCATATCCACCATAATAACCCATCTATGTTTCTGCACATGTAATATGTACACTTTTGCTGGATTGGGAATTTGGCAGTGATGTTTGCAGACGTAAGCGATAAAACAGTTTTGTTTTCAACACAAAATTATGTAAAGCTTAGATTCAACTGAATAAAAAAACGGTTTGAAACATATTTTTAGTGGCAGAAGTTGTATTAATCTAACAGCACTAGTGCAAATCTTAATCAATTTCGTAAATGGTATAATTGTTTGTTCTTACTGGATCTTAAATGTTCATGCTTCGAAGTTTGGTTTTGAAAGATTCATGTCTGCAAGTTTAATATGAAAATACAAAAAAAAAAAAAACGAATCGTACCAGGCTTACTTAGACTTTGGTTTGGTTTGATTTTGCGGGTTTAACGCAGTTTGTCTTCATGTAAATTAGCTATATACATCATGATCGGTATATTAGGTTGAACCACCGACATCCAGAAACCGATATTCAAGCTTTTCATATACCCTCTGCGGCTGAGCAGAGACTATAACCTACCCGGAGAGAGGTGATATGTCGGTAATGTTTAAATGCGAGTTTAAACAAAGTTTATTATGAATAAAATGAACAAAGTTATCGCAAGGTCATCAACTTTCACATTAAAACATTTAGTATGAATACCCTTTGCTCTACCAGGTTAGCTTCACGCCCTCTAACACAGATCCTACAGATGAGACTTCTGCAAGTAGGCACAGTATTATTTTAGTAATTTAAGAAAGAAAACAAAATTTAAAATCCAGTCGTATAGAAAGTAAACTTATATTGACAATTACAGTAAGCAGACACTGTTTTGCTCTCACATTAAAACATTTAGTGTAAATAACCATTACTCTACCAGATACATGAATTATTATTATTATTATTACTATTTTTACTTTTAAAATTTACATATTTATTATTATTATTATTATTATTATTATTATTACTATTATTATTATTATTATTTTTAAATGCAATTTCATGCATCTTGGGGTTTGTATGCGAGTATGACTTTGTGTACAATAATTGTGATTGTAAGTAAGTGTCTGTGTGTGTATGTGTGTGTGTGTTGTGTAGGGAACACATGTAGAGATCAGGACACAAAAGAATTTAAGATCATGCCCCATACGCCAGGTCAGGTGGTGATGTAGGGGAATATGTAAAATCCTGATACCTTGTGTTCAATAAAAAAAAAAAAAAAAAAAAAAAAAAAAAAAAAAAAAAAAAAAAAAATTACTCTACCAGATGATCTCCACGCGTTCTACCGCTGAGTTAATACACATGAGACTTCTAGCGAATAAGCCCAGTATTATTTTAGTAATTTAAAATAGAAAACAAAATTTAAAGTCCATTCGTATGGGGATAGCAAATAAAATCATATTGACAATTTTATTGGGCAGACAATCTTTTACTCATCCAAATTTTGTATTGATACAACGAAACTAAATTAAATTAATAATACTAAATTTAGGTATCTAATTGTCCGGTAGCTTTATCTAAATGTATCTCTCTTTTAATTACTTCATCATCTACACTGCAGTAATGTATCATATTACTGTGTGAAACGTTAATCAGGACTTAAATTGCAAGATGCTCATGCAACTCGATTGTCGAATTACCGGATTCGTTTTAGTTTGAGTGCAACGCATGGGAGCATACTAAGCAGGGAACCAGACTAGATTCGTTTTTGTTCATAGGCATAGGCATGCCTGCGTTCATGCATAGTGATCTACCCCAACCTTAGGAGAAAATCTTCGATTATCCTTGTGCCCTCTTGCAACACGTGTTAAACTGTGGATGGAAAATCACTTATTATTTAGACGGAAGAAAGATTTCACAGCACTATAACAGAACCCCAGACGAACCATCAAATTGCAAGGCGTACCTACTCGCAGCATTGGAAATTATTGAAATCTATTACAGAATAGATGGTTGGAGATCACTGAGGGTTTATACATTATTTTCCATAAAAACAAGAAGAAAATGACTAATATTTGAAATAGTTTCTTTTAGTAAAATAAGAAATTGAAAAGGGTCATATTAAATGGAGACAAATAAATTATGTTTGCCATGCGTGCAAACTATCACGTACCTGCTCATACAGTATTTAAGATAGAGATGTAAAACCCAGGAATACTATTTAGACAGTTCACACTAGCATACAAAATTGAATCCATATTAAAAGGATAAACAACGGATGGTGAAACATTTTTACTTATATATACAATGTATGTGTCGGGGGGGGGGGGGGGGGCGGGCTTGGATATAACTCAAACGTCTAGATTGATATGGCTGATATCGCTTAACCGGCTTGAAGTAGCTGTTATGTTTTTTGTGCAGTTTCGCGTGATTTATGTGAGTGTTGTCTATTGTCGTCTACGTTATTGGTGTTTATTATGCATTGTATGTTCAGTTGGTATGTGTTTCTTCGTGTATATATATATATATATACACACATTGATTGTTACGACTATAGACTATATGTTCATAAACTAAATAACAGAAGGGGTCATACTCAAAACGTTTTGTCAAACCTAATAAAAAAATTATTATCAAAGTTTTAAATGAAAATATAAGAGGAACAGTAATTTGAAATTAAACCGAAATAATCAAGTAAAAATTCTATGCAAGACCATAGGATTGAAAAGTTTCAAATACGTTTCACTAACCGGAAAGGTACTGGTTAGGCCAGAATCGTGACATTGTCAAACTGGCGTTGTTCATAACTCCTTTGATTAATTCAATATTGTTTCAGAGTAAAAGTACATTTAAAAAATAAAAATTTAATGTTTCCAAAAAATGTTGTTTTTTTCTCTCAAAAAAACGATCTAAGTATAACATAAAACATGTCTGCAGACTTGATGTTATGATAAGAATAGGAGAAAAGATAATGACTCCAAAATAGGATAAAATCTGATTGCGCAGTTCTCACCATATAAGCACCTTCTAAGAATATATTCGACAACATGTCCACACGTGACAGATCCCACTCCTCAATTTATTTTAAAATGCATATTCATGAGACCTAGCTAAACCAATAGGAAAATTACTTAACTATTCCAGAACTGTCCACACCACACAAGAGAATGAGAAATAAACCCATAGTGGTCAGTAAGTCTCATTATTATTAATTAACAACACATAAGTAAGCATATATTTATAGATATTATGTAATTTTAAGCTATTAATATTCCTAAAACAGGCTCTGGTCACCTGTTTACGTAGGCACATATACTGTGTGTGTGTGTGTGTGTGTGTGTGTGTGTGTGTGAGAGAGAGAGAGAGAGAGAGAGAGAGAGAGAGAGAGAGACGTAACCATTACGATTAGTGTATGGGCAATGTTTGCTATACATTATTGCCTGCGACTGATTGTGTATGCTCTTTTTGGAAGCATGAGTTAATTTTTAATTGAGTCTGGTCGATAACGGTCAGATAGATGGAACAAGGCAATGTTAACATTTGGTCAAATAATGAAAAATGACAAGCCAGCGAAAATGTTCGAAAAATTTGGAACAGGTGCCATAAAATTATGTTTTTCAGAATATTTATTTATAAAGGAGGCCTAGAGAAATAGAGAAAACAATAAGGCAATATATATATATATATATATATATATATATATATATATATATATATATATATATATATATATATATATATATATATATTTGTGTGTGTGTGTGTGTGTGTGTGTGTGTGTGTGTCTTTCCAAACGAAATTCTAGAAAATAAATATAATTTGTTGCATTTTACATGCGTGAGTTTGTGTTGGTCTATTCTCTATCCCTGCTCTGATGTTTATTATTTCATCAATTAATTTTATATTTTATTGTATTGTTTGCTTGAACCGGTCAATAACAAATAATATCGTCGTCAATAAGTTTCTATATAACAAGAATGCATACATACATACATACATACATACATACATACATACATACATACATACATACATACATACATACATACATACATACATACATACGTACGTACATAATACATATATACAGTACACCGAAATTTCTTTTATTTTCTTTATAAAGTCACGATTTTTTCCTTCTTTAATATCATCACGTTTCAACTCCGGCTACTGAAACAGATTTCAATCCATAATTTAATCTCTATGCTAAAAATCAATAAACAGCTTCTCGCATTATACTTGGAAATTAAATTCCTAACACAAACTGCAACATACATGTGAGCCCAAGCCTGGAAAATGTTCCAAGAGCACCGAAATAAAAATAATATTGACTCGATAGTCAACACAAATTTGGAATGACAAGAATTCTTTACGCTTTTGAGTCGAATTATTAACAACTAAATGCCTATAGGTAAACCATTTAAGAAAGAATGTTTTTCTTAAGAAACAATTATAATTGACTCCATTCATTTGTATACATGATGACATTTTGTATAGTTCTTAAATTAAATATAAAGGGATTAATTAACCAAGCAGTTGCCGTGGCTTTTGTTAATTTGCACACAGAGAATGACAAATCAGTATTCTAACACCAGATTTACTCAAAGGCGAAAACAATAATTACATATATTGATTTGAGTAGCTCTTGATGTCATTGTACTTCGCTCACATGTCATGTTGTCACAATGAGCAGATTAGCGTCAAATGATTTACGTATCCTTACAGGATACAATTAGCCTGATCAATTAGTATAAATCTTCCAAACACCTCATTGAATCAACTAGGAGACACATTAGACATATAAGTGTCTACTGTTTGGGATACTATAAGAAAAACAGAATTCTGCAAAAATTGGATTTTAAAACAACAATGATACAAAGAAGCATCGTTTTAACAATCCCTGCAAATTTGACAAACTGAATGACCTTGTGCGGCGATGGTTTCACCAAGTTAGGACAAAAGGTATTCTCACCTCGGACCCTATAATCTCTGTCTGTCTGTCTGTCTCTCTCTCTCGTGTCATAAGAATGTTCATCCAATTGTGCAACTGTTGAAATGAAAAGTATGGAAGAGCAGAGGAGAGTGTAAAAACTGTAACCCTCACAGGATAAAATCTCTTTTATCAACCATACCTGCTTCGTTTCTGGGCCCCGGCCTCTGACACGTATGTACAGGTGGACCGTCAGTTACATAAAACCGTATTGATGGGTCTTGAAATGTATACCTTTGATCTCGACATACCCACTTTTGTTTGATTAGAGCTACAAGACTTAGTAAATCAATACAGATGCTTAAGTGTACAAACTGTACATCAGTTTGAAATAACTTATTCCCTTATTGTTTTTTCTTTAATATACACTAATAGTGACGAAATTTCATGTTTTAATTTAATAGTAGGAAAGGTTGACTTTACGTATGGCACAGTCTATTCCATTTATTTAGGGTATGAATGTTACGACACATGACATATATCCCCGAGCTTTTATTACAAATTCAAATATAAACAATTAAAAGATTAGTGGTGGAGGAAATAATTACATTGTCCGAGGAAATGGTGTAACTTTCTCTTAATTAACCACAATGCGACACAGTTGACTGGTTTTCTTTCACGCCCTATATTAAGGCGAGCCCATATCGTGAATCCATCCATAATATCACGTTAGAGGCAACTACCATAGCGCTTGCCATTTTTATTTCCATACGATTGAATCCACTGACGTATGTTTCTAGTCAATCAAAACATCGAAGTTATACGTTTACTTTCACATTAGGTAAGTATCTTGTTGATTTGTGTAAAATGTCATGTTTTACAGCTGATTAGAGGGAAGAAAATTTCTGTTGAGAGCGTGTATCCAACTTCTCTACTGTACGTTATTGTCATTGGGTAACCGACTTATTTGCCGTAAAGAATTATAGTATTTTCAAAAGAACATATTAATGATTACAGTTTGATGAAAATAATGTCATCTTATGTTGTTTTTTTAAAGGCTTGTAAAACTAAGGCGATAGTGAATGATGTACTTGAAACAAAACAGGGTGATATGGTTGTACCATTAACTACAGGCTTGTGCTGTTGGCTAAAATGCCGTTCCAAAGCGAGCCTCATTTACACATGCTTTACTTCACAGCTGGCGATTTGCTTAAATTTAGATTTTGCAAACATAATTTATCATCTATGCTTGACAAAGAAGTCGAATGCAGTGTTACAACGTGCAATTATGGACAAGACAAGGTTTATTTTTGGAAATATACTGTTGTTTGCATTGGATAAGGATTTAAAAATGGCGGCTGGCTTGTGTGTTTAGGATTCGTTTAGAGATGATAGGTACATTAGAATCCGCTAGATCTTTATATTTACATTTGTTTTATTATCGTTGTATTTTTTTTACATCATTTGAAAATTGGGAATTTCACCTTACACTTAATCAAACATAAGGAATTAGTTTTCTTGATAAAGACAAAAACGGGATGTTTGTTTCAGTACTGTATGTTGCACACGTATCCTGTATGATTCGATGCATATGTATATAACGGGATTTCAGCTACACCACGTGTTTAGAATAGTATTCGTCTACAGTTTGATAAGGTTAAACAATAATTTATTCCTTTGAACTGCATAAAAATGGATTTTAATGTTAAAACTTTAAATATTGTAAAGTTATTAGAATTTTAAAATTAGCATTAAATAAGATAACTCTACCATAGTCATGTTCTATTATTAGACCTGTAGGTTGTATACAGCGTGTCTGGAGTGGTAAAGGTGATCATTTTTAAAGAACTCTCTAATGATAAACATACATGTATGAAGTGCATGAATAGGCAAGTACAACTTTTAATGCTATAAAAAGAGGTTTAAAAAATCAAAAGTATTTAAAATGTATCTTCAAGTACAACTGAAAAATATATTTGTAGCTAACTTGAATATTTAATAATTAAATGATGACTCCAACAGTTGACTTCAAAAGGTATTTATTTAATTTGCTTGATTATTATAATGATGTACTCAAACTGGAACTATTTTTATTGCCCCACCCACTCTACCCTGGGGTTGGAGGGTATTATGGTACTGTTTTTCAGTCAATTTGTTCTTGATTTTCAAATCATATTCCTTTAATTTTGTACAGCATACAATAACTTGTAAGAAAATCTTTGTGAATGGTTTGCACAAAAGGTTAGGAAGAAACCAGTCATGGGTTAAATTCATGAAGGTAACATTTACTGAACTTAAACATTGTTTTGTTTGCTTCTTTTTTATTAATGGGGGGGGGGGAATGCTTAGTTTAACACATTATTGGCTAATGAATTGCCATGGAAATGAGAGTTTCCACTAAATTTCTTTCCATGGACACAAAGAAGCCATCAATTGGATCAAAATATACTATCTACTTACTTTACCAGCTGAGTCTGATTGCAATACCCTGCTTATTTCAAACCACAGGTTGTCACAACATAATATTAGGTAATAACAAAGCATGACCAAACTATTTTGGACCTGTTCTTTTGGGCATGAACAGAAACCTTTTGAATTAGGTGTCCAATGTCAAAAGTTGAGATTGTATGGTATGAACAAATTGGCCAAGTTAATATTTTGAAAAAAAGTTTTAATTAAAAGTCACAGAACATTAACTGTACATAGCATAAATGAGTTTAACCATGCAGATGGCTTTTACTGTGGTAAAGAATTGTTTTTGGAGTTCAAAGGTCAGGGTCAGGTAGTTTTGTGCACAAAAATGTAAGTTATGTGCATAGAAATTAGAAAATACAACTTAGGCATATAATGTGTAAATCATTAATAGGAACACTGCAAGCCATTTCCATCAGGTTGTGAAATAAACATTAGGTGTTGATTGTGCCAACTGTATTATAAACTTATAAACTACTTTCTTTCATATGGAACAACATGGCGAAATAAGGAGACATTCATAATCAAACTAACCTTGGCCTTTGCACATCAAATTGATGCTTATTTATACAATTACTTTCAATGTTATTTGATGATCTAATAGAAATGACAGAGTGATATTCCAATCATGTCATTCATGGAATTCTGGTTTAGAAACTTTGTTTTGTAGCCTGTCACAAATTTTGAGACACTGTAACATATATGAGCATTGGTTATCACTACTATTCTAATCTCTGTGTTTGTGCCCATAGGTGTATTGGGACAACAGGATTACCATTAACATCATTAGTTTATAAGCACACTTACTCTCGTTGCTCGTTTTCACATTTAAGAAAAAAGTTTTAAAAATTTTATTTATCTAGTTATTGAATTATTTTGCTTGTTCATTTATTTGTGATGAACAAATAAAACTGCAGCTGTGTCATTAGAATCCTTTTTTTTACATCTCACCTGACCACAAGGCCATAAGGTGAGGTAAATATGTGTTTATCATGCAGCAATTTTCTTTTTAAAATGACCATATACAAGTATATAAAAAAACTAGCTGATGAGTTATCCAGTTATGACAAAATTTGGCAGAGGGCATGCTGGCATGAAATGCTTAGAGATTTTTAACAATGATATAAGCCAGATATCAATTGTTCCTGCCATTGCTAAAGTTTTAGTGGCCATTAAAGTTTGTGTAAAATGATGTCATCACAAATTCTAAAACTACAAAAACTTTTGTGTCATCAAACAGTTTGCTATTTTTAATTCAAAACCTACTTGACTTGTTTCAGCACAGAGCACACCATTAAATATAGTTTCCATTACTATAAATATAGACTTCTCCAAAACAATTGAACAGAAATGGATGAGATATGAGAGATGAATCCTGGCTTCCTGACCTTTTGAACTGGTACAGATAATGCTGATCTGCCTTCATTGTTGCTGAGTGGTTGGCATTGGCATATTTCTTTTTACTCTTTTTCTCTAAACTCTTCAGGTCTTCCACTGTCTTGGTTGTAGACTACACTTTCTTCCTCTACAGATTACTTGTATAGAGCTTCTTTCTTCCTTCAAATAAAATATTGTATGTGACCTAACTATTTGTCAGGGTTTTGTTTGATTCTTCTGGGAACAATCATTTCTCCCACTCTTTTTATGTCAGATATTGTCTTGTCATAATTCAACAGAACTAAACTATGCTCTGTTTCCAACCTGATCTGATAAACAGTCAACCTATTAACATGAATGTATGTCTTTCTAGTGGCTGCTTACATTCATAACTGGAACTATGACAATACTAGACCTCTTTGGTAACAATTATGTTCCACTTTGGACTATGAATTACTAAACAAACAATGGCTGTTGACACATGTCAGTTTTCTTGGTGGAAAGATCACTACACACATGAATTAATGGACTTTAAATTGTTTTCTAATTGCATTACTAATTAGTGATGCATTGACATACACTCTTCTGAAAATGTTAGAAGGATTTGCAATTTTCTTGTCATGTAAAATGCATACATACTGTTAGTTTCAGTAAATTTATAGCAAGATTCCTTTGGAATTTAAATATATTCGTTACTGATGGAAAGAACCAGAAAGTATAGCTAAAATGTACCATGGTATATATATCACACAAAAAGATACACTGGTAAACTTACTTATCAGTAAGGATGTGCATTATTAGCCACTTCTTACTGCTGATTTGAAGTACAGGTTTTATTTTATCTTCACGTGGTTGAGCACGAGCAGAATTGTCATTTATTCCTGATTCAGTGTGACTGAATGTATTTGGACATATAAGTAAATATATTTGTTGTACCATGTTGCATTGGCAATGGACATAGAAAAAGCCAATGTCCATCCATCCATTATTTGTTGTTGTCCATGGAATCAACTTAAAATAGTCATCTTTGAATTATAAGAATGAAGATCATAGAATTTGTAATAGTTTATAAGGTTTTGACCTATCATCAAATTATGGTATCCAAATGACTTGCAGAAATTGTTACCATTCATGGTTTTGATATATTTCAGTATGAAGTGATTTAATATGGAAAATATTCTTGAATGAATGATATGAGCATATATATATATTCATTATTACTCCTATTGATTGACTTGTCGCACTTAGTTTATGTATAAACTGTGGAGTCTAGTTTTTCGGCACCTCAGAACAATAATGGGCTTAGAAATAATGCTAACTTGTTGAATCTCTTTCAGACTATGCCTTTCATTTTTTGAAATATAGATCTATCATTAAAATAGATATCTATCTTACATGTGGCAGATTAGCTTCTGGAAGTCATGGCATACAGATACAAGAGTTAACTTACTAATTTGGTTACAAGTTTTTCTGACAACAACAATAATGCATATTTATTTATCAACATGTAAACATCAGATTGCAAATACATACCACATTAAGCAATGATATATATTTTATTGTATGCATATTTTTCAGGGAGAGTCATAATCCAGTTTCACCATGGTTACCACTGACCTTGAAGTAGTACCAAGTCACATTGAGACGCCAGACAGCATAGAACTGAAGGCATCATCCGTTGCAAGTTATTGTATAGGTTGGTATCCTTGTCATGTATGTATATACAGTCTTACCCCATAAGCCCAAATTAATATTTAAAAACCCAGTCCACTAGGATGTCTATGAATAGATATTTATGGCTTCATGACTGAGGTTGGTTATGCTGTTTATGATGTGCAAATTATGTTTGTGAGTTTCCAAGACAAGAAAACTTTCTAAATGACTCCATGGTGAATGAAGATAGCCTGATGTGAGGCTTGGAGATTAGGGAATGAAATATTGTATTATGGCAACAGTTTTAGTTATGAATCTTCATGAAACTTTGGTAATCTTTAAAATTTCTACATTCTAATTAGACAGGTCCTGACAACTTCGGCAAGAAACTAATTGTCGTTTATAAGTAATCCAAGAAGTCTTTGGTTTGTGAAGCACATATGTCACCTTCATGTGTTTCAGTTCCTTTTAACGTTAAAGGTTGGACTGTGATTGAATTAGTGTCATAAAATGTTAGATATTATCACACTTTCTATTATGTAAATACTCAATGGTAAATGTCTTCCGTATTGCATGCTAATGGAGATATTTTAGCTCTCAACCCATTTCCAGTGTCTGTGTGTCCATTTACATCATGATGGGCCTGAGTAACTCAAGGCTTATGGACTTTAGCAAAGGGTTAAAAAGAACAAGAAAGAGGTCATAATGGCAGGACTATAAATGGACAGTTACTAACAACCACCTTCTCTGCTGTGATCTACTGTATCACCCTGTCTCGTGTGAATTTCTTTTCTAAGAATACATTAATGAAGTTTGAGTATGTTGGTTATAATCAGTGAACATAATCTTACTGTTCAATCAACATTTGTAATGTTTTCAAACTAAACAAATTCTTCACAATACTGATCAAGGGGTTTTAAAAAATCTCTAAAAATTCACTCCCAATCAGATAAGTTCCAAAAATGTTTACACACTAAGAATGAACTCCTTTTCAACCAGCTGATGTGGAAATAAAGAAGTTGAAAACGTGAATGACCTACATCTGATGGATATATAAGTTCAGGTGTATTAGCTAAGAGCCACCTGTAATTTGCGACTTGTCATAAGTAAATGTGTCAGAATTTTTGAAAACTTCTAACAGGTCCCTGTGATCATAATAACAGGTTACCCGAATACCTGACCAAAGGGAAGTTAAATGTATACAAACTTGAAGTTAAGACAATTATTTGAAAATAAAATTCACAGTATCTAAAAATATAACTACCTTGTTATGTCATCTGGTACTAAGTCCAAGAATTCATTCGCATAAAGTTCTGAAATCCTCCATTGTTGTCTAGCGGTATAATCATCATAAATATCCTTTGACCTCCATTGATTGGCCTCAATGTCATGTAGATGCTTATTTAGAGACTGAGCTTGAGTTTTAAGATAACACTTTAATCGTACAATATGGGAAATCTATTCAAGGTTTCAAATGAACACATAAGAGTAACACTTTAATCATATAATTTGGGAAATCAGTTCAAGGTTTCAAATGAACGCATCTGTTGTGTGGCAAGATTTACTTGCCACTATCCTACACTGGCAGCTGAAAGAGTTGTCACATGGGTAAACATTGATTCAGGTCAATTATTTACTGGAAGAGGCAGACCTCTGCTGGGCACTGAAAATATATATGTATTTGCAACTCATTCATAAAGATTGTCAACTTAAAAACAAAGTCATTGCTGCCTTTACAGGCACTGTCAGAAAACTTCTATACAGTAAACAGGTACCCTATGGCTCATATGCACATGGTGTTATTGACCACTTAGCACTCAATAAGTATACAAATTGTGTGCAGTCAATGGAACTGCAAAACAATGTGGGTGCCACCTTTGTGTGCCAGGTTTTTATCAGCCGGTGTGGAATATCAGAGAACTTGGGAAATATAACCTGAGAATTAGATCTGGCTTATATAACATGCAAATATAAATCAAATCAAATTTATTTTGCATCAAACTGTTTAAATCGAAGCAATATACTTATTAGTAAACACCCACAGTAAACATTACTGATAGATCCCACTTTGTGATTGGTATTATTTTTAAAAAAATATTTTCACATTATTAATTTGTATTAAATAAGTACAAGCATTATGCACTGATTACCATTATGAAAATGATAAAAACAGTGCATACCATATATGCATATCAGGATTGGAATAATGGAATGATAACAGAAATATTTGACAGTATTTTGTATGTACTGCATATCTCTTGAAATTCCAATATTACCCCTTGATTAAAATAAAAAATAAGTATGTCATGCTTACACCCCTACACTTTGTGAATTGAATTTTCAGAGTAAAACAACAATTTGTAGGCAAAGTGTATACAGTACATTCCATAGCTGGTTAGGGATTCAGAACTTGATACAGTACATTAAAATTTTATCCTGGTATTTTGTCTTGCAGGTGCCTGGAGTGTGTGGCCCATAGTAAAGGACACAGTGTTTGGCCCTTATGTCGGAGATATCAAGAAGGGAAAGGACTTAGATGACATAAACTATAGATATGCCTGGGAGGTACTAAAAGACCTTTTCCACATCTGTTAAGTAATTTTTTTAAATGAAAAACTGTCACTTTGCTGACAAATCCTCTCGCAGTGTAATCAGTAGTCATTATACAATGTTTTAGGTGTTGTTTAATGTTGTAAAGCACTCAGATTAGGCACTACAAAAAGTCATTATTATTATTATTATTATTATTATTATTATTATTATTATTATTATTATTATTATTATTAAACATCAACAACATAAGAGATGAAAAATGCAGCAATAAAACTTTTGGACTCTGAAGGTGAATGCATGGAAACTAATAATGTCACTGAAGAACATAGAGAAATGTTAAGTTATAATGAATGATTGGTTAGTAATGATCAATTAATCATGGTTCATTAAATTTGAGCCATTTTCAAAACTATATATTTATTTTTGGGCCTTAAGGCCTGTATAATTTATGTAATAGTTTGTTTTCTGTCATATGTCTGTTCATTTGTCCATCTTTCCATTAGTACATTCTGGTGAACACAGTAACTAAAATAAACACAACAGATATAATCAAATACCAATGCCCAAAGTCCTGGACTATTCATTTCTGAAATTAGACAGGTAAAAAATTTCCAAATAGATGCAATCAAACCCCATGACCCAATGCCATGGACTATTTATAGTTAGACAGGTAAAAACATTCCAAAGCACTAGTTCATACTTCAATCAGTTGGCCAACATTTTCATGACATCTGGGCATGTAAATTCTGGAGTCTAACCTCTTTTTTTTCCCCATACAGACCATGTGATACAGTAACTGTAATAAAATGGTCATTGATAACTGTCCTATGTGCACGATTTCAAATAACTTCTTGACTGCTTTGTAACCAAATTATCAGCCAATCAAAATACCTTGAAACAAAACAAATCTGGTATCATTAATTAGCAGTATTTCGAATGACTTTGTGTTTACTCAACCCAGAGATATGTGAGCTGGTTACACTTTAATTTCAATCCACTGCGTCAATGCGAAATTCAGGGTTTACTTAATCATTGATCATGACAGTTTGAATGTCATGTCTTTATAACAGTCCTACACATCATAAAAAGTCTGTACAGTACAGCAAATGCATGATGCTAGCTATCATGTACAGAAATTCCCTGAAGATGAAATTGCTAATACTGCAATAGTGAAGGCCATTTTGAAATTAAATGGGAATGACATGTAAAATAAAATGACAGTTAAGTGAAGTTATTTCTCATTTGTTTGTATGTGTGGAATAATCCAACATGACTTGTATCCATGGAATAATCTAACATGACTTTTATCCATGGAATAATCTGACATGACATGTATCCATGGAATAATCTAACATGACTTGTATCCATGGAATAATCTAACATAACTTGTATCCGTGGAATAATCTAACATGACATGTATCCATGGAATAATCTAATATGACTTGTATCCATGGAATAATCTAACATAACTTGTATCAGTGGAATAATCTAACATGACTTGTATCTGTGGAATAATTTAACATGACTTGTGTCCCACCTCACCTGACGTCAAATCAGCATCTAATCAGTGAATGGCTACAGTGATCACCAGTTTGTATGATCTCCACATGTCAATGGCATCATGCTTTGTCTTAATGTCTATTATCAGAACATGCATTTTATATCTGTTTTAAACTTTTATATTGAGATGCTGCTTGAAATTCTGATTCAATAACATTTTATATGCTCATTTTGGAGATTAGGATATTTTCAACGGATATTTCGACCCTTAATTATTTCTGAATGACACTATTGTGAAATAGGAAAATCCCAATATTTGTGATCATAATTCATGGACAGAAGCAAAGCTTGGTTGATTTATTTCTTGAAATTTATAGGTGTTTGACCTGGAGACATTTGGCCTCCTCCATGTGATTGATGCCACAGATCCCAGCAAAGGAAACTGGATGAGGTACGTCAACTGTGCTCGCTACTTTGAGGAACAGAACATAATCTCAGTCCAGCAAGAAGACCAAGTATATTACAGAGCCATCAAGGTAGGTAGTTCATGAAATGTTCTAATTCCAAAAGGCATATTAGGTTAAATTGTATTTTATATTTGAAGACGTTTACGGAAATTTTCCTGCACTGAAGGTCATTTGAGTTTATTTGACCCTATCTCCATCATCCACCTGTTCATCATCATTTTTTATTTTTCGCTTATGCAAAACACTTTTCAGCCAGTAGAAAACTTTTAATGTCATATTAAAATTGTGTCCCAGGTACTTCCATGGAAACCTAGCAGAAAATATGTATTAGTCAATTTTTCCAGAATGACTCAGTGTTAATAAAACTTGGTTTTATATTTTATGCCCACTATTTGAGAGAGCATATTATACTATGATCCTGTCTTTTTATCTGCCCATTAACCATTTCTTTTCCAAAGGATAACTTCAGTTTTACTGCACTCTTATTTGGCAAAACTGTTTAGATTACTTGCACATTGGGTGAGGTTCAAGCCTCATAATTTGAGTGACAAAAGGTCAGAGGTCAAAGTCACTGACAGAAGGAAAATTTTGGCTTCTGCATGAAAAGATTAGTTTAATAACACCTACCTGAACTAAACATTGTGGATTTAAAAAGATAAATTGCTTTAATTGATGGATAAAGAAAATAGGAGTTCCACATAGTAACAGTAGTTTTACTTAAGATGAGACACAATCATAACTTTTACATTAAAGGGACAACTTTTCTCCTAGAAGGGTCACATGTAGCAGTATGGGTGTTGAAACAGTTGATAAAATTAATGGTCTTGTATAGTATTCCCAATCACAAAGACATGCCATGCAAAAACAAAGAGTCTTAATGAACAAGATGTGTCAAGCGTCTAATTCACTAGGAGTAGCATGAAATGGCTTACAGTTGAATTAGAATAACTGACAACTGACAGGCTATCTGTTTATTTTTGGTTATCTTGTCAAGAATTAAAATGGCATCAGAATAGCAGATTATTTTTGGGTCTGTGCACAGTCTCTGTTTCACGTATGTAGTATTTGTTTTTTGGTACTAATTATTCTGGAAACGTGACAAATTCAACATGTCAGCACATTTGAAATGGTAACACCCTACCATTGACAATCCTTTTCAAGAAGATGTGTGTATTGATAATGAATCATATCATATGTAGCACTTGCATATTGTTTATCCCAAAGTTTTACATCATATATTGATCAGACTGTGAAGATATCTTGTATTATGGTAAGGAAGAAACCTGTAAATTTCAAGATAAAAGGGTAAAAATATAAAGACTACTAATAAAGTTGGAAGATTGTTTCTGCATAATAACTTTAATTCTACAGTAAATATAAGGATTAGGCTTTGTAGATGATGGAAATAAACCTGAATTGGGTGTTTAAAAAAGTCAAAAGGTCAAGGTCACATTCGAAAACAGAACTAGTTTTTGCACAGTAATAATGGTTCTAGATCATAGATCTGAAGTAGACTGTTCATTGTTTACATTGATGGGGTGGGGTGGGGCAAATGATCATAGTCACTGTATTAAAAGGAGTACAAATTGGTTTTGCACTAGACAATATATCATTTGTGGAGGGCTAGTACTTAATTTATGGAAGAGGCCTAATGATGTTTGTGGCTCTAAGAAAAGTGCAAAACATCAAGTCTTGAGTACGTTCTTTACCAAACTTTGTGGATGGCTTGCTCACCTTTATTTTCGGCAGTATAGATGGCACAGGTCATGACCATGGTATGTATGGCTTCTTCAAAATAACTTAAGTTCCTGAGAGCGATAGAACAGTATCATCAGATTCAACATTGTCCTTCTGGAGGACTATTAAATACATATAAACTGCCAGTCATACTACTCCCTTTTTCTTATAAGCCAAGATTCTTTATATATTGTTTGCTCCCCCCCCCACTATAATAGCAAAATTAGGATAGATAAATTGTTTTTCCTGTCAATTAATTGATCAGTCTTGAATTTTATAAAGCCATTACATAGTACACATCTTACTATGGTCAAAAGACTTGATTAGACTTTTAAACTGGAATTTTGTAAACACATTTCTCCTGCAACAACTTGAACACAACAGGGTCCAAAACATAGACTGCTCTATAAGCATAGGCACAAGTTACTGAATGACCTTACAAAATGAAAAGGTGGCGCTATCTTAGCCAAACACAAAGAAAATTAATTGGGGTTAGTGGCACTGTTTATTGGCTGTATATATGTGTTATTGTTGCATTGAGATTGTCAGATAAATAGCTTTATCAAATGAAAATGTTGTTTCCCAATATACATTACCTTCAATTTCAAGATAACCAATCTCTGAAAAAGAACTCCAAGAGGTTTCAACATAATCATGCACATGTATGCCATATTGTGTATCTGCAAAACATTGTTTTACATCACTGCTTTTCGCATAACAAAATAAGATCTAAAAACCTCAGAACATTGAAACTTATTTTTTTAATTGCTTCAATTGTGTCAAGACATTAAATACATTTGCAAATTTAAGATAAAAATATGCGATTGAGCAAAAACCAGTTGACAAATTAAATTTTATGGTCATATTTGTAAATGAAACCAGCTTAATTAACATTTCCTGCCATTACACAACCATCTCAATATTTTCACATTTTCTTAAAAGCTAATAAGTTTTTGTTAGTACAGTTTAGCAAAAACTACTTAACAGTGGACATCATCATTATCATCATCATCATCATCATCTGATTCATCATTATCATCAATCTTATCAGTCTCTTGACCTAGTATTGTTGTTGAGGCCGCTGAACATCTGACCAGTTCCTTCTGTCTCGATCATGTGCCAATGCCAGTGTCTCCACAAAACTGGTTCTGGTCCATTCTGTGATGTTGTACAGGCAGTTGGACAATGTAATATATCCCCTCCTGTCAACTCTTTGGTCTGGAGAGGGATGGGATCTGCCAGACGACTTTTGCCCAAGACACACTGATAATGTTGAACATGAAGTATACTAATTTAATACTTTGAATAGTAAAATCTGATTCCAAATATTCTTTGAAAATGTTGGAGAAATATATCAAGTTATTTTAACAAAGTTTCAAGACAAGTGTATTGAAAAGCAATAAAAGTTGAGTTATATATTATTGCTAATTAAAACATTCTGTTGATGCAGAACATCAAGCCAGGCGAGGAGTTACTTACTTGGTTTGAACCCAAGAAGAAAAAGAGAGGACAGAAAAGGAAAATGGAGAAAGAAGTCAAAGAAGGTAGATTTTCCAACTGTTGTTACATATATACTTGCAGTTTTCAAAAGACAATCATTTTGAAGGAAAAACTGGATTTCCATTGTGAAGCCATTTACATGCAGATTCTTGTTATAGCAAAGTTATGGTGTCAGGCATTTTTTAATACTTTTCATTGACTTTTTCAAACAGTTACATGAAATTAATATATATATATATAAAGTTTTGTCATATAATAACCATGTGAAAACAGATCATTAATCTTTAACATGAAATTTCAAAATAAATCAAGTGTGATAGATGTGGTCAATTTCTGCATAAACGCTTGCAGGTAATTTACATTGAAAATGATTTATTGAAAATATGATCTATTTTACTTTTGATTTTGATAAATGAATTATTTCAATATGTAATTAATAATTATATTTTTACAGCATAATGTTAGCAACTGCATTTTTTAATCATTATGTTTCATAGAAAAAGTGAGTGCCACAACAACAGATCCTTCAGTTGCAGGGCGTGATAAAGATGATGATAAAGATGATGATAAAGATGATGATTCACTGGGGAAAAGAAAGAGAAAGCCAAAAGTATTTCCCGATTCCTATCAAGAGATTCAGCTTCCACGACAGAAAAAACTAAACAAATTCCAGTCTTCTGATTCCTCACAATCTGAAACATCTACTAATGCGGTGGGGAAAGGAAAACGAAAGAAAATAAAAGAGAACTCTAACGAACTTAAGGAGTCAAGAGATGATACAGAATCTGAAGCTAGTTCCAGATGTTCATTAGTCATTTCAGAGAAAAAAGACATATTTAATAATGACAGTGTCAGCTGGGATTACCCTGAACCAGGAGAGGAGTACATGTTTGAGTTAAAGAAACATCATGTAGTGAAAGCTGAAGGAAAGCGTGCATACAAATGTGATATATGTTCAGGCCTGTACCGCCATATATTTAGCCTAAAGAGACACTATCTAAAGAATCATATAAATTATCGGTATCTTGGAAGAACAGATGTCACCAACTGTCTCATCAACTTGGCACAGGTTCTGGAGGTAGAAAAGGCAGCTATAAAAAGGAAAGAGTTTGAAGAACTTGGTGGTGCAAAAGAGAATTTTTCTTCAAATGATGCAGCTTCTGATAGTGGCGCAGCTTCCTCTGTTAATTGTGTTAGTTCAGAAGAAGACAATTCCATAGACTTCAGAAGTTCAAATGATGATCTCCAATTGGAAAACAAAGGTATCACTTCAGTGATAGAAGAAGACACAAAAAATTCTTTACATGAGACTGGAGTTGAAAATCTTGATGATGATATTAGGAGTTCTGTCCGAGATGGCATTTTTGTAAGTTCTGAGACAAATCAGAATTCCTCCACAGTGAAAGATGATAATTGTCACGAGAAAAAGGTATCAGATAGTAAGGATTCAGAGATTGTACAACGCCCTGGTCTGTATAGGTGTTACCTGTGTTTTCAACTTTTTGAAACAGTAGCAGAGATACGTGAACATACTGTTAACCATCCAGAATCCAAGACCTACATGCCATTTGCATGTAACAAATGCGAAATGAGGTTCTCGCATATTCAGAACCTTGTCCGGCACCAAGCAGTACATCAGGCAAACGGTAGTGAGCTCATTAACCAGTCTAAGAAGTTGTTGCCTGGGAAGGGAGCCAAGAAAATGAGGAGAACTAAAAGTAAAGATAAATTGGTGGATGAAAATACAGACATTGAAAAAGAAGAGGAAACAAATCAAGAAAAGAAAAAGGCCAAGTGTGGACCTAAAGAGTGCATAGGAAAGGATCAGAAGGGAAAGTCATCCAAGTCACCTGAAAAGAAGTATCATTGCAGTAGATGCAGCATGAAATTTGGGTACCTACAAAACCTTGTCAGACACCAGGAAGTTCATAAAGATGGTAAGTTTCTTTATTTGTCTCTGTTTTATCAGACAGTCAATGTATTAGGACAAATCTAAATTTAGATTGAAAACATTACATTGAAAACCAATGATTGAGTCTGTCAGCATCATCAACAATTGATACATGCATAAAATGTGAACAGTTAGGTAATTTTGAAGTATTGTAATTTAACTTAATTCTATTTTAAATCATATCTTTTTAAAATTTAATTTTCATGCTGGTAAATTTCATAGGTTTGCATAGGATTTTGTTCAGTAAATACAATTATATTGAAATTACCATATATATTCGCATATAAGCCAAATAATTTAGGGAAAAAGTAAAGCCTGGAAGGAGGAGGCCAGTTAAAGTCTGAAAATGTTAAAGCTATTTTTGTCCGGTATTTATTATTACTGTCGATCACCGAAGATGAGATCACATGCCTAATGATGCCACATAGTTCATATGATATGTGCTGTTGTGAAGTGAAACAATTTTTCTAACTTTACTGGTAGGATAACGATTGAAAAATATGTATTACCGTACTCAACGTTTATTTGACAGATGTCCATCCACTAGTAAATGCAGCCATACATGTTATTTGAGCTACTGGTGGTATGTGTATTTTCCTAAAGAACCACCATATTAGTAATCTCTCGGTCAAATATTTAATCCAGCTAATCAGTAATCATCAAACTCTGTGGTACCGTACAAATGTACGCTAGCTTATTTCAGTGTAAATATGAAAAAAATCTTCATTTAAAACATTTAGAATTATGATAATGATGGCATTTATGACAAACATTTTGGTATTGAGAGTATAGATACATGTACGATAGAATTAAAGGAACAATAATCTTAAATGAACAATAGTGAGAGGCTCCTTAGGTGTTTGTTTGTTGCATGCATGCTTAGGAAGGATAAATAACAGGCAAGTAGCAATATACAAGTCAGCATGTCGAGTAATTGTAAAATATATAATTTGTGACAGAAGTTAAATGCATAAAGCAAAATGGTTTCATAGTGGTAGTGTGTTGTACAGGGTTTCTTAGTGGTAGGGTGTTGTACAGGGTTTGTTAGTGGTAGGGTGTTGTACAGGGTTTTTTAGTGGTAGGGTGTTGTACAGGGTTTGTTAGTGGTAGGGTGTTGTACAGGGTTTCTTAGTGGTAGGGTGTTGTACAGGGTTTTTTAGTGGTAGGGTGTTGTACAGTAACTTCTGGTATACTTAGTATGTGGTAAATGCCTCATGGATAATGGGTTTGTTATTTTGCACAATTCCAATGAAAATACTAATACATACTGACTCTCAAATTTATTGTTTAATGAGATAAGGTAGTGTACATGGTTACTGCTTAAAGTTATAACTGTCATAATACTTGAACAATGTCCACACTGAAACCAATCGTATTTTGGTCCACTGAATCACACTACAGTTAGTTAAAAAAAAACACAAAATACCCAAAACAATGATAAATTATACCAATTGATAGATAACCAGGAGGTCTAACATTAATGGTGTCATTTGCTTTATTTGCTTTATATTCTTCCATAATACATTTCCAAACTATTATGGGATTAAAATAAATATGTTCATAAACTAATTGTTTGTTTAAAGTTACTACAAATTTATGAGAAAAATAATAGAGAACATTGATCTCTCTCCCTAAAAATTATTACAGTTTTGATACATGCACCTGACTGACGTTTATAATACATGATGGTGGCTCCATGCTTTAACCTCTCACGTAGAGCCTCTTTGTGTATACTTGAAGTTTCATTCTCTTTGTTGAATACTTTACCAATGAAACATAATCTTCATATCAATTATTGTTTCCTTTCAGAGAAGACAACATCCCCTCACAGCTGCGAATATTGTGGAAAGGGCTTTCCATCACTATCCAATTTGAAGAAACATGTCCGATTTCACCTTGGATACTGCATTAGCTGTCGATACTGTGGTGACATTCATCAAAATGTTGGTGGACTTAGAAAACACATTAGGATTGCTCACCCAGAAGTACACAAGGCAAAACTGAAAAACAAGCTGACAAAGGATGGTATGCTTAGAAAACCAGATAAACAGTTTGTTGATAAGAAATCAAAGGCTTCAAAGATCAAGAATGGAATCAAAGATCCTACAGATAAGATGGATGCTGACAAACGGAAAAACTTGGAGAAAAAAGAAAAGAAAGATTCTTCTGATGAATTGTTCTCAGATAATGAGATCAGTTTTGCAGCCGAAGAAATCGATGATGGTGGATCAAGATTTAAATTTGCTTGCACAATTTGCAAAAGACGTTTCAGCAGCTATATCAACATGTGTCGTCATCAACGTAAATCCCATGATAATGAGTCAAGGCACAGATTTGAGGCAAGTAATTCTGTTAGACCAGTGGTTACTGAAACACCAGAAATGGTGGCATTTTATGCCAATGTTGCTAATAATATTGCAATAAATATGACAAAATACATCGATGGTGGACAGAATTCATTGCAGAATTGCATTGACCATATTAGGATAGAGGATTATGATGAACTTCCCACTCGACAGGAGAAATCTGCAGACATGCCCTGGGATAGGTACAATGTTCCATTTGACATTACTGTAAATGAAGCATCATGTGACTCCAGGTCACCTGGAGAGTGCACAGATATGGAAATTGATATTTTTAATCAGTTACAGCAAGTGGTTGCCCAACAGAAATTGAGAGATACCAGTAATACAGGAGATAATTATGATGATGAACAATTATCAGGATCAAATGATAGTTTGAATAACAGTCCCCTTTACAACTTTGAGAACATTGCATTTGGCAAACATGGAAATATTACCTGTGTCTGTGGAGTGTGCAGAAAACAGTTTCATGAACTTGATTGCCTTGTACGCCATCATTTGAAGAAGCATCATTCAATTGTGTTCAGCTTCCTTGAGGTTGAGCAAGGAAATGGGATTGATGATCTATATTACTCAGAGCCATCCAATGTTGGTGTCCTGGCTGTAACAGGCACAGGTCTGAAAAGTGCCACTGAGCAAGATATTTATCACTGTACAGGGTGTGGCAGTGTTTTTAAAAATGTATCAAGGCTTCATGTCCACATTGTCAACTGTGTCTCAATTTCAAATCCTAGTAATAGCAGTGACTTAAATAAAAACAAGAAGAAAAAGACTACCCTGAATAGAAAAATTAAGAAGAAGCATGTAGAAATTATGAATGGAAGTCAGAATTTCCGATCCAGGTTGAAGGATTTTGCTGGGTACAAAGCTGAAATATTTAACATGGATGGTAAGCAAAGGAAGCGAATTTTCACAGGGTGTCGAAAACGGAAGGTTGTTAGTTTGCCAGATTCTCCAGTTAAACTTATTCATAAAGATCTTCATGATACAGGCTACAACCCTAATAATCACATCCGTAGACGAGAGTTGACTGAATTACTGGACACACATCAATGCAATGGTTGTGGTGTGAAATTCAAGACTATTTCATTGCTGGAGAGGCATGTGAAGAAATGTGTCAAGAAGGAGAAATTCAAGGATCTTCATCCTCTGAAGTCTTGGAGGAGTCCTTTGCTAGAATTAAGCACGCATGCTTCCAATGTAGTAAGAAGAGTCTAATAAAACCATTTTCAGGAGTTTTGTCCGTCAAAAAAATGGAAAGTGACAATGAACTTCTAACAGAAAATGAGAAGGTGAAGGAACAGGAGATGGTTCATGCCCTGAAACTTCAGGAAGAGGAAAACCTGAAAGAGACAAAAGGGACTGAGTGCCACACACTCAAAAAGAGGCTTGGATGGCCCAAGGGAGTGAAAAGGAAGAACAAAAGATAGGGGCATGCTTGGACAGCCATCAAGAGGAGATAATCAGCCAATGATGGGGTCATGTCAGATGTGGCCAATTCTGGTACTGTGTCAAACGAGGCCAACATATTTGCACTAGAAGGAAATGAAGGCCAAAGTAAAGGCACTGGGAGAGATTACACTGATTTTACCAGAAAGGATATTTGTACTGTAGAAAATAATGATTTGTCAAAAGAAAAGGAGTCAGTCAAAGGATATGGAACAGCTGTAGAGTACAGTAAAAAAGATATTAAAGTCCCATGTGACAAGAATGAAACATTAAAAATAGATGCACCAAAATCTTCCCTAACCATATCAGTGAAACCAAAGCAAACATGATAGTATTGTGAGGAAACCGCTACGCCAAGAGCAAGACACTTTTTCAGAGAAAGGAAAGCTTAAAGACAAATGTTTTGAAGGCAAAGAAAAAAACCCTAAGTTAAATGAGATTAAAAAGAAAGAAAAAATCACAAACACAGAATCTCAGTCTATAGTGTGAAAAGATGACAGAAAGTTCATCCAGTCAGGTAGCCAATGGTCACTGTAGTTTGTCAGTAAAATGTCCAATGTGCTCATCAGTAAAGGGAAAAAACAGTCCAAACCCTTTGTGCTAAAATGCCTAAGGGTTCCCCATACATCAAAATGCAATCAGTGTTTTAGCTGTAGAGAAAATTACAATCTAAATATAAGATCAAAATGCAGTTTAAAAAATTCAGTTTAAATGCTGACAAGACTCTGTCAAACTTTTAGCTTAAATTAGTAAAATTAGATGAAAGTTATAGATATTGAAGAATTGGTATACAGGCAATGCAGATTGGACGTAAAATAAAAATGAAAGTTATAGATATTGAAGACTTGGTATACAGGCAATGCACATTGGACTAAAAAGTAGATGAAAGTCATAGATATTGAAGACTTGGTATATAAGCAATGCAGATTGGACTTAAAAGTAGATGAAAGTTATAGATATTGAAGACTTGGTATACAAGCAATGCAGATTGGACTTAAAAGTAGATGAAAGTCATAGATATTGAAGACTTGGTATATAAGCAATGCAGATTGGACTAAAAAGTAAATGAAAGTTATAGATATTGAAGACTTGGTATATAAGCAATGCAGATTAGACTTAAAAGTAGATGAAAGTTGTAGATATTGAAGAATTGGTATATAAGTAATACAGATTAGACTTAAAAGTAGATGAAAGTTGTAGATATTGAAGATTTGGTATATAAGTAATACAGATTGGACTTATATAAAACTGTAAAAAAGACATTATTTTTACTTGTGATTGGTAATTTTTGTAAATACATAAAAACGAAAATAAAAATAGAACTCTCAAACTTTTATTCTTCTAAATTGTATCATCCCAATGACCATGTGTCATACAAATTTGATGTCCTGCATATTTTGTTGAGTCAAGAATGGTAAAGGATATATGCTATCATTGGACATACGATACAGTTTTGAAACATTAGATTGGATGCAGATAACTGTTTTTGTCAGGTATATTTTCATATGGAAACTTGTTAAAAGATAAAACAATGAAGACTCCATAGTTCCTGAATACATGATGACTATTGTTGGTGTTTCTGTTGTAAGAATAGAGGATGACTATTGTTGGTGTTTCTGTTGTAAGAATACATGATGAGAGCTTAAGTGTTTAATTCAATTTGGTAAAAATAACCAAAATTATTTTCAATCCGCACCTTCCTGTATATATTTTACTTTGATTCCTGAATTTTGACAGCATTTGCAATGGAATATAAAATGCTTTGAAAACCAATTACCATGATGCTTAGGAGAACCTGCACTCATGTTTACAGTTTAAGTTGATACATAATCTGTCATATGTCAAGAGAGAGCAAAGTCAGATTAAGCATCTATGTATGTAAATATTAAAAATGAAATTTTTAAAAGTTAGGATTTTTTACTGTAGTTTTGATCATTATCATTATTATTATTATATTTTTTATTATTGTATTAGTTCCTAAAGATTTGTAAAGCAGTTTGAAATTGTCGTGAATGTATGCAAACTGAAAACTTTTCTTCATTAATAAAGTGTATTTTTTTAAAATATACTTTTTGTTCCTAAAATAATTACTGGTTCCACTTGCTTTGAAAATTAAAACTTCATTCATTTACTGTATTGGGCTCATTCAATAAATCCATCTTATTATATTCTGTGTTCAATATATTTTTTTTAAAGCTCTTGTCATCTTCATTTTTGCCAAACGTCGTCCCAGGCCCTGTACTCTTTTCAGTTATTTCAGAATGAAACTTGCAATCCTAACTAAACAATTCTGAAATCATGGAATTTAACTGTAAACAATATCAGACTCACTCAGATATTGCAACTCTCGTCATAACATGGATTAATAAAATATCATGGGTGATTTGGGAAGATCTCACTTCTCCGTTCTGTCCAAACAGAAAGATCACTTTTTCCTAAAGGCTCAAAAGGGTACTTCGAACAGACTGACAAACTACTGGGCAAAAACAAAATCTAGGAATTCAAGATAGTATAAGGGGTTACGGTACCAAGCAAAGTGTGTTATTGGGATTTTTAACATAACTTTCAAAATATTTCATAGCATCACTATGATGTCTGCAGTGTGGCAGTTTAAGTTATGTCTAGCACAAGGGGCATCTTGCTCCATATATGATGCATGATGTCCCACCCAGTCACATTATCCTGACACCAGGCCAACCAGTCCTAAAAGTAACCTCTTAATGCTGAGCACCAAGTGAGGAAGATGTTAGTACCATCTTTGTAATTTTTTGGCATGACTTGTCTGGGCCTAGGGATCAAACCCACGACCTTCTGAATCAATGGCAGACGCTCTAACCACTCAATCACAGGAGCTGTAGCAAAGTAGGAAACTAATTGGCCTAAAACATCTAAACTTTAACTTCATCTTTTAAGAGAGCAAAAATTACTTCACCATCTGAATTTTAGCGGATCCTTGGATGACTAGCCTTTCCAATTTGCTCACTCACCCTGGCCAGATTGCAGTATTATATTGTATTTCAAGGCAAAATGTAGACTTTAAGACATCAAATACATGTAGTTAGAATTGATTCCAATGAGTCAACAAACAAAACTCTTTGCACATTCACAGGTATGTGTTTTGATAACTGATTGGACTTCCGGAAAGATGGCCGCTATCGCTGGACCGGCTTGACGCAGCTCTTCCGTTTTTGTGCTGTTTTTCATGATATATGTGCTTGTTGTCTTATCTTCGTGTACATTATTGTGTTTCATCATGTATTGGCTGTTCAGTTCGTATGTGTTTCTTCATATCATTGTTTTGGAAACGAGAACAATTCGAATTTTTCTCAGCTCTCTTCCTTCAATATTACGACGTCCAGTGTTCTTGAATATTCCGCTATCACGCGATCGTATGTCAACCTGTTTGTGCTATGATCGACCCTCATTAAATGCTTTAAATGACCACTCCTTGGCTCTTCATACTACATTGTGCTCGAGACTAAACGAAATGGGACTACGTTGATCATTACTTAAATGTAAACGGAAGCGACAAAAGAAACGTTGTTTCAAAGCTGGCCGGCGTAGAACAGAAAAAAGATTTCATGTTATTTCCCTTTCGTCCTTTCTAGCTAAACAATTTAAAAATTCGGCTGTTAATTTAGATAACCTGAAGCAACTCCATCTTAAATCGTTAACCGTTGTGTCAACTGTCCCAGAGATACCACTGCGTATTGTATTATTTCACACCCAATCAGTAAGACCACCGCACAGAAATAGTTGATTTTATCAACGATCAAAAATATCGACGTCTACTTCCTGACAGAAACATGGCTATAAACATCAGGCGATGAGACCAAGTGCGCGAATCTAACACCCGGTTACTCCATCAAGTCGTTCTTCCGCCACTATCGCGGAGGTTTAATCGCTGTCATCACTAAAAATTCCAATGAAAAAATGTCTTAAATACAACACAACTTCAATTTCTGCCACACATCGCTTGAACAAGACCAAACAATACTCACACTGGAACAAAGGTCAGCCCATTTATCTGCCTCTACCGCCCTCCTCCTGGTAGAAAAAACAAGCTGACGGAATCTCTTTTTGGAGCAGTTTGCGAATCTCCTGGATTATGGAAAATTCAATAGGTGGCAACCTGATTATTCTTGGAGATTTCAACATTTAATTTGACTGTCATGGAAACTCATACACGTCAAAACTCCAAGATTCCATTCATGTGTTCAACCTTAAACAGTCAGTTAACCAACCCACCCATAAACATGGTCATATTTTAGACTGGATTCTCCAAAGACCTGATGATAATATTCTGCGATCCACCCTTGTATCCCACGAACTTGTATCAGATCACGTCTGCTTTATATGCCATCTGGACGTATCAGTCCCCAACCCTCCACATTTATTTGCTACTATAAGAAACCTCCAAATGATACATAGCGCCAAACTAATGCACGACATCCAAGAAAAATTAACAACTTGCTTACCTCCTACAGCAGGACAACTCGATAACTGCTTGCGTTCATTGTTTGAAACATATGCCCCAACCACCAAGTACAGGCTATCAATTTAAAAGTGTTCTCCTAGGTATAGCAATGTTAGAGACCAGCTTCACACTGCTAAAAGAGAGCGCCGTAAAGCAGAGAGGCTTTGGCTTTCCAACAGATACACTATTAATAAACAAATCTATGAAGCCACTAAGAAGAACGTCACAAACATATGTCCATTTAGCCAAATTATCCCACTAAAGTACTAAGATCACAGAGAGATTCAGTTGCAAAGAGCTCGTCGAGATAACTAATAAACTAATGTAAAGGTACAAATGTACACCACTTACAACTACGTTTTCTTCAGTACACCTTCCCGACCTATTTTCAAATTTCTTCCATGACAAAGTACAAACCGTTAGAGATGCGCTTGACAACACAATTTCAATTGACTCGTCGTCACCATACAGTTACGATACAAAATTTCAGATACAACCATTAAGAGTATTTGAACCTGTCTGAGAATATATGGATTATTGATATCTCTCTCTCATCTTGGTAATTTCCATCATTTTTGAAAACTGCCATTGTAAAGCCTCTGCTGAAGAAACCGACACTTGACTATACTGATTTAAAGATGTACCGCCCAGTTTCTAATCTCCCGTTCATAAAAACAAAAAAATCTTCGAAAATGTTGTTCTAACCCAACTTGTATCTAATTTGAATTCAGTCATCTTGGCAATGTACACTCTGCATATCGCCCATGCCACAGTACTGAAACTACTCTTCTGAAATTAGTTAAGGAGATTATCTCTGCGTTTCGGTTTTGGAAATAATACAGTCCTCACCCTCCTTGATATGTCTGCAGAATTTGATACAATAGACCATGATATATTACTTCGCTGTCTTCAGCATGTATTTGGCATTCACACTACAGCCTTATTGTGGTTCAAGTCCTACTTAGTCAACATGACACACATTGTATCTGCAAATCGAATACACTTCAGCCCAATTGATCTATGCTATGATGTTCAACAGGGGGTCTGTTCTTGGCCCTGTTCTCTTCATTCTATGCACTCAGCCGCTCTCAAGTGTCATAGATCATCACCCAGTGTCTCACCAGGTGTACGCTGATGACACCCAAATATACAAGTCTAACCACCCAACTGAAGGTGATGCTACCAGAGAGGTGCATTTCTGATGTGAAATCATAGATGACATGTAACAAGCTGCAGATAAATGATGATATATCTGAGGCCATTCTGATCAGAATACAAAGACTTTCTCATTCACATCCTTTACCTTAAACAATAAATATCAGCAAATATCAGAAACACCAACAATCAAGTCAGACAGTCAGTACAAAATCTAAGTTTAATCCTAGATCAGTACTCTCACATTACACCAATATGTCATGAACATATCCAAGGCTGCATATCTTGAGCTGGGGAGCATCAGCTCCATTCGCAAATATCTTTCAGTTGATGCCACTAAAACACTTGTGTGTCCATTAGTACTTTCAAGATTGGACTTTGTAATTCAATTCTGTCTGGTTCGTGTCGATATCTACTCCAGAAACTTCAAACAGTTCAAAATAAAGCTACTAGGATCATCTTTAGAGAAGAGCACACCTCCCCGCTACTCTGCACCCTACAATGGCGATCAATTCGATACAGAATCAAACACAAACTGTGTTCTCTGTGCTATGTTTCACTGACGGACTCCACTCCAGCATACCTATTCGACCTCACCCATGTGTACACACCAGCAAGATAATTACGCTCCTTTCGGACAATTGTATACTCAATATTACCATCATGAAAACAAAGTCATATAGACAACGCTATTTTGCATACCAGTGCCCTACAACGTGGCATGAATTGCCCATTGAAATGAAACACAAAGACACGGTGATCCCTTTCAAGTGTGCTTTTAAAACTTACCTTTTTCGACTGCAAAAACAAACTTAAAGACCTGATAATGTTTGCTACCTTAAATATATTCAGCATTTTATTATGTTTTCCAATTTCAGCGTGTTTGGTTTTGTTTTTTGTTTTTGTAGTCGTATCAATATAATAATAATAATAATAATAATAATAATAATAATAATAATAATAATAATAATAATAATAATAATAATAATAACGAGGACTTTGTTTAGCGCCTAATTTTCAAAGCTCTAAGCGCTTTACACCATCAATAATGATATGACTACACTACAAAAAAAATGATAAAAAACAATGAAATTGGAGAACATAAAAACATGCTGAAAACATATAAGATACAAAACATGATTAGGTTGCTAAGTTTGTCCCTGCAGTCAAAACAGGTGCGTTTTAAGAGCACCATTAAAAGTGACCACTGTGTCTTTGTGTCTAATTTCAATGGGCAATTCGTTCCACGTCGCCGGGCCCTGGTATGCAAAAGAACGTTGAACATATGACTTTGTTTTCACCGTGGAAACAATGAGTATACGATTGTCAGAAGAAGAGCGTAATTATCTA
This sequence comes from Unio pictorum, assembly GCA_030141615.1. Taxonomy (NCBI): domain Eukaryota; kingdom Metazoa; phylum Mollusca; class Bivalvia; order Unionida; family Unionidae; genus Unio; species Unio pictorum. The sequence goes on along the minus strand of JARLTB010000220.1, from coordinate 1,150,203 downwards.
GCTGGTGTATACACTTGTGTGAGGCTGGATAGGTATGTTGGACTGGAGTCTGTCATTGAAACATAACAAAGAGAACAAATGTTGTGCTTGATTCTGTATCGAATCGATAGCCAGTTTAGGGTACAGAGCAGTGGTGAGGTGTGCTCTGATCGAGGTACTCTAAAGATGATCCGTGCAGCTGTGTTTTGAACTTTTTGAAGTTTCTGGAGTAAATATTGTGACGAACCAAACAGAATTGAGTTACAATAGTCCAGTCTTGAAAGTATTATTATTATTGAAAGTACAAATGAGCACAGAAGTGTTTTAGTGGCATCAACTGAAAGATATTTACGAATGGAACTGATGCGTCTCAATTCAAGATATGCAGCCTTGCATATGTTCTTGACATGTTGGTGCAATGTGAGAGTATTGTCCAGAGTAACGCCTAGGTTTCGTACTGACTGTGAGAATTTAATATTGGTGTTGCTGATATTTATTGTCTGAGGTAAAGGATGTGAATGAGAAAGTCTTTGTGTTGTGATCAGAATAGCCTCAATTTTATCATCATTCATCTGCAGCTTGTTACATGTCATCCATGATTTCACATCAGAAATGCACCTCTCAACTCCATGGATGGTAGCATCAACTTCAGTTGTGTGGCTAGACTTGTATATTTGGGTGTCATCAGCATACAATTGGTGCGACACTGGGTGATGATCTATGACACTTGAGAGCGGCTGAGTGTATAGAATGAAGAGTACAGGGCCAAGAACAGATCCCTGTGGAACACCACAACATACAACAACTGGGCTGGAAAGTATTCCATTTTCAGATATAATTTGTGTCCTGTTCACGATGTAGGATTTGAACCACGAAATATACATAACAAGGAATGGACATATATATATATATATATATATATATATATATATATATATATATATATATATATATATATATATATATATATATATATATATATATATATATATATATATATATATATATATATATATATATAAACCAAGACGACACGAGAAATAAAGAATAGCACCGACACACACACAACATTTCACTTTCCTCTGTTCATTCTTCGTTTTCAGATCCAGTGTAGCTAAGATCAGAAATTCTGTCTGTCTTTTCAAGTCACGACACACCCGCGAATAAATATTCTAGAATAACGTAATCACAAGATGTTCCAACGGGTTTTTCAGAAAAACTTAACCATGTTACTTTCTAGAATGTTGTAGAATGATGGGATTCCCTAGACGGGTTTTCCAGAATAATTTAATCACGTGATTGTTTTCGAATGTTGTGAGGTGAATGAGAACTAATTTTTAAATACCTTTTACTTTTGTTTCTTTAAGTTTTGTTTAAATTTTCTTCGGATGTATGCGCAATAAATAAGTTGTATGCTTATCGTAGGTAAATTTGGGACATAGATAATATATGTGCACTCTATTTCTTGCCATATTTGCTACTATTGTGAACACTATAGCCTTTATTTTTGGTGCATAATTTACGGCGTAGTTTGAGTCATAGAGTATTTAGGTTGGCCTGATTTCAGTATATGTGTCTCTCGAAAACCTGCTAGCTCCGCTTGGGCATTTTCACTTTCTGGACTTCAGGGGTAAATTTTAGAAAAACATAAAGAGCCTATAACTTTTTTCTACATTTTATCTATATTGTAATTAATACCTTTTCCCTGTTAATAAATCATAAAGGTAATTTAGTTTCGACTAATTCAGGCTGATTTTTTTTTAGCACAAGCTAGCAGTCATTTAGTTAGCTGTGTGCTTAGATCATGTACAATTTTCACATGAGCAATATCCTAAGAAAATTCAGCCACACTACATGAAAGTAACAGAGTTATACCAACATTCTCTCCATTGTACGTGTTGCAAATGTAGCCACCTTCACCTTCAACCCATCACACTTTCATGAGTTCACATTATCTGTAGATCACCTCCTCATACTCTACCGCTACGGTGGCCTTTTAGTATAATCGTCCGACTCGGAATCGGGAGGTCGACGATTCGAACCCCGTCTTAATCACACACACACACACACACACACACACACACACACACACACACACACACACACACGCTCGCGCCCGGAAAGAAGTCCAGAGGCGTAGCTAGAGTGTTTGGAGCCCGGGGAAAAGATTCATTTTTACGTCCCTCTCCTCAACTCTGAAACCCACTATTTTCATGAATAAAATCACCATCACCCATGGTTACGACAACAAAATAATGTATTGCTACGTTCGACTATTTCACTGCTAGTGCTAGCGATCTGTATGATTCTTCTTTCATACATGCAAAATGTTTTGCAGCAAACATTCCACACACAACCTATTTCAAAGCCCATTTTGGAGCCCACACTAGTCTTGCGCACGGCGACATCTGTCCCACTCTGACCCCCCCCCCCTCCAGCTACGCCTCTGAAATAATCATTAACCAGTCTAAATCACTGTCATGATTCAGCCTGCCATCAATAGTACTTGTACTGCAGAAAAATCAAACAGGTTGGGGGCCTTGGGTTTTCGAATGGTTTTAAGGCTCTCGTTTTACAGATCACTTGCATATCTCACATCTGCGAACGTGATTTCAAATCTCCTATCAACCCACGTGGATATATGAGAAAGTGTATCATTAGCTTCCCGTGGGCTTGTGTTTCTTTCATTGTTTTTTTCAGCCATCAAATATGCTATCCGCCATGTAAGGTTTATCATGGTCTGAAAAGTGGTGTTACACCAGCTAATGATAAAAACCAAGAACATATGTTAGACGTAATCCTATCTGTTGTGAAGATGCACACAAAGTAGTTAAGTAATTAAATCGAAATTTAAGGCAGAAGAAGCTTGAACAATTAAGGAATCTTGCAAATGCATCTTCACTTAAATCGCTCTGTTGGGATCATTGTAGTCCTTGTGTTGCACTGATTCCAGCATATGCAATGATAATTGAATTGATAATGTCCTAAACTTGGTAGTTTTATCTGAGTTTTCTGATTTTCTACAGAATAAGTATATCATCTTGCCAACACACTGGTCTTTTTTTATCAAATGAAACACTGTCAGAGCTTACCACACAACATACTTGAGACAACGTTCAAAATGTGTATACATGTCATATAAGTAAAGAATAGATATATGATCCTCATGTTGTATTGTCAGTAAATGTTCACGGATTTGTTCTGGAGCTGAGAACGAATCGGTTGGGAGGTACAAAACAAATAATAAAGACACACCGTAAACGTTTGAGCATTTATTTTCAATACCAAACTATCTGTACTCATCGCCATAGAAGAATTGCATAAAATATGATGCTAAACCCTACATGATGATGCACCCTGTAAAGTGCGGGAAAATTAGGACGAGCCACATATATCTTTAACGACAGTAAGTAGAGGCATCTTTAACGACGTCACAGTAAGTACATGCGTCTTTTAAAGACAATAAGTACATGCATCTTTAACAACATCACAATAAATATATGCATCTTTAAAGACAGTAAGTACATGCATCTTTAACGACGTCACAGTTAATACATGCATCTTTAATGAAGTCACAGTAAGTACATGCATCTTTAACGACGTCAAAGTAAGTACATGCATCTTTAACGACGTCAAAGTAAGTACATGCATCTTTAACGACATCACAGTAAGTACATGCATCTTTAACAACGTACAGTTAATACATGTATTTTCAACGACGTCACAGTAAGTACATGCATCTTTAAAGATGTCACAGTAAGTACATGCATCTTTGTCGACAATAAGTACATGTATCTTTAACGACGTCACAGTATGTACATGCATCTTTAACGACAGTAAGTACATGCATCTTTAACGACGTCACAGTAAGAACGTGCATCTTTAACGACGTCACAGTAAATACATGCGTCTTTAAAGACAATAAGTACATGCATCTTTAACAACATCATAATAAGTATATGCATCTTTAACGACAGTAAGTACATGCATCTTTAACGACGTCACAGTTAATACATGCATTTTTAATGACGTCACAGTAAGTACATGCATCTTTAACAAAGTCACAGTAAGTACATGCATCTTTAAGGACGTCAAAGTAAGTACATGCATCTTTAACGACGTCAAAGTAAGTACATGCATCTTTAACGACGTCAAAGTAAGTATATGCATCTTTAACGACATCCCAGTAAGTACATGCATCTTTAACGACAGCAAGTACATGCATCTTTAACGACGTCACAGTAAATACATGCATCTTTATCAACGTACAGTTAATACATGTATTTTTAACGACGTCACAGTAAGTACATGCATCTTAAAAGATGTCACAGTAAGTACATGCATCTTTAACGACGTCACAGTTAATACATGCATCTTTAACGACGTCACAGAAAGTACATGCATCTTTGACGACAATAAGTACATGCATCTTTAACGACGTCACAGTAAGTACATGCATCTTTAACGACAGTAGGTACATGCATCTTTAACGACGTCACAGTAAGAACGTGCATCTTTAACGACGTCACAGTAAGTACATGCATCTTTAACGACGTCAAAGTAAGTACATGCATCTTTAACGACATCACAGTAAGTAAATGCATCTTTAACGACAGTAAGTACATGCATCTTTAACGACGTCACAGTAAGTACATGCATCTTTAACGACGTCACAGTTAATACATGCATCTTTAACGACGTCACAGAAAGTACATGCATCTTTAAAGATGTCACAGTAAGTACATGCATCTTTGTCGACAATAAGTACATGCATCTTTAACGACGTCACAGTAAGTACATGCATCTTTAACGACAGTAAGTACATGCACCTTTAACGACGTCACAGTAAGAACGTGCATCTTTAACGACAGTAAGTACATGCATCTTTAACGACGTCACAGTAAGAACGTGCATCTTTAACGACGTCACAGTAAATACATGCGTCTTTAAAGACAATAAGTACATGCATCTTTAACAACATCATAATAAGTATATGCATCTTTAACGACAGTAAGTACATGCATCTTTAACGACGTCACAGTTAATACATGCATCTTTAATGACGTCACAGTAAGTACATGCATCTTTAACAAAGTCACAGTAAGTACATGCATCTTTAAGGACGTCAAAGTAAGTACATGCATCTTTAACGACGTCAAAGTAAGTACATGCATCTTTAACGACGTCAAAGTAAGTATATGCATCTTTAACGACATCCCAGTAAGTACATGCATCTTTAACGACAGTAAGTACATGCATCTTTAACGACGTCACAGTAAGTACATGCATCTTTATCAACGTACAGTTAATACATGTATTTTTAACGACGTCACAGTAAGTACATGCATCTTAAAAGAAGTCACAGTAAGTACATGCATCTTTAAGGACGTCAAAGTAAGTACATGCATCTTTAACGACGTCAAAGTAAGTACATGCATCTTTAACGACGTCAAAGTAAGTATATGCATCTTTAACGACATCCCAGTAAGTACATGCATCTTTAACGACAGTAAGTACATGCATCTTTAACGACGTCACAGTAAGTACATGCATCTTTATAAACGTACAGTTAATACATGTATTTTTAACGACGTCACAGTAAGTACATGCATCTTAAAAGATGTCACAGTAAGTACATGCATCTTTAACGACGTCACAGTTAATACATGCATCTTTAACGACGTCACAGAAAGTACGTGCATCTTTAACGACGTCACAGTAAGTACATGCATCTTTAACGACGTCACAGTAAGTACATGCATCTTTAACGACGTCAAAGTAAGTACATGCATCTTTAACGACAGTAGGTACATGCATCTTTAACGACGTCACAGTAAGAACGTGCATCTTTAACGACGTCACAGTAAGTACATGCATCTTTAACGACGTCACAGTAAGTACATGCATCTGTAACGACGTCAAAGTAAGTATATGCATCTTTAACGACGTCATAGTGAATACATGCATCTTTAACGACAGTAAGTAGAGGCATCTTTAACGACGTCACAGAAAGTACATGCGTCTTTAACGACGTCACAGTAAGAACGTGCATCTTTAACGACGTCACAGTAAGTACATGCATCTTTAACGACGTCACAGTAAGTACATGCATCTTTAACGACGTCAAAGTAAGTATATGCATCTTTAACGACGTCACAGTGAATACATGCATCTTTAACGACAGTAAGTAGAGGCATCTTTAACGACGTCACAGAAAGTACATGCATATTTAACGACAGTAAGTGCATGCATCTTTAACGACGTCACAGTTAATACATGCATCTTTAATGAAGTCACATTAAGTACATGCATCTTTAACGACGTCAAAGTAAGTACATGCATCTTTAACGACAGTAAGTACATGTATCTTTAACGATGTCACAGTAAGTACATGCATCTTTAACAACGTCACAGTAAGTACATGCATCTTTATGGACGGTAGTACTGAATAAGCGATGCAACATTTATAAAATACAATCAGATTGGCACTTGATATTTAAGATACAAATTTGGAACCTCTTCAATAATAAATGTATACAGGTAATATATGACACTATTTGAATATATTTGATTTGGGTATGTTGTATCACAGATCGTACATATGAACAAGATACACTGAGTGCAAGTTTTGTCAATTAAATTTGCTGACATTAAACCCATACAAAATAATAATTTCAAGTAATATAATCATATTTTTCTCTTCTATGAATTTGAAAATATACAAAAACCTCACATTATCTAATAAATCCACCCATCAAATCAATCACATCATCTTTCAAGCACAAATATCAGGGTAGATTTTGTATTTCCATCAAGGTACACGCATACACACATATAACCATATACATTTACTCTGTCTAGAATCCGAATCAATTAAAATAAGTAATAGTAACAACAGACTAATGGGATCGAAACAACGGACTTTTACATTACACTTACAGAGTATGAACATTTATTAGGTTTTGATATTGACAGAACAGACACATACCAAACAAGTAAGATAGAAACAGTTTCTCTGTGGAAGTTAAAAAGATTATTTAGTATGCTTATCAGCGTGTCAGCTTTCGGTTAGACTGCAAGAAAACTCATAATATACAAATATTTGTCTTTTTCGAAGTCGATTATTTTCTTTTTGGTTTGGATTTAAAAGAAAACAAACAACCAGAAAACAACACTCCTCCGCTCCACACAGCGTGATACAACACACATGAACATCAATTTAAAATGATTTTTTTTTCTTCCAAGAAACAGTTTCTCTGTGGAAGATAAAATGATTATTTAGTCCGCTTATCAGCGTGTCAGCTTTCGGTCAGAGTGCAAGAAAACTACTATTAATATTTGTCTTTCTCGTTGCACACAGCGTGATACAGCACTCATGAAAATAAATTTAATATAGATTTTTTTCTTATTGTCAGAACATTGATTAATATGAAGCAATTCGCTTATAAAGACACCTGAATATTGACATCATTTAGTAGATAGGCTCAACAATTGACAAGAAAGTTCCGATTCTGATACCGGTACGATAGCATGTACCGTCCTTCCATGTTTATCGGCAAATAAATTATTCACGAACGAAGCCCAGCTTTACCGTTATTAAAAATTGGTTTGTTATTTGTAGTCGTGAAAAAAATTTACATTGTTATCGTCAACCGAGACTGATGAATGAATTTACAAACATTAAAGCGTTTTAGAAAGAAGAAAAAAAAAAAAACCTACTGCATGGGAAAATGGGCATTACGCTTTGATCTTTTTTTTTTGTTGATGCTAGTCTGTCAATCACAGTGATGATTTATGATGCTGCCGGAGCAACTGGTGCGACACTTCTTACACTCAATTTGACAACTATAGCCACTGCAATGCAAACAAGTACGGCGCCAGCTGTCACCCCTCCAGCAATGGCAGCAGTTGTATATGTGGTGGTGGAAGCCGTAGTAGCTGCCACCCCTCCAGCAATGGCAGCAGTTGTAGATGTGGTAGTGGAAGCCGTAGTAGACGTCGTCGTGGATGTGACATTGATACCTAAATATACAAATAAAGAGAAATCTTTGCAATATTAAATCATCTTCAAATTACTTTCATGCCAATGAATGTTGAATATAAATTAGAATAAATTAGACCAATTAGAATTCAGTATAACACACACACACACACACACACACACACACACACACACACACACACATATATAACATTTTGGTTCCTACTTGCTAACCAATTATGAAAGCTTATTTCGAAGAAGAATAAAAATGGCCCTGAAATAAATATAGTTTCCAGTTAGCTTGCCTGTTTCTGAGATAGCATATTCGCAGTTAACGTGACAAATAGGAAATACACAGACTGACTGAGAATGAATACATCACTTTTGTAGATGAATCGAAAAGAAAATATCCATGTTTTAATTCATCTTGAACAAGCAAAGATTATACACGGCATGTAATGTTTTTGTGTTTGCCGAAGCACTCAGGTAAAACTTTACACACTGAGTTAAAATTCTTCCCTCGTGCCACAAACGAAATAATTGGAACGTATCATAGTTGTTACTCATTCCATCAATTATTTTATTCATATAAATGACGGTGTTGTCAACTCGATCACGCATTTGTTCATGTCATTTTCTAAATTAGACCAAAGTTACCCAGCGTGATATTATAATGCCCCCCCCCATCCCTCATCATTCTGTTTTCATGCAAAACGGAAGCTGATAATTGTTTGTCTTCATGGCTTTCACATTTAAGGTCGACCTGCTTTGTGAAGTCATGTGGGTTAAAATATAAAACTATGATATTATTTGCATTCCTGGACAAGATTTTAATAGGGTTAGATAATCGTTCAATGACAGTTGATGTGAATAAAATTAGGATCCGTAAAGATTATGCCCATTGTCAAGAAACTCTACTTGTCATTAACATACTTGATTTGAAACAGTCGAGTTACATTTCATTGACAACTTAACCTTTTAGAATAATGTGATGGACGAGACCAGGATAAATTACGAAAATATGAAGTGTTATTGCGTATATTTCCTTTTGAGGATGCGGACCCAGCATCAATGCTTACATTCATATCCATAGTTATTCCCTTTACAAGTCTCACCCGAGGCGCATGGACTCACAGAACACACATTGATATCTGGTAAGAAAACAAACTATATATATATATATATATATATATATATAAAAGCATAAAATATAGCATGACTTTTAAGGTGTTATTTTAAAGCAATATGGGATACCAATACTATTGGTATATCAAATTGTGATCCGCCCATGGCGCAATGATACGAATATATAGACATTCTTTCAACAGCAGGTCAATAGATTAATGATGAATTTCTACTCATTCATTAAATCATAAATGGCATTAAAAAAAAACAACGATAAATAGTATTAATAGTTCCTATTTTGTAAATGAAATTAAAATGGTACACAATTTCATCGGAATTCATTATTTTTCCTATTCCCCTCTCCCCTCTCGTGCGTAAAGGACAAACTAAGCCAAAATGTGGAGTGAGAGAGAAACACATATTGTGATGAACGAAAACATTAAAACTGAACTTGTATCATGTAACCTACAGTAATATGGTTCGTCTCAACGGTATGTTCACAATTGTTTTTAGATTTATCTACAGTATTCATAATGTCAATGATACATAGTTGCAATAGCCAGTCGACACTAGAACTATATTACATTTGTCGTTTGCCAGTGAAACATACTGTAACGTAATTACTGTTGTTTTTGTTGTTGTTTCTGAAACCTACTATAATGCTCTAAAATCGATTATTAATTAATAAAAAAATGTGAAAATTGTCGTCTCCACCTCTCTCTCTCTCTCTCTCTCTCTCTCTCTCTCTCTCTCTCTCTCTCTCTCTCTCTCTCTCTCTCTCTCTCTCTCTCTCTCTCTCTCTCTCTCTCTGGATTATCATAGCTAGATATAGTCCGAGTTTCCTCTGACCCTTGCCACCCCATTTTTGATATTTGGATATTTATTTTGGGGTGTAGGTCAGAACGCATTCCCTGTCGAAAAGGTGGAATTCGCCGACACCATTTGGTGTCGGCATGGGGTAGCCGCTTACTTGCCGGCCTAGCAAACTTTAACTAACTTTCATCGATATATACCTGCATGAAATCGATAGGAATATGATTTATTTTCTCAATAATCGTGATCATAGCATTCGTTATGTCTTTAATCCGCTGACAGACGAGACGAAAGTAAATCGTTGCTGAAATTTGACCTGGATCTGGCCATTTGTATTCTTGATCACGTGAGTACACAAATCTCGCAAGCTACATGTCAATGACATCATAGGTCATATGTCACGTGAGGTCAACAATGCGCCATTTCTATTGCTGTTGCTGTTGAAAAACAAATGCAACATAAAAATGTTTGTTCGTCAATTCGCTTAGTTTCTATTCCACGCTAATTTCCAAACGCCTGTAAGTGAATGCCTGACAGTTCAGGTTCAGTGTACAAGATTCTAACCATGTTTGTAGTGCACTACTTTCTTCTTTAAAACCATGTTTCATGTTTAAATCATGAGTGTCTTACATTGATTTAATAAATGTGAATAGAAAAAAGAAACTATAAAAGAAAACAATCAACTTATCGATTTTCACATGTGATTGTGAACAACAAGAACAATCGTAGAACTTCATTATGTAGCGGACACACCAGCATAAATGTGAGAAGTTCATTTACTCTATCAATAAACAGTTGCCAGCAGCATAAATACATAAATATGCATTTGCATGTGACACGTTGTATACATTTTACATTAAAAGGTAACTCGGCAAGGGTCGTTTCCTTTATATGATATATATATATATATATATATATATATATATATATATATATATATATATATATATATATATATATATATATATATATATATATACACACACACACACACACACACACACACACACAGCATACATTAGTAAGTGTTGGCATAAAGCAATTTATTTAACAAAAACCTTTAATAATGCCTATAATTACGTCTTCAACGGAAGACCATTACTTCAATGTTTTATAAACAGAGTGATGAATTTCCAAGAAATTACGGAGAAAATACATCCATATTCGCTCTTCCAAATTTCATTATATAAATTAATACCATACGTGACGCAATTTCGTCGAAAATCTCATCTTCTTTCCGTGCGATCTTATTCTCTCTCTCTCTCTCTCTCTCTCTCTCACACACACACACACACACACACACACACACACACACACACACATGTACACAAACGCACAAACACACACACCTCATCAGTCTCTTGACCTAGTGTGGTCATTGAGGCACTGTGCTGCTGAACATCTGACCCGTTCCCTCCACTTGTCTCAATCATGTGTCAATGCCTGTGTCTCTGCAAAACATTTCCTAGCCCATTCTGTGATTGTGATGTTGTCAGTCCACTTTTTGCTCTGTCTACCTCTCCATCGGCCAGTCTGGACGCTGCACTGCAGGACTGTTGTGGATAGACTGTTGGCTCTAGTGAAATGGCCATACAATGTCATCTTTCTCGTTTTGACAGTGGTGAGGAGGTCTTCATAATGGCCTACGTTGTGCCTTATGGTGTTACGCACTTCTTCAGTTGTGATGTGGGAGCGGGATGTCGTGGGTTCGATCCCCGGCCGAGTCTTACCAAAGTCTTACAAAAATGGTACTAACAGCTGCCTCGTTTGGCACTCAGTATTAAGAGGTAAGTGTTAGGACTGGTCGGCCTGGTGTCAGGATAATGTGATTGGGTGGAACTTCATGCTACATGTTTTCGGCACTGCAGACATCGTAGCGATATGACTGAAACATTTTAAAGCTACGTTAAAAATCCTAATCAAACAAACAAAAGGGTCCAGGCCTCACATGAATGAAAAAAGATTGAGATGACAAGTGCTCTCAAGAATCTGATTTCAGTTATCAGACATATATTCTTGTCTCTCCAGATGGGTCTTAGCTTTGCGATAGCTGCCATTGCTTGTGCTGCTCGTGACAGAATTTCTGCTCTTGATCCCTCTTCGGTGATTATGGAACCAAAATATTTGAACCGGCCCACTGTTTCCAGTTCCTGTTCTCTGACCTTAATCTTGGCACATATTTGTTTGCCACTATTTGTCATCAGTTTTGTCTTCTCGGCGCTTATCTCGATGTCAAATCTGGACGATGTTTCATCTAGGTTCTTTAATAAGGTGACAAGCTCGTCTTCACTGCCTGCCAGCCCATCAATGTCGTCTGCAAAGCGTAGGTTGGTGATGTTATGCCCTCCAATGCTCACTTTCCCACAGTGGTTTTTCCAGGACTTCGCTGATGATGCGCTCTATGTAGATGTTTAAAAGGGTGGGTGACATGAGACAGCCTTGATGTACTACAACTATTCTCTTGAACCAGTCCACCACATAACCTGGAGCAATTACTGCACTGGTAGCCTTGACGTACAGCTACTTCCTGGTATTGGTGAACTTTTGACCCATGTTGAACTTCTTCATTGTGGTCCATAATGCCTCATGCCACACTGTCAAAAGCCTTTTTGAAATCTATGAACACATGATAGATGTCTTGTTGATGTTGCGAGTACTTTTCACACAGAACCCTGACACTGAATATTTGTTCTGTTGTGCTCCTTCCACAACGGAACTCTGCCTGTTTTTCAGAAACTATTTCTTCTGCTTGTGGTTTCAGTCTGTTCAAGATGATCTTCAGCATAACCTTACTAGCATGGATGATCAAACTGATAGTTCCGTAATTTTGGCACACATAGCTACTAAAACGTCAAGAAAAGCTCACTTAAACCTCCGCTTGATGGCAAGACCATACTAGAAAAAAGCTTTTAGAACCGAGTTATTTATTTTTCTCAAATGACTTTTATGTTATAACACAAAGTTTGAAAGAAAAAGAAAGGGCCGCGGACAAGGTAGGATACCTAGCGCAAATTAAGGGGCCCACAACTGTTCGCGGGGGAAGGGGAGGGGGGGGTACCACTAAAGAGAAGACCATATTTCGTTGTTATTCATATGGGCCTAATAGAGACTTTTTCCTAGATTTATTTCCTCGACGCAGCCCAGATAAGACATATCGTGTCCTGAGTTGTTACTAACGAATTATGTGTATCTAATTTCCTAAAATTAACCGATTTAGAAACTAGATCAGAACGCAAATTTTAATGTAAAAATGATCTCTAAATCAATCATAGGTCCTCACATCTGCCATCAGAAACCTCAACCTTAAATTTGCTTGGAAATGGATTAAAAGTTTTTAACAAACCATTGTCAAAATCCCAAATTTTCGTATTAAATGGGTATCAATTTATATGATTTGAATATTGGATTTCCTAAGCCGCGTGTATACTTAATCAATATTCGCATGCAACCAAATATCAAAGTCTTCAATCTAAGTTTTTGCTGCTCTTCAAAATACCTCTACTCCATTCAATTACTATTTTAAAATTAAAAAATTAAACATGCATTAATGTGTCTGCTTGCGTGCCATTTTTGATAGGCGAACATAACCTTGCGTTTGTCATACATTACAAATATATGTGAATAAAGTAAATATACAGTGTCATTTCATATTTAATTAGCAATAATGTGAACGTATCAAGTAATTATAACATGCTGAACAATATTTTACACCACATTTACCTTTTTGAATCTCAGTCACAATATTTATGTATTATTCATTACAAGTGAAAAAAGAACCTTATAAAAAGAAGAAGAATACAAATGTACAGTAATATTATGAATGTATACAATAGATGCAACTGCAGTTTGCAGCACACTCCTGGAAGATGTGAATACTTAATATCCTGTGTCAATACACAAATTATTTAGTAGATCTTGACGCGATTGTAAATGTATGTGCATTTTATCCGTGGTATAAATACAATATTTTCAATTTACGTACACTGTATTTTTGATATACGACTCATTGTATCAATTTATTCATTACATAGGAAAATCGACATCGCCTCGTTTCTTTTTTAATGAAAGGTGTATATATCTTGTGGTATAACAAATGTGCATCGTATGTATGAAATACATATTCTCTCTCTCTCTCGCTCACGCATGAAAATTATTAACATAATCAGTAAAACAAATAACACTTATTTGGCCATTTAGTCCAAAAATATATTTGTCTACGTTCAATACATTTAAATCAATCAATGAAAGTGAACTCCTTTACAATGATGAGATCAAAACCTACTAATCCTTAACTTAAAACTAGGACAAAGTCATGAGAAAACCGTGTCACTTAATTTGTTAATATTATAACCAGTTACCTTCGATATCAATGATTATATCGATGAAAGTAAAAGAACGATTACATCGATGACAGTAAAGCAATATTTTGAATATGCTTATCTTACACATGAATGTGCACTGTTGGTCGCGAACAGAATGTTTCAGTAAATGTTACATTTAACTGTGTTATTTTGTTTTAGCGAACAAATGTCTGAAGCATTACAGTAATGACTTTAGCAGGCTTCGTAAATTGTGAGAGTAAATATACTTACTCGGCAGTGGGTCGGTTTGTGTTCCATAGAGTATCAATTTCCAAGCATAAAGACGACCTGTATTCATGATATATATATATATATATATATATATATATATATATATATATATATATATATATATATATATATATATATATATATATATATATATATATATATATATATATATAACATAATGACTTAATTACATTTAATAACATTTACACTACATATGTGGACTTTCTAAAAATATAAAATCGCCGCAAAAGATTCATAATGAGTCATGCTGTTTAAGTTGTACATCTGTACGTTTAATGAACGGAAGAAGAAAAAAAATTTCTAGTGAAACAAAATTACGTGTAATAATAATTAATAAATAATAATAATAATAATAATAATAATAATAATAATAATAATAATAATAATAATAATAATAATAAATAATATAATACCGACATCATAATAGGAATAATAATAACGAGAAGACGATGCAGGCGCAGAAATAATAATCAGGATATGTTAATGATAATAATTTGGCTAAATTTGAATGTTGGCCAGAAGAAAAACCGTCTTCATCCTGCGTTATGAATACATTGTTATACATATATACAAAGACGAGTGCATGGATGGATAGATGATTTACCCGATAACGCAGAAACAACCATTTTAAGAGTCCATTGTCCTTTCGGAGCTTCTCCCCAGTGATGTACAGTCATAAATGTCCACGTGCGACTCCCAGGATTATTATAATCCAGATACCGCTTAGTCATTAGAAAACTCTTAGTGCCAGAAGGTGATGTCAGGGTTAACTCAACGTAGCCGATACCAGTAGCTTGGAAAGTTAACTGTTGAGAGCAATGTGTTGAATATTGACATGCATTACTCTAAACCACCTTTATATTCTAAGTCATTTTGGATTTTTTATTACAATGTATATCAAAATATATTACACTCTTTACCATATATTTCAATGCATGTATAAAAGCTAAATAAATCAAAGAAATACTAATAACAACAACAATAATAGCATCATTATGATAAATAACACAAATGAAAGAAGACTAGGAAAATAAAAATTACAGGATTTAAATTCAATTTTATATTCCCATATAACAGTACATAACCATGTTGATCATTAATGAGGAACTAACACTGACGAAAAACGAGTGTTAAATGAACTGAGATTACCCCCACCACCACCACACACACACACACACACACACACACACACACACACACACACACACATATATATATATATATATATATATATATATATATATATATATATATATATATATATATATATATATATATATATATATCGCCCGATACGTCCATTGTAGCAGCTTACAAGCCATTAATTGTTGATACCCTTAACAATGTTGTTGGAATATTTCGACAGACAGAATGAACGATTGTGATGTTCTTAACATATATTCGTATCCAACAGAAAAAGGAATTGATAAACTTTTATCAAAATCATATTTTTGATTGTCTGGACTTACCTGTACTTGGACATGTTCTATATACTGAATCGAACAATCACTACCAATTGTAATTGAGTTAGAAACTCCTGATGCAAATACGTATCTGCAATGAAATGAAACACTTGATAATTCTTCCGAACGAATCATTTACATTGTTAATCAAAATCATTTTGTCTGTAATTTATATATTGTACTAAAAATTGTCATACAATTATTAACCTATCTTGCTATAAAAACATCTTTTAAATTTATAAAACGAGCGATTGCTTTACAATTTCATATACAGGACTCGACTGTCATAATAAAAAATGGCACTCGTTTTGCATTTTATTTAAAAGGTAGAATTTAAAGTATGTCTATTTGTTTGAGTAGATAGCTCCACTAAACACAAACGGTCGTCTATTGTGCCGTTGTATATATATATATATATATATATATATATATATATATATATATATATATATATATATATATATATATATATATATATATATATATATATTATATATATATATATATATATATATATATATATATATATATATATATATATATATATATATATATATATATATATATATATATATATATAATTATTCTTTCTTAATAATTGTGTCGTATGTATATCTGTATTTTGTTACTGACCGTTTCCAAAGTTAGGTTAATAATGTGCATGACCAGTGACATATATTTTGTAAACAACATATCACATGGCTAATATTTCTCTATGATGACAGACTATGTCGTTATTAATAGAGATACGACTGTTTTTTTAATGGGTCAAAAGCATCAGTTTTACAATGGAAATTTCTAAACTTGACTTGCTTTACAGAGGAGACTGACATACATTATGGTTCTAATATTGGGACTCTAAGTGAATTTAGACAAGGACAGTGGTGAGACATCAAATGACTGTTAACACATCACCACATTCCAGGTCATTCGATACTACATGCAGATCAACTCATACAATATCGGAAATTTATATAGGAATATTACTGGAATTCAGTTGGAACTTCATACGTTTGGACTTGTGATAGAACAGTTAGGGATAAACTGCTGAAGAACTTAATATTGATAGCGATCAAATTCGACGATTTTATTTTTCGATCGAGTAATGGAGAATGCTCAAACATCATATACTTATTAAATCATCTTTTGGTACATCTGAAGGAGATCGATGTAAACTATTTCGTGAAGATTGTATAGATATCCATACATCTAAAATACTCTCAAGTGATGATTTTGATTATATCATAGAAGCTCTTAAAATTGTGTAATGACCAACTGTAATTGTGTTGATGCCATCTTTAAAATATCGATTATCATCAAAAATACATAAACTTATTTTGATAGTGTCATTGGTCGTAATAATATGGTTGCGTGACCTAAAACCTTGCGACGGCGTAGTCTGAGGTAATTCTCCACGTTTTCGATGCAACGCCGCCAAATAGTCCTTTTATTTCACCTTTGTCTTCATGTAATTATTATTGACTCCAATTGCGTTTAAGCCTCATTTGCAGAATATGTCACCAGCGATTAAATTTTGGACCTCGATCATACAAATTCTCTTATGACGTTAAACGCAAAATCATCTTTCATCTTCCCGATCACGTTTTTGTTGGTGTTGTGGAATTTTCTTTCGACATCAGTTAGATCAAATCGATCACGGTTATCGTAAAACTCTTGATACAAATCACCATTGCAATCATCACCAGGAATTTCATATACGAGAGAATCAGGATCAGTGAACAGCAATTTTGCATTTGGGTATCATTTGCGGATCCGGCACCCTAATTTGTTATTCATGCTCACAATATAATCAATGGCCGATAAGGTCTATCGACGTTCTATAACCGCTCAGACAATTATAACAAAATAAAATTGTATGCACGTGCTTCGACCGGGTTATTTGATACTAATCTACTAAAAAAAAGTTATTAAAACATAATGCCCGTTAAGCAACAGTAGATTAACCGTATTTCCAATCGATTCGTGCTTCGCCAGTGGTGACATTGTGACCGTAGATGGTTTATTTGATGGATTTAAGCGAAAATAGAATAATCCTTTATGGAAATAAATCAGAATTTTGTCTTTCGATTTAGGTATTGGCTCATACGGTCTTGCAAATATTGATTTTTTCTCATATCGGGCATAGTTTGATATACGCTCAACATAATCAGTAGCTGGATACAGCGCTGCTAATAATGAATACAGTATACATTTCTTGTCTTCATTCTTCACGTTTACGCAAGACCCTGTCACCTGGATTGCTCTAGGTAGCGCTTTTTATGTCCCACCAGCATCAATAGTATAATAATGCGCGCTGACAGTAATTGATACAATTGTAACAAGAACAAAACCAGACCCGTTGGAATTATGGTGCTCGATAATATTTGACAGCTGTTGGTATATCTCATTTGTGATTTGAGTTAAATCTGTACTACGTAAATAGCTCTAAATTGTCTCACCTGAACAGTGTCTTGATCAGCCACCTTAAATAATTCAGCTTCATATGTTAGAAATTTTGTAATCGAAGTTTGGCTCTGCAGCACGGTTGAAATTATTTGGCTTAATATTTTTTATCAAATCAAAGGCAGCAAATTGGTCATAGTTTCCGCTCGACGTAGGTAGAAATTTGAACTTCTTATCAAGACCGCCAAAGGATTTCGAGTAAACTAATGACTGTTCGTTTAACTCTGATTCTGTTATCGAAAATTTATTTTTGATATTTATGATCCGATTAGCTAGATCAATTAGTTGTTCGTTAGATCGCGGCCAATCAGGCTTAATATTTGTTAACGATTTATACTCTTCTACGAGCAATTTAGCTACTTTTTGTCGATCTTTTATTTACCGGTTGAGCTTTTTACTAGTCCTGCATCGCTAGGTGAATTATTGAAAATTTGTCATTGTTTCTGTCATTTTTATATATTTACTTATATCTTTTTCAATAAGTAATAATATATTATTGAGACAAATATACAATTAAATATAACTTTAATTTAGATTAAAATAAATTTAACTGTACGCTGGACCCTAATAATTGTCAATGGTTAAAACAAGGGAGTTACGATCGATGTGGTAAAGCATGTTTTAGAGAATGTTGCGTCCTCCATGCGTTTATAATGCGAACATCCAGAGGAATCTTTTCCTGCCTGGGTTGTGGAATTGATGTTCACGGTAAAATTCAGTCATGTGAAGGTTGTAGCAGTAAGCGATACAGAGCTATTCTGGAATATTCTGATAAACGTATTGTAAACAATCCGACAAGAGATAAGCCACCAACCATTCTAGAATATTTAAAATGTACAATTGCCACGTTTTAATGTTTATTTAAGATGATTTTTATTATTATTTCGAGATTAGATTTTAGAGAGTTTTTAAGATATCGAATTGTTATTTAACTGTTCTTAGCCTTAATTACTCGACACTTTTCGACGCTTTTTAGTCTGGAAGGCTTAACACAATAATAAAAAGCGTCGAATGTCAAAAAGGCGTCGAATCGGCATTTTAACTTTTTTCTACTGACCTTTTCCAAAGTTAGATTAATAATGTGCATGACCAGTGACATATAGTTTGTAAACAGCATAACACATGGCTAATATTTCTCTATGATTACAGACTATGTCGTTATTAATAGAGATATGACTGTTTCTTAATGGGTCAAAACATCCGTTTTACAATGGAAATTCCTAAACTTGACTTGCTTTACGGAGGAGACTGACATACATTATGGTTCTAATATTGTGACTTTAAGTGAATTTAGACAATGACATTTAGTATTATATGATGATGACATATCAAATGACCGTTAACACATCACCACATTCCAGGTCATTTACACTTAGCACATTCGATACTACATGCAGATAAACACATACAATATCGGACGTTTTATTAGGAAATTTACTGGAATTCAGTTGGAACTTCATACGTTTGGACTTGTGATAGAACAATTAGGACTATTTCAGGTCAAATTCAAAATAACGTTGTTTCTTTATAAATTTTCACTTTATATTCAAAGGTAAATACATTATTCATGAATTTTACAAAACTTTTTGGTGGTTTTCGCTGTTTTCTGTTAATTAGTTTACGACCCTAGAGTCATAACACATAGATTCATCTGGCAAAGTGTGTTTTGTAATCAGATATTAATTCCTAGTAACAACGGTAAAGACTTACGAATTGGGACTGCTCGTGGAAGATTGGAATGAAACTTGGCTCGGAACTTGTGCCCATGTAGATGCATATTTGACCATATCCTCAGCATCCATTAGACCAAATCCCAATCTGGGGTGGACTATCCAAATATATATATATATATATATATATATATATATATATATATATATATATATATATATGACTGCGATACAATAACATATATGTATAATATGCAAACCCTATGACTACGAGTGATGTTATGCAATATAATGTTGAACATCTAAATTGAATTTCATTTCCGATAATTACAAAAAAGTTTAACTGTAAAAGTAACCAATCTGTCCATGTAGCTTATATAGGAAATCTTACCGTATTTCTTCGCACCGTTCAACTGCCAGCTGTAGTAGCTGTCCGCTAATGAGTACTTCTTTGATGTAAGAACAATTAGGTGTTGAACATCCCTCCAGTTTAAATTTGGACTGTAATACAAATGGGAAGATGTAATGTACAGAGTTTAGAAGACTTCTTATTTCCCTGCATTGTGCGAAGCCTTGTATGATACCAGTGTTTATTAAATTTGTTACCATATCAATTAAATTCACAAAAAAATCAATTTGCGCCCCTTTAGGGCTATGTCTGGGTATCGGAACATATGTAATATAATATTTAAAATAATTAACTAAGCTTGAGAACTTCAAAGATTATAAACAAATCTGAAAACAGATTTCAATCATATATTATATATTTCTTCAGGATCCTAATTTCAATATTATCAGTTGTAGGCAGCTGACACTTTCTAGTCATATAGCGGTCGCAAAATAAGATTCCAAAAATATGCCCCGTCCAAATTTACCACCTGATACGACATGTAGCAACACCTGTAGCCCTACAAGCACAAACACAACACTCGCAAAATTTTAAATATCCTATTTTGTAGAAAATTGTTAACGTTTAGCAATTTAGAAAATGCATGTATTCTAATACAGTGTAATATCCCCTTCATATCATTATACTGAATCGCATGTAAGCTATACTTTAAAACTTAAAATTTTAAAAACTAATGGAGAACTACACTTTTTAAATTTGACAAACATGTTATACAATTATTAACTTACTTTGCTTGTAATGACAGTGCGATGATGCCAGATGCAACTGGGGTTGAAAACGATGTCCCCTGGAGATCATTTGCACAACTTCCTTTGTAGGCGGTAGAATACTAGAAGAGACACAAACACATCCTTCATGCAGTGCAAAGATATTGTACTCTATATTTATATCAACGAGCCTATTGAATAAAATCACACAATCTCATAGATCTATATATAATCAAGGATATAGTGAATGAGCTATGATCAGCGATTCAACTGAGACGATTTTTTGATTTTATAAAACCCAATTCCTTGATTGTCTATATGAATGTTTTAACGCACGGAATTCAAAGTTTATTATTCTTCAAGGAGTTCTTAAAGAATGAGATAAAGAATAGAATATACTGGAGAAAATTGTAGCATTAGTATATGTAACGTAACAGGACCAGTTTTACACAGAAGAATACGCAGGGCTGACAAGGGGGAGCGGGACAACTGGAGATATATCATCGAATTCCAGGACCATAATTTTATAGAAGAAACATTTTGTCTGAACAAGGAGAGACCCAAGTGTTTCATACCCCAATGACCCGTGATCGCTCTCTACGGTCGTGAGAATACGAAGGAGACATTTCATACGGAATTTTTGTTCCCAAATCACATTTAATAATTGATTTTTCAAATTAACAGCTAAAATAATGAAACAAAGTAAATAAAACATATAAGCGAAAAAGATGTTGAGCTATTCTGTTATTGCCATATCATAAAATGAAATATTGGAAATTGAAATATGAGTTAAATCTAATTTTAAGCGGGTAGAATCGGGTTTGTTTACATGCTTTCCAAACGTCGACAAGAGCTCGACGATTTGTGAACTTTTTTGACTTACTACCTGACCTTGATGTGGGTGAGCTTTACATTTTAATCCACACGAATATTCTGGAACTTCTAATTTCTTTCCCATTTCCAGCTTTTATATCGGCATCTTTTCTGTATATATTGTCATATGCTATCTCCGTCCGTGCGTCAATCTGTTAAATTGTAACCCTCTATTCTACCAACACATATTGAGTGGGTGGAGTGAAGGTGGGGTGGTGTTGTCATATTTGATGTTACGGTTTATGAGAATGACTATAAATGGCAGAAACAGTTTAGAATTCTGGAGGCATCTGACTAGCAATGAGCGATTGGAATCAAAGGATATATTTTCAAAGGTAATAGTAATTCAAGATAATAACCTGGTCTCCGGCTATTCCGATTGTAGGAGGGTGAGCAGAGTTTGTATAGTAATTCATACGGATAAAAAAAATTGAAATAACAGTTACAAATCCTAAACTGCAGTCCCAGAGAAGATGTTTCAGGCGGTGTGATTGGTGGGTTGGAAAAGTAAAATGTACGAATACATGCGATCCCTATCGACTGTCATCTTAATAATGTATCCACGATTCAACTACTTACAAGGTAGCGGCTTGCAGACGTTCCTCCGTACGTTGTCGCCATTGCAGCTGCACATACTTCAGAGTAGACGGCGGGTATACTAGTTGAGTCAAGACTGGTCACTCCGATCGTATATATGCTATTTACGTAGCCATCTGCATTACAGTTGTCATCCTTCTTTCCATTTCCGGCTGCCCAGGTGAAAATGGAACCTTTACCTGAGCGTCCCTAAACAAATGGTAAATTGATAAAGTCATACAATGTTTAATTTGTTAAAGGCCTAGGTATCTCAGACACAAGTTTGTGATATAAAAGAGCCATATGTGGCTGAATCAATCAATGCGGGTGAGCGATTTAAAGCGTACAATTTAAGCATTTCTCTTGCTTTTAAGTGAATAAAAGCAGTTATGCTGAACCTGTGTGATGAGAGGAGTGAGCATAAGAAGAAAACGAAAGGCAGTCAACCGAGAAGTCAAGAAAATCATGAAAAACGTAAAAGAGGACTGGATAGAAGAACAGTCTAAAGACACTGATACCAACTTGAAAAAGAACAACAGCAAGAAACAGTACCAACTTGTTCAAGATCTAACAAATTCAAGATAACGGCAAGTTACCTCCTTAAACGGCAAAACTAGAAATTGACTTGCAGAAGAAAAATAGATTCTGAAAAGATGGACAGAGTGCTGCACAAAACGTTACAACCACCGAGTCACAATTGATACAGTGACAATGAATGCCCCTCCCCCCCCCCGACAACAACCCTATCATACATGAAGAAGTAAAAGTCGCATTGAGATCGCTGAGATAGAGCAAGTCAGCATCAGCGGACAATATCCCAGTAGAACTGGTCCAAGCTGGGGTAGAAGCAATGATAGGCTCCAGCAACCATCTGCACCAAGATCTGGCAAACAGGAGTATGATATTCGCTATGGATCCAATTACTGATCATCACCCTCCCCACGAAAGGCAACTCGGAACAGTGTCAAAACCGAATGTACAATCAGTCTAATAAACCATCCAAGAAAAGACATGTTGAGGATACTGCTGATCAGACTAAAACCACAGGCTGAAAAGATCATTGCCGGTGAGTAGGCAGGTTTCAGAGCAGGGCATTACAACAGAGCTGATTTTCAATATCAGGATATTGTGTGAGAAATACCTCCAACACCAGCAAGATCTGTACCACGTCTTCGTCAATTTCAAGAAGGCATTTGACAGGGTGTGACATGCAGCCTTGTGGGCGAGCATGTGACTGTACAACATAAATGTCAACCTCATCACAGTAATAATAGAGCACCTTTATAACAAGACCACCAGTACAATATACTTCAATGGCAGCATAGGGGCCTGGTTCAAAACAACAGTCGGAGTCAGACAATACTGTCTGCTCTCTCCCACACTTTGCAACATCTTTCTGGAGAGGATCATGGCTGATGCACTTGAAAAGCATGAAGAGACAGTTAGCATCAGAGGCAGAACAGTAACCAAATTACGTTTTACTGACGACATTGAAGAACTAGCTAGCTTGGTAGAAAGCCTCTACAAAACACTTCTGCAACCTCAAATGTAATACTGATGCATTCACTGGTGATATCGGTATTTCTCTATGCCTGTGAATCAATGTATCTAATATCAGAACAAAGGATTAAGGTCACAGAGATTAGATGTTTCCTCGGCATCAGATACAAAGACCGTGTCACCAGTGAAGAACAACGTCAGGTAATCAGACAAGCCATTTGGCCTCACGAAGATCTGCTGATCACAGTGAAAAAACATAAAACTGTAGTGGTATGGGCTTGTCTCACAATGATCAGGAGATACCAATACAATTCTGCTAGACACTGTAAAAGGACGAAGAAAGGTAGGCAGGCAGAGAAAGAGGTGGGAAGATAACAGTCGAGAGTGGACAGGCCTTATATTGAGCAAATCACTGAGAAGATCGATCGGAACGTAGGAAGCTGGTTGTTCGGTCTTGTGTGGTTTTCCAACGGTCTACTAGACCTTGGTACTGATGTTATTGTTGATGATGATGCTGATGCTATGTTTACGAGTGAAATGTAAACATTTCTTATCCAACACATGAAGAACAAAATAAAATTTAGGAGTTGTATCAGTTTAACACATGTACTACAATTGTTATCAAATAGTGAGTGCTGGATTGTATCATTTCTTTTTGTGACATATTATATAAACTAATTATTTAGCCGGGTCTCAAATTTCCGCATGCACATGGTTCTGATGATAACAATACGCAAAGCATTGAGCCGTATGCATCATTTATTCTTCTCTCAATCCACTTTTTTGTGTCTTGAAAATCAGCAAGGAAATGTTTTTTAATTTTGTAGGGGTCATAAATAAAGTTAGTGCACCACGTATCGTGAGGTGCATTACTATAATAAACACTGACAAAACTAGATTTTTTTTTGTTCCGAGTGGCCGGAAAGAACAAGTTTGATACGGCGAAGGGTATATCGAGCAGGTCAGTGAGAGACGTTTGTTTTAACTCAGTATCAAACGAGTTCTTTCTCCTGATTCTAAAGAAAGAACTTGTATGGTTTTGTATTTATTACATATCACCTTTTCTTTACGATTTGTTAAATTTTTAATGCATACTTTAAGAAAAATGAATTAGGCGTTTGGCTTTGAAAAATATCCCATATGTACGTAACCAGGTAGGTGCTATACATTGTGGAGTCTCTCTCTCTCTCTCTCTCTCTCTCTCTCTCTCTCTCTCTCTCTCTTTTTCTTTGATGTCACTTCACATCCGCTGTTTCTGATATTTCATTGACAAACATTCTGTTCAAAGTATTGTTTTCCATCTAGCGGTAATGTCTTTAAACTGTCCGACACTAATCATGGTACTCTCACGTTATCCAATGCGGCAGAAGTGGCCATTTTATCCCAATATGACTGCATTTCAAAAACGTATAAACGTTACATTGTTTAATAATTTAACATTAAAAGCAATAAATCATTCCCAATATATTTAACTCGACCATTATCGAATATTTCAATTTGTAGAAAGTTCCAGGCTATGTGTGCGATACGTAAATTGTAGATGTCCGATATGAAATATGGCATAAGGAATAATAGACTGAACATCTAATTCGAATGCTGTATCAGACATAAAAGATTCAAAGGGTATAACTTAATAAATCCATTAAATTCACTAGATCCATTTGGGCATATTCCTTATTTAAATGCACAGGAAACATGTTTGCGAAGATACTAATCGGCATTCATGCTAAGTCTCTCATAACTTCATTTAAAGATCTAGAATGTTCATCATTTTCACTCATTCTCGTAAGTGACTGAAATTTTTATCAAGCATCCATTGTCTTGCAGATCTTGTTGTTGTTGCTCGTCCATCGATTCGACGAGGACATTTCTAGTCATCCGAGGTTTGGAGGGTCTAGTTCTATTCAGAGAGGGGCGCAGGTGGTTGAAGAGGCCAACCGTTGCATGGAATGTTTGTTTGCATAAGGGACAGGGATGAGTGGGATATCTCCAGGAAGGTTGACAGCAAGTGCTTTTCTGGTTTGTCTCTGCAGCTCTGCAGCTACTGTCCTGCTAGATTCGCACAACTTGGAGCCTTTGTGCATAGAGGAACGCAAAGTGACTCAATCGCTTGATGTTTGCTCCCAAGAATCAGAGTTTATGTTTAAGACTTTGAATGCAAGTTTCAAATTGTTTTTTGAAGCGTTTCTTTTGACCTCCGCGGGATCGCTGTCCTTGCTGGAGCGCGCCATAGAAGAGGCTCTTAGGCAGCCGTGGTCTGACATTCGCACATGTCTAACCCAGCACAGCTGGCACTGCATTATGATGTGGTGGATTCTGGGGAGACCTTCTTGGCCAAGTACCTCAGCGGATAGAACCTTGTCCTACCACTTGATGTTGCGGATTTTAATGAGACTGGTATGAAAGTGGCTCACTTTCCTGGCGTGACATTGTTACCCCGTCGCGAGGCATTGTTACGGAGTTTTTGGTCGTTGATGGTGATGTTGTGCTTAACATAGGGCTTTTCAGGGGCCAGCTGATACAGGATTTCAGTCTTCTTGGTACTGATGGTGAGACTAAAGCTTTTGCAGGAGATAGAGAATTTGTCAACGCTGCTTTGCAAAACATTGAGTGAGCAGTTATCAGTAAATAAAAGATCCCGGATATGTCGGTCATGACCTTGGTTTTCGCTTGAAGCCTCCAATGATTGAATAGGTTTCTATCATTAAGGAACCCGATGCCGACCCTAACCTCTCTGTCTTTGAAAGCATTAGTCAGCATGGCGGAGAACAATAGACTGAACAGTGTCGGTGCCAGAACACAACCCTGCTTGACGGCATTGTTTACCTGGAATCGTTCAGATATCTCTCCATTGTGCTGGGCTCGTGCCTGCATGCAATCGTGGAAATGATGCACTATGGATTAAAAAAATATAGGGCATCCGTACGTGACCATTATCTTCCACAAGCTTACTCTGCTGACAGTATCAAAGGCCTTTGTCAAGTCGACGTAGATGGAGAAATGGTAGGTGTCTTGCTCTTGACATTTCTCTTCTAGCTACCTCGCAAGAAACATCATGTCGATGACCTATGTTCTATTCGGAATCCACACTGGCTTTCTGGCTGTAGTCCCTCGTGAAGGTGCATGGTGAGTCGGTTCATTAGGATTATGGCGAGTAGCTTTCCCTCAATTGAGAGAGTGGTTGTTCGCAAGCCTGATACAGGTGGATTATGGAAGCATCTTTTAATTCCTGGGGTATCGAGTCTTTCTGCCACATCAGTAAAAACAGTTGGTTGAGTCTATCTATCAGGGCTGTGCCCACTTCCTTGTAGACTTCAGCTGGGATGGTGTCTTAACTAGGTGCTTTGCCATTGGAGATCAGACGTATCGCTTTATGTGTCTCCAGCAAGGGTTGGAGGGTAACCTAGTGGGTAATTGGGGTAGACGACTGATGGCTGAATCATTAATTAACGAAGGGCGATTCAGGGCGCTGTCAAAGTCTTCACCCCATCGTTAAAGAATGTTCTCTATGTCAGTAATTAGTGTTTCCAAATGCACTGGAAGAGTGGATGATCCGAGGATGTATGTCCATACATGTCTTTCAGAGCATTGTAGAAGTTCTTCATGTCATGCTGTTCTCTGTAAAAATTAATATGATCAACTCTGTTGCTCAGCCATTTGTCTCGCATCTGACGAAGCTTCTGCAGCACAGTTCTGCGTATGTTGTTATACGCATCTTTCCTCGAGGTGGACTTGGAGTTGTTGAGTTGGGTTTGACGAAGGCAGTTTTCCTCATCTGGCAACTGCTTGATCTCATCGCAGTTCTCGTCAAACTAGTCTTGACACTTTCTGCTTGAGGGTCCTAGCATTTACGTAGCTGTGCTGTAGACCGGCTTGCTCATTGCCACCCAGTCCGTCTCCATGTTCATGGACTGGTGCGTTTCATCTTGGTGATGTTCAGCCGTGTTAGGAGCCTTCTTTCCCTGTTGGTGTTGTTTGGGCTGAATGAAGTTGTTGCGCTTGGTGATGATGGTGTATGCTTTAGACAACAGCGCAAAAGGACTTGGTCAA
Organism: Unio pictorum; assembly: GCA_030141615.1. Classification (NCBI taxonomy): domain Eukaryota; kingdom Metazoa; phylum Mollusca; class Bivalvia; order Unionida; family Unionidae; genus Unio; species Unio pictorum. Next base: position 1,121,981 of record JARLTB010000220.1, on the reverse strand, counting down.
ACGTACATCCTACTGTCCCTCTTCCTAACAATGACGTAGTCGATGAGGTGCAAGTACTTCGAGCGTGGGGGCATCCATGACTTCCGGTTACGGGTAGGAAGGCGGAAGACTGTTTTGATTATCAGCAGTTCATGCTCGGCGCAAAAGTCTGGAGCAAAAGGAGACCGATGCTGTTACAGTGACCCACTTGATGCATTCCTAGCACTCCATCCCAGGCAAGGTTTTCATATCCTACTCTTGTATTGAAATCGCCAAGAATGACGAGCATATCTGCCATTGAATCATCAACATTGACGGAGTGAAGATCCTCAAAGAACTTATCTTGACTTCATTTGTGTTGGTCATGGTTGAATCATAGCAACTGATGATGGTAAGTAGCTTTCTTCCAGTCAACATGGGGAGTTTCATGGCCATGAGACTGTCGTTTACTCTCTTGGGATGTCCAGCCAATTTGCCAATCAGTGCTGTCTTCACTGCAGAGCCATCATCAGCCTCTTCGTCGTGCTCTTAGCGCTCCACTGCGCTTTGCTGGAAATCGCCTTTCTGCCAGTTGACCAGCCGGTGGTTCCTCTGCGCAGGCTGCCGAATCCAGTTTTCACATACTAGATAGACAAAACCTAAGCCACCGAGGGTTTAAGGCCCGTAGGCCACCCTCATGCTGGTTTAGCCGGCCAGTCGACGACGTTTTACGTGTTCGGGTCGCTATGCATGTCACATGTTCTTGGAGCCACAGGTGAGAGCTGATTGCCAAGTGAGGATCAAAAGGTGGGCGACCTACATTCGAAGGAGTACGAAGGCCTAGCCAGCCTTAGGTATTGCCCCCCTCCCAGGACACCCAATACAACCCTGCTGATTTTAAAGATACGTAGATTTACAAAAATATACTTTCATGTCACCCTAATTATTTATGTTGCTAAATTGCTTTGATGGAGTCAATATCTATTATTTCATTTATACTCATCAAAATAACCATCTGTTCCTTGATGAGCAATTCTTCAAAAACAAGCCGACTTGTATTAATTCAATTGCTCGCCAGAGCAAATCTATAAGTTCTCTTTAAAAATATTATTTATGAACCATTCCTACATACATCCCAAAATTAGTATATGCATGTTTATTAAAAGGAGACGAGGGCAATGTATCATCGTGATTTTCTGCCTTGTGGTTTAGATAGAGGGTTGTAGTAAAATACAAGCAAATAGACATCCAAAGAGTATGACAATATCCTTGATTCCTTTTGTATATAGCCTGACAAAATTCTTACCTTTATACAATCGTATGTATTAAATTACAATATACAGTGTATATTAACTGGACATATTAAACTGCATATAATACTAAATATATTTTTGGCAATAAACGTATAGTGATTATATGTCGACAAGAACTTTGAATGTACATAATAACAAGAATTATCAGACATTCTATGATTCCATTATATTAATTACCGACGTTATGCCGCTTAGTAGTGCCGCCTTGACAAGACTCCCAGTATCAAAGTAACCACTTCCCTCTTCAGGACCCCAGCTGTTGCTGTAGATGTCCACGATAGAGCGCTGGTGACTTAGCGATTTAGATTCCATGAGGTCTGTCACTCCACTCGATGCCAAAAGTCGGACACCTGGTAATGGAGATAAGTGTGAAAGTACTGCAACCTCCACGTATAATGAAATAGTTTCATAAAAATTTCCGCTTTTTACAAATGTCATTCTCATCTCTTCAATGTCTCTAATTAATTCAAGGATTTAATCTCCGAAAGCAACGAAATAGTTTGTTGATGTCTGTCTGAGGATTTGAGGTTATCTATGACAATGAATATAGAATATTATAATATATTATTGCAGAAATTATACAATACTTATATGTAAAAGATGTTTTATAAACATATCTATAAAATATAGGTCTTGGTTTATACTCCATCAAAATGAGTATTATTGTATTGTGACAGTCCTGTAGACTGTTGCTTTTGTCCTTCATTACTCAAATTTGGATCTCTCATGTCTACTAAGTTGAAAAGTTCAACATATTTTCTTAGCTAAATGCATCTATGTGTCAAAGGAATTACAAGATAGCATAATACAATGGCCACTTCTGCTATGTTAGCTCATAGCTAACTAGTTATGTAGACTTATCAAGACTTGATAAATAAAAATATTGTTGGAGCACATCATGCTACCACTGACCACATTTAGGCAATAAATCAGTATCTATATCTAAAACTAACTTATATAATATGTAATTTTGTATAAGTAACCTTGGGTGTATCGCCGATTCCAAAAATGACAATTATGGCTTTTATTACATAAACACAATAATTGCGAGAACTAGTTGGAAAGATTGGGAATAAAAGTCTACTGTAAAATTCGTCTGGAGTCGATTACATTAAGTCAGATCTTATTTTAAAAAAGACCGTTCATTCAAAATTGCATATGCTTTGTGGACACTGCTCAATGTATATAAAGAAGTAGTATGAAGGTAAAATAAAATTAATCACGACCTATACCACGCAACGGAAAACGTCTGTCATTGGAATATTCCTTGTAGGTGTTTGTCACAAAAGTGAATTATGTTATGCATACAAGTACGAGTTTTCATATGTTTGCTAAACTAAAGTCACCATTTTATGTTGGAAGACTTTTTAAAAATTAATTTAAATCTATTTTGCTCCCATTTCAGTCTTTGTGATGGGCTTTTTATAAGATATGATTCTTGCAGCTTTTAAATGTCAGTTATGAACGAAACCAAAATTTGCAGATAGAATACAATGATGAAACCTGCATCTATCTTGTGTCGACATGATAAGTATGATAAGAAGATGAAATAAACTCAGTTCTTTAAAATGGATTCGTATTATATTATAAAGTTTATGAGGAGATATCAAAATATATCAGTAGAACATTCCACTTTTATTGCCACAATATGTGATGTCACTTTTGCAACTACTTTATTTTCCATTTTTTAGGAAATATAGCTTCCATCACGAATGCATTTCAGTCACGTAGTTTCATAATAGGCTTATTTAATATTTTATCTTTTGCTCCTTCTCTCTCCATCCCATCGCCTGTCATCCGGATCAATATATCTTAAAATGTGTTAGGACTGGACAATCCAGAAATCAATTCTGTGAAATGAGTTCCAGACAAAAGAAAGTATGCTTCATGTATTAATATTTCATTAAACGTTTTCCACTCGAAACATACTGATTTTCAGTGACTGAACCTATTGAACCTGTTTCGGATTGTTATTCTGTGCTCCCCATATAGTGACAAACGGTACCATATATCGTTTGGCTGTGATGATCGACGATGGGTTTGCCGTGGTCTATCCAGTCTGTTTTGAGCTGCCTGTGTTGGGCAGTGTGGGAGCTGTCGATGCTGTCCGTCTTTGTGCCTGAACCGTACTGTCTGTGACGTGATGTCATGGATCTGATATGAAAGCCATAGCGTTACCATCCGTGTTGGATGTGCGTTGGGTCATTGTTGAGCTGTTGGTGTCGTGTTGTCAGCTGCTATACTGTTGTTTATAGCCGTGCTGCTGGCGAGGATGTAAGAGGGGTGGTTCTTTATGACTTGATGATCCATGGGTACGTTGGGAGAGGCGGGCCATTCGTGGTGGCTCATTGGCCATTCGACTGCGGTGGGACTGAAGGTACCACGTGCGTGCATATGGACACCACGTGTTATCTCCCACATTTGGGTTACATGTCATTATAATTACTCTAGCATAAAACCACTATCGTTACAAAAGGACCAAAACATACCATCATTACAGTTCATATTACATTATTATCTCTAAGTGAGCTGACGTATTTTTTGCTGTTAACATCAATATCGCTGTTTGAGCGAAATATTGTTGTGTACGAAATGTTTAGTGTGTGAGCATCGTCATCGTTTTTTATGTGTAAATCATAATTGTTTCCAACAACATTTGTCACTATTTGACGAAAACGTATGATTGGCTTTCTGTATGAATAGTTTATCATTTTTTGAATGACAGCTTGTCACTTACATGACTAGTCTTATAAATTTTTGAGTAGAATCATATGACGTCATTTATCATCTTTTTGCGTTTAAAGTTTTAATTCGATCTGTTAATTGTTCGTTTTAAATAACTCGTTCCAGTTAGGAACTGTTATTTATATAAGATATTTAACTCTGTACGCATAATGTTAAATGTCCAGTATTTAGTTCAATATGGGTGTTTCGACCATCACATAGTCCATAAATAAACATTGTTTGTCACCATTAAGTATTAATCTTTCTAACCAGACCCTAACCAGGTTATCTTGTCACAGAATCAATCTCAATAGCCCTGCCGCTACTCATGGATTGGATGGCTGTTTTGACCTTCTCTTTGAGTATATGGGCTGATAGCGATGTTGTTAATGTCATCTGATGATGCCGGGTCTGCTGTCTCGTAAGGCTCTGGCTGGTTAAGTATTTCAAACTGTTGATCCATTTTGCAGTCTAATCTCTTTACGTTCTCACTTTTAGCTGCTTATCTTTGACATTGTCATTGTTTTCATTTATACATTCACCAGCAGATCAAGCAAATAAAGATTCAACAAATGCAAAATTGACATATACATATACGAGTCACTTACCAATAACGTTTGCACGGTGAGCAACCCCTACAACGCACTCATTGTTATTGGCCTCTGCAGCAATTAATCCACTAATCTGGGTACCATGACTGCAAGAAGATTGATATATATATATATATATATATATATATATATATATATATATATATATATATATATATATATATATATATATATATATATATATATATATATATATTTAAACGTGTTCTGTTTCTTTTAGTTTCTATTGATCTCAAATATCCTCATCGTTTACTTACTTTATATTAAGAATGATGAACGTTTTAGCTATAGTTAATTGTATATTGGAACGTTTACAATATTTGATCAGAAAATGCTAACTAATATTTCTTAAAATAACATCTGATTGGTCTTTATTCAGTCCTATTAACACAAATGAAATCATCTGAACGACTGATGGAGTGGATGTTCTCTTATAATTGTCAGAAGAAAAGAAAAAGAAAACGATTTATATGATGCAAGATATAACAAGATAACTTACTCGTTCCCGTCACCTGGATCTAGGTTTGCGTCATTGTCTACGTAGTCGTAATGATATCCGCTGTACTGAAATAATGTAAAACCGTTACCGTTTAACAAGTAATTCAATAACATTCTTTCAGACATATAAATTTAAATATGAACATTTACTTTTGTATTTTCTACACTATAGAATATAATCGTCATTGGACCAAACGCTGTCATACCAAAACAAATTCTCAACTTAATAGAAATGTATGTAACTGCAAAATCGAACAAATGAAAGAATAAAGCTCAATACCAAATGCACATTAAATAAGGGCAAGAAAAGAATGTTGACAGTTACAATTGAATTCATGGTAGATGTTGTAACTTCATTATTTTATCGATGATTAGATTATATCATTACCTATTAACATGTAGGAAGACTATTTAATTTTCGCTAAATTAGCATCACAGCTTGCTTACTCCAATTAATTCGTGCAAGTTTATTGCCATGAAAGCTAGAAGACTTTCAAAACGGTAAATATGCAGCCTAAAATCAATTAGAATGTGGTTTCGGAAATTCGACATACATTTAGAACATTTTCAGAAGAACAATGTACACTTCTGTACAAAATATTTGGTTTTATTTAAGAGACGCGTTCAGAAAATTATATCTTTAGACTTAAGCTTTTATTTTAGCAATGAGACAAATTAAATAACGATATTAAGGATCATTACCTAGAGTGAACAGTAGAAAATGTGACTACAAAGTTAAACAGAACAAACACTAATATGTACATATATACGCATGCGTACAAACTTTCACAGCAGTGATTTTCGTTTAGGAACTCTGCGTGCTCTGTATCTACTAAATTTTCGAGTAATTATGATTTCCTCAACTAACCATGTTGGCATCTAGATCGGTGTGAGTTATCTCGACTCCGTCGTCTACAACTGCAATCGTGACTCCACTACCGTTGTAACCCAGATTCCATGCCTGCTGGATCTTCATGGATGGGGCAATAGCTTCATTCTAAAGAGAAAACATTTTCGATTATTACATCTTATCAGCAATCAATATCAGCCCTCTCCCATTCATTATCCACGCCTAACAGTCTCTTGTCTCCATTCAAACCTAAAGCTAAACTCTCGCGTGTCATGATGTTCCAAACATCGAGTTTGGTCAGTGGTTTCTATCTGGATTCAGTCGTTAGCATCTAGAAGTCGCAAGCTGAATGGCGCAGATTGAAATCGTGTTCATGCCTTGCATGTCCGTCACAGTTCACACCAGGCCAAAACATTACTTTTATTTAGAGTTTGATTTTGCATCTAGCCAATAAATATTTTGAAACAAAGAAAAATTGACCCGAAATAAGAAATAACAGTTATGAATCACTTTCAAAAAGGAAAATGCGTTATCTAATTTCACTTATCGGTTACCATGTGTGGTCCTGACAGACACTTTACATAATAATAATAATAATAATAATAATAATAATAATAATAATGAGGACTTTGCATAGGGTTTAATTTTTAATAAATACCCTGAATCTGTCGCTTTTTCCCTCCGTCTGATCATAAAGACATCTCTCCTTACCCACAATACGGAAATTCGCCAAAGGTGTTATACAGGTTGGCTTATATGGCGAGGGTATGATTTTGGCTCTGTTTTTCTGGATTCCCTGTGATGGAACTGAGGCCAAATATACAAAACCTAAAATTATGTTCTTGGATATTTCTTAAACAAAACCCATCTAGATATATTGATTTGTTTGAGTAACGCCCCCACCCCCGGGTTACAACTCATAAAGGGATCGGGGTCAAGGTCAGTGGTGAGGACAATGTGATACAAGCATGGAATTTACAGTGATGAGCAATAAATAGAGTTCTGGTTTCTCGTGCATTTTTCATGTTACTATTTTAAGTGTTTGCCATATAGATATCACTATGTTATTATTATTGTTATCATTATTATTCGGCATCCGTCCGTCTTCAAGAGACGATGGTGTAGCTTCCGATTTGGGTGTCCTATCTGCACCTTCGCGAGTGGCTGAAGAGTCTGACCCTTGAGTGACAGTCTCTGTTGCACTTGCTGCAGGTGTATGCTGATGCTTGCTGAGGATGTTTTTGGTTCGCCTTCCTCCTGGCTCTCTTTGCAGCGAGGTTTGTGTTTCTCATCTCCTCAGCTTTCTGAGTGCCCTGTCTGACAGCAAGACGCCACGCGGAGCGGTTGTCAGCACAGCTCTCCCAATTGTTTATGTTGATGTTGGCTGTTTTCATGTCCTTTTTGCAGACATCTTTGTAGCGCAGACGTGGCCTTCCAGTCGTTCGTGCACCTTCTACTAGCTCGCCGTACAGCAGGTCCTTGGGTATGCGGCCTGGGTCCATTCTCCTAACATGGCATAGCCAGCAAAGGCGCCTCTCGCTGAGAATGGAGAACATGCTGTTCATGCCGGTGCATTTCAGAACCTCTCTGTTGGGAACTTTGTCCTGCCACTGGATACGCAGAATACGCCGCAAGCATCTCAGGTGGAAGCTGTTGAGTTTCCTCACGTGACTTGCGTAGGTGGTCCATGCCTCGCTGCTGTAAAGGAGTGTGCTGAGCACGCATGCCTGGTAGACGCGCAGTTTGGTCTTCTCGGTGTGGTTGTGATTGTCCCAGACCCTCTGGTTCAGTCTCGCCATAACTGTTGATGCCTTGGCAATCCGGCCATTTATATCAGTATCAACGGAGAGCAAGTTGGAGATGGTGGACCCAAGGTATGTGTAGTCCTCAACAACTTCCAGGTTGTACCCATCAATGGCGATGGTGGGAGAGGAGTCTGCGTCCTGCACCATTACATTCGTCTTCTTCAGACTGATTGTCAGTCCGAACTCCTTGCAGGCGTGGGAGAGGCGGCATACTAGCTGCTGCAGTCCATCTTCCGAGTGATGTCAAGGCTGCATCGTCGGCGAAGAGCAATTCACGGATGAGAACCTTTGTAACTTTAGTCTTTGCACGGGCTTCTGGGTTTGAGTAGAGGGTTGGGGCATACACACTGAAGATGTTGGCTGGGCCTGAGGATGTTGATAGCCGGAGGGCAAGGATCCTCTCAGTGCCTGATGATGGAGGCTCAATTAAGGCGACGAAGGTGTTCATTACAGCGAAGCCGACACCATGCTGCCTGAGTTCGTTTGATGGTTTTCCTTGCCAGAGGAAGGTGTAGTTGGCTTCCCTGATGGTACCGCTGTCGGCCAGTTGGGTCTCTTGAAGACAGGCAATGTCGACATTCAGTCGGGAGAGTTCTCTGTCAATGACGGCAGTCTTCCGTGCGTCGTTGATCTTCTGCAGGTCAATGGTGAGTCCAGGGCTCAAGGTTCTGATGTTCCAGCTTGCGAAACGAAGAGCTGGAGTCTTCTTGTTTCCTCTTTGTATCTTGCTTGGTGCAGAGGTTTTTGGCCTGCTTGTCGAGATGGTTCTCTAAGCTCCACGCACCCAGTGAAGCAGGCAGGCCATGGAGGGAAGCACCTTATTGACTGGGGGCTACCCAGCTTGAGGCGGGCGGTAGCTTCCAATGAGAAATGGCGATCTCTCCCACCGTCGCAAGTAGCCCCTGGCGCCAATTTCTACGCCAATCGTGCTATGGTAGACTGCTGCTTCCCGTGTTATGACGACGCCTTAAGACGACGCTGGAGTGTCCTCTCCAGTGGAGCTACAAAGCCTGAGCAGTCTAGAATGGAGAATCAGCTGTTGCCCATGCAGCAGATCCCCCCTCTCCACGCAGCTGTGGACTCAAGGGAACGACAGCTGTCGCTACAGCTTGACACCAACGGCGTCCCAGGAGTTGCCGGAATGACGTTGAAGTCAACGTTAGACCGCCTTAGGGACTCCGTCTCCGGATTTTCTGTCGGGGTTTACTCCGTTAGCCTTCCCGTGAGTGGGTATAGCCGCAAGGCAGCGGAGGTTTGGGATCAGAGTTTTCCTTCTTCTAGATGAGCTACCATCCAAGGTTTACGAGCCCCATCTACCCGAAGCGACTGGTTTTAAGGCGCCAGTGGCCGCCTTCACCCCTTCTCATGTCAATAAAAACATGGTCCACCGGACTTAGAAGCTAAGCCACTCGCGAAGGCCTGGAGCTGGATTTTAGTTGACAGAGGCGATCAGAGTCGCAAGCCCTATGGGGCATTTTTGGAGGAGAGGGGAGCTTGTCTCCCACTCCCACCCGGCAATGTCAACCTCGGACCACATTATATTATTATTATTATTATTATTATTATTATTATTATTATTATTATTATTATTATTATTATTATTATTATTATTATTCTTTCTTGTTAAGAATGAAATGAATTAGCACAAAAATGAGAAGAAGCAGGAAAAATTAAAAAATAATATAAATGTTAATATTTATGTGCGCAATACTACGAAATTGAATTACAAGATAATATCTAGGTAACCATCTTAACGACACATATATCATAATATCCACTGTACTGAAATGAGACAATGCGAAATGATTTCTGAAGACATTAGTTTTTAACATCAGAATTATTTGCTTCTGTAGTTAACATAAATCTAAAGTGTTAACGTATTGGAATTTGGATTAGTTTTCTAATATTAAAGCGAGAAAAAAACCTTAAAATTCGTGATTCCTGTGTTAATATTTTGGGATAATGTTTTTTTCTAATATTGTAACAAGGTTGGTCTGCAGAAAGCTTAAATAGGCTGCATATACTTACGAGGTACCATAAGTTTGACCATTGTGTATCTGCTGTCTTTTTTACACGTACTTTGTACTCTTGTTGTTCTACCTTATTCACCTAAAAGAAAAGGAATTCGAAACAATCTGACAGTTGTATTGTGTATTTTATACAGCACAAATGCGTATTCCAAACTAACTGAAAATGATTGTGGATTACAAGGAACATATAATTTCATCTTAAAATAATATCTGTCCAAGATACAGATACAAACTATTTTGAAAGGTGAAAGTAATACATTCGTGGGAAAGAAATACAACTGAAGGTTTTGGTAGAAATGCAAGGACCTCAGAGCCAATAAGCCAAGACATTGAAGACTTCTTATTCCTGCTGGCTGACTGAATTTTGATACACCTCATCTACTTTGCAATTTTCTGCGTTAACCTGTTTGATTCAATGTTTTGTTTTTAGACTAGCCAAAGACGCCATACGGGTTCTAACATTATCGGGGTGTGGGGGGACATGCAAGTCATCAGGCATAAATATGTCTACTTCAGATGGTAATGAGAACGAGAAAACCATATTCATACTATTTTGTATATTGAATTTCCTCAATATGTACTTTCTAGTTCTGCAAATCCGAATTACATGGGATATGTCATGGGTTATAAAGCTTGATTACATATTTCGAACGTGTACTGTAATTTCGACTACATTCAAAGTGCACTAACTTTCTGCACTCCAAATTAAATGAAGGTGTTATTCCATAGCGTCTTTTTAATAATTAAATTGAAAGAGTTCATATATTTCCCCCATTATGATTCTACGTATTCGATGACAGAAGAGAAACACACATGTCGCCTAGTCAAGACGCGTCAATCCCTGATTAAATTACAGACACGTGTATTTTGTATGGAATTAGCACAGGTAATCAATCCACGTACAGTGGAACTGAGTAAGTGATGTCAAGCGCGACTTAATTCAAATTTCTTTGGGCGGAGTTACGCGCACATTAATAGTGTTGATGTGCATTGATGAATCTGCTATAGTGTATTTACTATTGAATACAGAATAACTTCAGTTGCTTTGTTTCTTGTAGTCTATTTTTAATATACTTAAGCCTTAAGTAGAATAAGAAAATTGGTATATTATAACAGTGGTAGCTAAAGTTTTATGGGAAACTATTGGGTCGATTTTCTGGATGGATATTGCACCCTACAAGGCCATGCAGTATCCATCCGAAAACAAACATGTTCATATTTTCCCATATAAATGCAAAAACCTATAATTGTGTAACCTAGATTTTCTAAAATTATATTATAGGCTGTTGTGCAAACATCCTTATTGCTTTTCGTTGATGTCGTTTTTTTAGATAATGATGTACACATACCTAGATATCAATCGGTACTCTTAGGTTAATGTATTTGTATGGGAAAATGTGAACGAGTATTTTTGTCTTAGTAATACTGCACTTTCATGGTCGTGCAGTATATTATTCCGGAATAGTACAGCTCCCGCCGATATATTTCTAAATAAACGTGACACGTGAGTTAATTAATTCAAGCAATGAAATGTTTCATAACACTTCAGTTAGATATATGTATATATAGCTTATGATTACATTTATAATTTTATCATTTCTACCTTATTGTAATTAGAGAACATCGATACTAAATATAAGATGCAGCTTTTGTTATATTTGGATAATTAGAATTCTTTTTCTCCTTTGTCATGACGATAAAACAGAAGAACATATTGAACTATGATTATTCTAACCAGAAACAGATAAAATATGCGATGCCTTGCGTACTTTAATTTCTCAATACATTCCGATCAGCTGATATTTGATATATATTCCTTTACGTCGATAAGAAATGTATTACTGAACTATGTATCTCTAATATATCCACATATTTTGTTGGCTTTTTATGATTGTTGTTACGTGTTTTTTCATTCATTATATTTAGTCATGATACACACAAATCGAACAACGAAATCGTGGCTGAATCAAAATTAAATAATACAATTATTTGGATTATTAAGAATCTTTTTCTTCCTTGTGATGAGAAAACAGAAGAACATATTGAAGTAGGATTATTCTAACCAGAAATAGATAACATATGCGATGCCTTGCGCACTTTTTTGAGTGATTATGTGTGTGTGATGATGATTTTTTACGTAGCTCTAACAATTTTTTTTTATGTCATATTGCTACGATATCTGCAATGAAACAGTGACGTCTAACTCTGGGGCACCATGCCGCAGACATGTAACATGACATCCCACCCAGTCACATTATCTTGACACCAGGCCGACCAATTCTAACACTAACCTCTTAGTGCTGAGCGCCAAGCGAGGCAGTTGTTAGTATCATTTTTGTAATTGTTTGATATAACTCGGCCGGGAATCGAACTCACGTGGCGGAGCTCCAACCACTAGGTCACCTGATCGGTTCTTTTTATTGTGTAAATACATTCCGATCAGCTGATATTTGATATATATTCCTTTACGTCGATAAGAAATGTATTACTGAACTATGTATCTCTAATATATCCACATATTTTGTTGGCTTTTTATGATTGTTGTTACGTGTTATTTCATTCATTATATTAAATAAGGATAAACACCAATCGAACAACAAATATGTGGCTGAGTCAAATTAATTACAAAAAGGTGACGCTGCTGCAAGTTATATCCAGCACTCTTTTCTACTCATCCGACGTGTCAAACACGTTCACTCATCCTCAATGATTGCATGTTATATGTTATATCAGGATTCGATATATACTAACCTGCTTGGATCAGAACATGCACTATGTAGGTGCATATCCAAAAATGTGTATATCTAGTAAATGTGGAAAAACGAATCTGCTAGCATTATAAACTAACTACGTGGTAAACTATATATTGAAATGTTGTATGCATAGTGGATACCAATTTGTATATTTGTCATCGGATTTATTTTGAATTGTATTCTTATTGTTACCAGCCAGGGATCATTACTTGACCGAGCGGTTCTTAAAGCCTGGCGCGATTCCCGCTAGAAGTCATAAGTTTATCCCAAATATCCAAAGACTTTCATACAACTTCAGGTGTAAATTAGAAAGCCCGAAGTGTCCGTTCTATACATAAATTTTACTCTAACCATTGCAAGACCACATATAAAAACAACTTAACAAAAATATATCAACCACACTTACGCATGGTTTCTCTTCATCAGGTCTCCGTACCGCCAGCAGTGCACACCGTGAAAACTATACAATGCTCCCTAATACAGAGAGAACTATTTTAACTCCGCCACCTTAGGACAGTTATTGTATGCTTTCTAGGCGCATTTAGCCATACAACTGCATCACAATTTGCCACCTAGGTGGAATTATCGGTATCTGCCAAGTCCCGTCCTAGTTTTTGCTTTGTGTAATTTACCGGTTTACTACCGTAAATACTACCACTGCAGTCACACCACCAATGAACACCAATAGATTTAAATAGGGACTAGGTTACTCAGGAACATTCATTCGGTATGTTACTCAAGGACATTCATTCAGGTATGACCTAAATTCACTACTAGTGAACCATGGCATCTTGGAAACTCACTAACACTTCACTCAATGACGTTTGCTGCTAATAATTGGCTAATTATATACTGGCTAAGGATATTGCCATTGCACCAAATTCCAAAAATCATACAAGTAATCACACAAATCTAAGAATTCCTAAAAATGCGCATACTCCAAATGTATTATAATATATTACCTTCGTTGGCGCCATCAGCTCTTTCACTGTATTCGTGTCTTGCTCAATTGATCTAGTACCTTTAGGTTTTGACATGTCCGTCACCAAATATAGACAGTCCTGATCCGAGATATTCAGCTGAAATTTATAATGGAGTATAAATGACTAGATAGCCATATTGATGGACGTAAAGCTGATAATACGACGAATGGATTGATGTGTGTGTGTGTGTGTGTGTGTGTGTATGTGTGTGTGTTTTTGTGTGTGTGTGACAGAGAGAGAGAGAGAGAGAGAGAGAGAGAGAGAGAGAGAGAGAGAGAGAGTGTAAGTGTGTGTGTGATTTATTGTGAAGATAGACACATATATGTTCTGTTGTCAATATATATATATAATAAACCTCTACTTTATATCGAAGACAAATTATACGACTCATGGAATATGTTGTAACATTTGACCCAACAGGTGTGATTCCGAATCCAAAAGACCAAAGAGTGTTAGTTTGTTTTTTAAGATCTATTCAGATTTGATAAAACAAAATGAAACGAAATAATGAATAAATTGTTTTACCGTATCGTAGCTTTGCTATTGCGATAATAAAACACGATTAGCATTTACACTTCTTTCTTCACGAATGATAGAAATGGGTTGGGCTGGGGCCAGGCCGTCTTGAGTTTATGTTAATTATGCCTGTATAAAATCATGGTGTATGTGTGTGGGTGGTTGGGTGTGTGGGGTGGGGTGAAAGAGTTATCGGGGTGATTTTGTGGTGGGTGGGGGCGGGAAGAGATGAGATTCAACATTGGTCTATCGCATCACATTGTGGTTTGGAGAAGACAAAATAATATAGTCATATAAGAGAGGACAATATTTAAGCCCCATCTCCAGGTGTCTTCATTTTAACAATTATTTAAATGGCAGCAGGAGAACACAAAATATGTGACCACTTTTTCTGTATTGCTTCTTCAAACGGAATTGAGATCATTCATTATATCTTTAAACCCCTTTGGTTCCCAAGAGATCGGCACAGAAAACAACATAACATGAAATGCACGACGACAATCTAGTTTAAATTCTAAAATTATATCTACTATTCATTAACTGATATATTCATACTATTTAATCAATTATACATATTTATTTAAAGCAACACTGCTTATCTGTATTTCTCTATATAAATAAAACATTTTCTTAATCCCAACACCGAAACGTTTAATACTTATAATGTCACTATAAATTTCAAGAAACTAGCTTTAATAATACAAATACACTATGCAATTAAAATAGGCGTGACATATAAGCCGGTCTTTCAGTAAATATAATTTACTGCTTTAATTATTGATATAAAGTTTTACAATCTTGAAAACAAGTGAATAATAGTATAATTGCAAACAACTCGACAATTTCTCAAAAAAAGTGTGTGGAGTCATATAAAGAGATATTGATTGTTGAAGATGATTGTGTCGTATCAATGTTTGTTCATGCTCGTGAACAGTTATGAATTTAGCACCGACACCTTTAGAGGTATATATTTTTGTCATGCTGATCCATATTTTCAAATATATTTAATTATGCCAAACTTGACAGTAGTAATTCGGAAATGGAACATCAAAAATATGAATCAAAACAGTTTTTAAATCAAAGAGTATGCATAGTTCAATTGTCGATTACAAAGTCTACATACTTCAAGGAAAATACAAATCTATGTCTCTATGTCCGTATAGGAGTTCTATCTTTTTTATTTGAAGAAATCGTACGTGACTTTGAAGCAATGCAAGGTCTTCAGTCATGCCCATACAAATAATATTTCGAGATAACATTAGATGTGACCAATACGTAACGCTCTTTCGAATGTTTCGCGATATATATATATATATATATATATATATATATATATATATATATATATATATATATATATATATATATATATATATATAAAATAAACAACACCAACACGTATTAATGTTGTAAATATATATATATATATATATATATATATATATATATATATATATATATATATATATATATATATATATATATATATATATATATATACTGCGACTTGTTTCTACTGTCTGAAATATTGAGTATAAAAAACAGGAAAATACTTTAGTAATCTTATGAAGCAAGGTGACATGTAAACATTTGTTCTCTGCGTGCCTTTTTTCATCTACTTGGAATATATAAATATTTTACCATTTTTCTGCATGTTTTTGTGTGTGCAAACACATTAAATAAATTCAACAAACACAAAGGTAGACTAGACAAATAAGCCTATATAAAGATAAACGAACAAACATCGAGAAAGCGGGCGAAAAATGCCACTTTTGTTACAAACCTTTTCTATTGTGAACTTTTCAGAAAGTGCCCACTCTGCGATGATATCGTCGTTGCTCTCGTTATCGCACCACATTACAAACTGGTTGGTGTAATGGTGAATTTGATCATCACAGTATATATAAAAACAGGTTAACGTGAAAATAACTACAAAATTAAGCAAGCATCTGATCATTTTGATCTTTTAGCAAATGTATTAAATATAAACTTATCCACTATACTTTGAACAATGGAGAATATTGCTTACGAGTCTTCAAATATATTTTTTTATAACGAACTACTTTAAACGTGTTAAGAATTTTTCTTACATTCGTTCACAAGTCCTATATTATTCTACATACAACTGACATGTGCATACCTACTTATAGTTTGCGCATGCAAAATCCCATTCGAGGTACGCTCTTGGAAAATTTTGATTGGTGGTTTTTTATGGGAATTTCAACACATACTTTGATATAATACCAACACAAAGAAAGGATAGTCGGATAGGACCTGTAGAAATGACGAGGTAGGAATTCATACTTTTTTCAACAAGTTATTATAGTTACAATTTTAGTTAAACACATAAGAATCTCGAGCACAAAAATGACCAGTAGAAAACAAAACATCATTCTCTCTTCGTTGGTAATAGAGGACACGCGCTCAGACACATTGATGACGCATTATATATATATATATATATATATATATATATATATATATATATATATATATATATATATATATATATATATATATATATATATATATATATATATATATATATATATATATATATATATATATATATATCTATCTATCTATATATATATATATATATATATATGTGTGTATATGTGTGTGTATATGTATATATTTGTATATGTATATATGTCGTCGGCATCCGTCCGTCTTCGAGAGACGATGGTGTAGCTTCCGATTTGGGTGTCCTATCTGCACCTTCGCGAGTGGCTGAAGAGTCCGACCCTTGAGTGACAGTCTCTGTTGCACTTGCTGCAGGTGTATGCTGATGCATGCTGAGGATGTTTTTGGTTCGCCTTCCTCCTGGCTCTCTTTGCAGCGAGGTTTGTGTTTCTCATCTCCTCAGCTTTCTGAGTGCCCTGTCTGACAGCAAGACGCCACGCGGAGCGGTCGTCAGCACAGCTCTCCCAATTGTTTATGTTGATGTTGGCTGTCTTCATGTCCTTTTTGCAGACATCTTTGTAGCGCAGACGTGGCCTTCCAGTCGTTCGTGCACCTTCTACTAGCTCGCCGTACAGCAGGTCCTTGGGTATGCGGCCTGGGTCCATTCTCCTAACATGGCCTAGCCAGCGAAGGCGCCTTTCGCTGAGAATGGAGAACATGCTGTTCATGCCGGTGCGTTTCAGAACCTCTGTGTTGGGAACTTTGTCCTGCCACTGGATACGCAGAATGCGCCGCAAGCATCTCAGGTGGAAGCTGTTGAGTTTCCTCACGTGACTCGCATAGGTGGTCCATGCCTCGCTGCTGTAAAGGAGTGTGCTGAGCACGCATTGCCCGGTAGACGCGCAGTTTGGTCTTATCGGTGAGGTTGTGATTGTCCCAGACCCTCTGTTCAGTCTCGCCATAACTGCTGATGCCTTGGCAATCCGGCCATTTACATCAGTATCAACGGAGAGCGAGTTGGAGATGGTGGACCCAAGGTATGTGTAGTCCTCAACAACTTCCAGGTTGTACCCATCAATGGCGATGGTGGGAGAGGAGTCTGCGTCCTGCACCATTACATTCGTCTTCTTCAGACTGATGGTCAGTCCGAACTCCTTGCAGGCGTGGGAGAGGCGGCATACTAGCTGCGATGTTAAACAGCTTTCCGTCAGTCCTGGTGTGTATATACAGACCTTCGCTGCAGTCCTTGAAGGCGTCCTGGAGAAAAATGGAAAAGAAGATGGCAAAGAGAGTTGGCGCAAGGACACAGCTTTGCTTCACTCCGCTGCTGACTGGGAAGGCCTCTGTTGTTGCGCCGTTGAATCACACTGTACTTTGCATGTTCTCGTGGAACGATGTTATGATAGCGAGCAGTCGTGGGGGTCAGCCTATCTTTTTCAGGATCCTGAAGAGTCCGCTCCGGCTGACCAGGTCAAATGCCTTGGTCAGGTCTATGAAGGCAATGTAGAGGTTTCATCTGCTGCTCACGACACTTCTCCTGCAGCTGTCGTAGTGAGAAGATCATGTCTACAGTTGACCTGCCTGCTCGGAAGCCACACTGGGACTCGGGGTAGACTCGGGATGCTAGGGTCTGCAAGCGCACCAGGACGACACGGGCGAACGCCTTTCCAACAATACTGAGAAGAGAGATGCCCCGGTAGTTGTTGCAGTCACTGCGGTCTCCTTTGTTCTTGTATAGAGTGACAATGTTTGCATCTCGCATGTCCTAGGGGATGTGTCCTTGTCCCCATCAGAGGCAGAGGAGTTCGTGCAGAGGCTGGATTAGTGCTGGTTTCCCTATCTTTAGGACTTCAGGCGGAATGCCGTCACTCCCAGGGGCCTTCCCACAAGCGAGGCAGTCGATGGATTTGCTAAGATCTTCCAGGGTGGGTGGTGTGTCTAGTTCCTCCAAGACTTGCAGGTCTGGGATGGCGTCTAGGGCGGTGTCCGTGACGACGTTTTGGGTTGCATACAGCTCAAGATAGTGCTCAACCCAGCGCTGCAGCTGTTTGCCCTGGTCTTTGATGACTTCACCAGTCTTGGACTTGAGTGGGGCGATCTTGGAGATGGGTGGGCCTGTTGCCTTCTTGATACCCTCGTACATACCCCTTGCATCCCCGGTTTCGGCAGCTATCTGTATACTGGTGCAAAGGTTCAGCCAGTAGGTGTTAGCGCAGTGACGGGCGGTCTGCTGGGCATTTTTCCTGGAAGTCCTGAGGGTCTGTAATGTACCAAGGCTAGGCACAGCCTTGTAAGCCAGGAGGGCTTTACTCTTCGCCTCAGTCACGGGTTCCATCTCCTCCCAGCTGGCCTCATACCAGTCTGTGTTTTTGTGCTCTTTCTTCCCATAGGCAGTAATGGCTGAGTTGTACACAGCGTCTCGGAGGTGGGACTACTTGGAGTCGATGGTGTCATCATGTGTCTCTTTGGTGAGAGCCTCGTGAAGTTTGCAGATGAACTGCTGTGTCTTCTCTGGATTGCTTGCACAGCAGGTGTTGATACGTGGGCGACCATTCTTCTTGGCGTGGTGCAGTTTCTTGGGTATTATTCGCACCTTGCTGGCCACAAGGGAGTGGTCCGTGTCGCAGTCGGCACTGTGGTAGCTGCGGGTGAGAAGGACGCTGGCTAGTTCCGCGCGCCTAGTGATGACTTAATCTAGCTGGTGCCAGTGTCGGGAACGTGGGTGTCTCCATGATACCTGGTGGATCTCCTTGCATTTGAAGAAGGTGTTGGTCACACATAAGCTGTGAGTGCAGCACATCTCCAGCAGTCGCTGGCCATTCTCGTTGATTTTGCCTCTTCCGTGCGGGCAGAGACAACTGGGCCATGCCTCGTAGTTAGCTCCCACTCGCGCATTGAAGTCTCCAAGTAGGTAGAGGCTCTCGGTACTGGGGATGTTTGATATTGCTTGATCTAGAGCATCGAAGAACTGGTCTTTTTCTTCTGGGTTTGAGTAGAGGGTTGGGGCATACACGCTGAAGATGTTGGCTGAGCCTGAGGATGTTGATAGCCGGAGGGCAAGGATCCTCTCAGTGCCTGATGATGGAGGCTCAATGAATTTGACGAGGGTGTTCTTTACAGCGAAGCCGACACCATGCTGTCTGGGTTCGTCTGATGGTTTTTCTTGCCAGAAGAAGGTGTAGTTGGCTTCCCTGATGGTGCCGCTGTCGGCCAGTCGGGTCTTTTGAAGACAGGCAATGTCGACATTCAGTCGGGAGAGTTCTCTGTCAATGATGGCAGTCTTCCGTGCGTCGTTGATCTTCTGCAGGTCAATGGTGAGTCCAGGGCACAAGGTTCTGATGTTCCAGTTTGCGAAACGAAGAGCTGGAGTCTTCTTGTTTCCTCTTTGTATCTTGCTTGGTGCAGAGTTTTTTGGCCTGCTTGTCGTGATGGTCCTCTAAGCTCCACGCACCCAGTGATGCAGGCAGGCCATGGAGGGAAGCACCTTATTGACTGGGGGCTGCCCAGCTTGAGGCGGGCGGTAGCTTCCAATGAGACATGGCGATCTCTCCCACCGTCGAAAGCAGCCCCTGGCGCCAAGTTCTAGGCCAATCGAGCTATGGATTATAACCGGTAGACTGCTGCTTCCCGTGTTGTGCCGACGCCTTAAGACGACGCTGGAGTGTCCTCTCCAGTGGAGCTACAAAGCCTGAGCAGTCTAGAATGGAGAATCAGCTGTTGCCCATGCAGCAGATCAACCCTCTCCACGCAGCTGGTGGACCCAAGGGAACGACAAATGTCGCTACAGCTTGGCACCAACGGCGTCGCAGGAGTTGCCGGAATGACGTTGAATTCAACGTTAGACCGCCTTAGGGACTCCGTCTCCGGATTTTTTGTCGGGGTTTACTCCCTTTGCCTTCCCGTGAGTGGGTATAGCCGCAAGGCAGCGGAGGTTTGGGATCAGAGTTTTCCTTCTCCTAGATGAGCTACCATCCAAGGTTTACGAGCCCCATCTACCCGAAGCGACTGGTTTTAAGGCGCCAGTGGCCGCTTTCACCCCTTCTCCTGTCAGTGAAAACATAATCCGCCGGACATAGAAGCTAAGCCACTCGCGAAGGCCAGGAGCTGTATTTTAGTTGACAGAGGCGATCAGAGTCGCAAGCCCTATGGGGCATTTTTGGAGGAGTGGGGAGCTTGTCTCCCGCTCCCACCCGGCAATGTCAACCTTGGATATGTATATATGAATATGTATATATATATATATATATATATATATATATATATATATATATATATATATATATATATATATATATATATATATATGTATATATATTACATTTTGTCCCTCTGGCAATATTTATGGTTGTGGGGCTACCAAAGACATCACCTTTCGGACCTGATTTCAATATGGCGAACGTGGGGATGTCTTTAAACATATATATAGTTTAACATATTTTGAAATGGATATGTTGACACTGTGCTGACCTGAATATTCTCAATTCAGAATTGTGACGTGATGAAAAAAAAGTAAGTTAAAACTTATAAGCGATGCTTAATAATTTGCAAGTGATTTCCCCGCAAGAGATAATACTATCTAAGTAAATAAATACCCAAAAGCACCTTTAGTATAAATGTAATTATATTAAGAAATTCATAACATATTAGGAGCAACATATTAATAGTAGTAGTAGTGGTAGTAATTATTTTTGAAATAATAATATCAATACAAATAATAATAATACTTGCAGTTTGGTCCCATAAAATTTCAAAAATCGCCGTGCATGACTGAATATTTCAGTGCTATTCACATTCTGATCATTGTGGTAAACATGATAAGGTCAATTTACAAAAAACTATTCTTTTACAAGGAAGTTATAATCATTATAAAAGCAGAGCAAGTTCTGACTCGGTAAAATTATCTATATGTATGTATGTATGTATGTATGTATGTATGTATGTATGTATGTATGTATGTATGTATGTATGTATGTATGTATGTATGTATGTATGTATGTATGTATGTATGTTAGGTAGGTAGGTAGGTAGGTAGGTAGGTAGGTAGGTAGGTAGGTAGGTAGGTATGCATGCATGCATCCATGCATGCATGCATGTACGTATGTAAAAGACCGCATGGATTAAGACAGAAGGAAAAATAAAATTGTGTCAGACAGTTTCGAAAGTTAGATCAGGAAATTGACCAAGTTAAGTTATTCTAAACTGATTTTTTTTATCTAGATGAATTAACAGTTATAATATAAATGCATCCACGTTTATCCACTTGTAACATTTGATTTTTGATTCAAAACATTTTTGATCTATCTGACTGTCCTGAGTGGGTGTGTGAAATATGGAATGGGTGGTCGACACTTTACACTTTATTAATCCATGTCAAGTGGTCAGCTAACGGAAGGTTGAAACTTTTGCACATATATACGGGGGTGGGGGTGGGGGAGATGGTGTAGTATTCTAGAGATAACTGAACAATCAAGGGACATAACTGCTTTACTGCATGCTTCTAGTTATTATTATAAATTTATACTCGATGGATGAATTATTGGTGGAGATCAAGAAATACCATTTGGATGACGAAAAAGTGTAAAAGGCCTTTTCTCACTTGGACAAAGCATGTGATACCTCCATCGGTACATTGAAAGTATGATATATGGACAATTAATACAATAGTTACAATATTACTAATTGTAGGAAGTACACGTTGAAACATATTTACTTTAGAAGAAATAGGTAAGGCCTGATATTTGAACTTTGTTTTGCATATATAATATATGGGTCATGCTATTAATTGCATTCTTTCAGATACATCTCAAGATCAACATGTATGTACGTATGGATGGATGGATGGAAGGATGGATGGATAGATGGATGTACAGTTATATAAATATATATATATATATATATATATATATATATATATATATATATATATTGAAGAATCCATACACTGATTATTTTTTTAGTTGTTGTTTACTTTTATTGCAGAAGATACTGAAATAATATTTTTGTTGATACATGTACATACGCATGTATTTATGCATCATCTACGTGCGCGACTCTCGGTTTAGAAGTTAGTAACGGTGTTAAATGTTATAATTCCAATGAGCTATATCAATACAGGAAGTAAATGTAATGCAGGAAGTAATTTACTACATATACTTAGTATCCATAAAGAAAAAAGACAACTCAGTTTGTTTTCAGTCATACAGCAGTTTGTAGATTCCTTGGATTGTCTACACCTTCCAAGAGGGCAACACTCGACATCTATATTCGGCTTGATAAATGCTGCTTTGTCATGTCGCATGTTATATTAAATGCTGTCCTTGTGCAGTCTTGTTTTTGTGGGGGGTGGGGGTGGGGTGGTTTTAGTTGTTTTTGTTATTTGCTCGTTTTCTTAAATCCTCGGGCATTCATGATGTAGTCAAGCCTTGAATAATTTACGAATCACAATTGAACTCACGTCAGAATTTACTGGAAACCAAAATGGCGTGATACAATTTTTATATGGACAAGTCACTCAGGTTTACTCCCTTTGTCTAACTCATTCATTACTTGACATTTTGACCGCATCAACAGCACTGATGACACGCAAAAAAATATACACACGCACACACACACACATACACAAAAGGAAAAAAAAAGCAGGCACAAAATAAACTATCCACACAGAGGGAAGATGATAAAATCAAACCCAAATATACTATCAACACAATATACTCGAACGCATATACAGACACATATTTACAGAGGGAAGAAGAAAAGAAAATCCAGAATATATTATCCACACAGAAAGATTAGGAAGAAAACTAAACCCCAAATATACTGTCAACACAAACACACACTCTACTTTCCACACAAACACAAGATATACTATCCGCACACAGGAAGGAGGAAAAACCTACAATATATATTATCCACACACACGTACGCGAATGCATACAAATATATATTCTGCTATTCACCCAGAAGGGAAGGGGAAAACCCCACAAAATATATTATTCACACAACGTACGTGCACGCATACAAACACAATATATATTATCCATACAACGTACGCGCACGCATACAAACACACATTATACTATCCACACAAATGTAGGCGCACGCATAGAACGGGAAGGAAATAACCCCAATATCTACTATCAACACAGAACGGAAGGACAATCCACATTATATACTATCCACATAGTGTAGGGACAATGTTGGCAAGATTAAACACACACATACGTACGCACAGACGGAAGCACGTGTTACTGCATTGGGTGACAGTAAGTATGGAGACTAGTGGTTTGAAAGATGGGAAGACAGAGTTATTCTTACATTCGAGAGAGAAAGAAAAAATGGTAAAGAAAAACAAAAAAGAAGCGAATCACACCATTTTTGGTTCTGTTATTGTTTACGGTATTCTAGGACAAAGATAATTAAGAAAACCATACATTCTATGTGAAATATGTTCATTGTTTTCATGCATTCGTCATATTCATAAAACGATAGTGTGACAGTTATTGTCGACTGACTGTTTAACATTTCCTCAACGTATCCAAAATGTATAAGATGTCCTGCGTTTTGCAGCACACGCTGGAAATAACGTTGTACATTTTTTGCAAATCTAAGGACTGGAAAATACAATGAAAAAGCAGCACCAAAACGCACCTTGTTATATCGACAGTCTAAACTGAGACAAAAATAGGTCGGACAGTGTTAAATATTTTTCGAACGTGTGCTCTTGTTTCAGAATTCAGAGTTAACCATCGACAGTGTTAGATAGTATATTGTCACTCGCCTCTTTCTTGAAAAAGTCGTGCGTTATTTTCCTTTCTGAAAAACGGTAAATCTAACGCTAGAAATGTTTTCCGTGACACATTGCAGTGTCAAAATAAGGATATAGCAAAGATACCATAACTCTGCAAGCTCGTAAACTTAAGATTTTATTTCATCCAACAATTTACTGATTTACAATTTGTAAGGGTTTAAGTTTTTGACAAACAAAATACATCACAAACAACAGTTCACATAATTATGGCAGATCTGCTTGACTTGTTAATTTGCGATACAATTCTACAAGAACCAGGAAGAAAGGTTGTCGCTCGTTCAAGCATAAATAAGTCCATTCACAAACTTTGATAATACAGTATACACTCCTATTCTTCTTTCCTATTCAAACCCCTAGATCATAGAGATCGGCTCTGTCCATTCACAAACTATGATAATACAGTATACACTCCTATTCTTCTTTCCTATTCAAGCCCCTTTATCATAGAGATCATCTCTGTCAAAGTACAAAGACATTAGGTTTGAATGTAGACGTGACTGCAAACTAGTTAGTTTGTTACATTTATAAAGGTGCGGGATTAGTATGACTCACAGTTCAATAATTCAATACACTTTATCCGACAATCAAGACTTTCATAACGATAGAGCTACGTACAGCGTTTATTTAATTTTCTTGATTTTAGCATTTCATTGAAGACTATTATAATTAAATCAGAATTTATTTTCCCCATTCATTATGACCAGACAACTAGATAACATATTCGAATACGGATTATTCTATCCGAAAAAGAATATAAAGATGAAGGTGTGCGTTACTTAATTTGCAAATAAATAACATGGTTCGTTTTTTATCGATGAGAGTTTTATTAACGAAATATGTGTCGCTATAAAGATGCACATATTGTCTGGCGTTTTTTAAAAAGTATTTTAGTTACAATTTTATTTTATTCTTTAAATGAAAATCATGCTATACACAAATCGAAACACAAAACTGTGACTTTAAAATATTACTTATAAATTAAAATAACGCTGCTGCAAGTCAAATCCCGTTCTGTTTCCAAATGTCTTCAGTGATTGTATATCATGTTACGTATTTGAAGAAAAAATATTGGCTTGGATCATTGTCACATGCAATATGTAGGTCCATATTTATATCTCAAGTTAACACCAAACGACTCGTCTGCATGTATTATAAACTAACCACGTTGTACACTATAATTCAAATTTTGTATCATTAGTGGATACAAATTTAGTTTCCATCAACGTGCTCACTGATTTCGAGTCTCGCTCAATTAATTTGATGGCATTAAATTTCGACATGTCCGTCATCAAATACAAACAGTCCTGATCCGAGATATTCAGCTGCAACATACAATAGAGTACAAATGAATCGAGGGATCTATTGATATAGATGGCAACTAGACGATTGGATGTGTCCATACGACTTGTAACAAAACAAAACAAAAAATCACAACAATAGATAGATAAATAGATCTTGTCGTAAGAAAAAAAT
Source organism: Unio pictorum (assembly GCA_030141615.1). NCBI lineage: Eukaryota > Metazoa > Mollusca > Bivalvia > Unionida > Unionidae > Unio > Unio pictorum. The sequence goes on along the minus strand of JARLTB010000220.1, from coordinate 1,096,254 downwards.
CTCAACAATATAAATAAATATAAAAAAAACAATATATATATATATATATATATATATATATATATATATATATATATATATAGAGAGAGAGAGAGAGAGAGAGAGAGAGAGAGAGAGAGATAGATAAATATATAGATCGATCGGTAGGTAGGTATATATATATATATATATACACACACACACATATATATATATATATATATATATATATATATATATATATATATATATATATAGAGAGAGAGAGAGAGAGAGAGAGAGAGAGAGAGAGAGAGAGATAGAGAGAGAGAGAGAGAGAGAGAGAGATGTTCATTATCATAAGGTACTAAAAAGCTTGACATTTGCAGTACAATCACACCTAAACGTCTACACGTAACTGCAAGACAAAACAATGTACGATGTGTAATGTTAGATAAAATTATCTGATCCAATTGGTGTCGTGCGATTTTGAAACCAAAAGACCAATGAATGTTTATTCCAATTTTATAAGCTAACCAGATTTGATAAAACAATGCAAAACCAAAATCGTCGAACCAAATTTGGTATGAAAGATTTATATATATATATATAACGATCGAGCTACCTGCGTACCTACCTACCTACCTACCTACCTAGGATTAACTACGTTTGCGTCATATCTCTACTATTGTTGCAGTGTGGCACTTTCAAGTGATTATCACTAGACCATAATTGTATGTGTATGAAGTTATAATCTGAAAAGGATTTTGTATATTTTGATAGATCGTCACTCAATTTTAAGTATAATCATATATTGATCCGATACAAGTCATACGCCATCCTCACGTTCCAAAGGTATTTTACTTAGCCGAGTTCAAATCTAATTGAGAATTATTTCATCATTTCTTAGTAAAATATTTCAAACCATACCCTGCTCCGTCTGCGCAAAATTGTATGATTCTGGTAAAATAAAGTTGTCAAAAGCGAATATACCCCTCACCCCATCACCAGAGGTCATCTCTTTGAAAATCAATAAACATAGAAAACAACTGCACATAAAATCGGTAGCCATTTTCACTTTATTGATTCTTCAAACTGAATTTAAGTCATTGGATCTTTCACTAAACCCTTGGTTTCTAGCAGATCAACGTATTACTATAAATGATGTAATGGCGGGAATATGTACATACGGGGGATAGATCGCTGACATTGTCTGCGCCGGGTTTATGGAAGATTCTGTGGATCCAAAAAGGTCACAGTTCTAACGTTAGATATTGCATCATTCATTTATAAAGTCATGCTTTAGTCAACTAAATATTCTTAAGAATAAATGATTTGTCATTAGGTCTGTATATGCGTTTTACTATTTGTGTTTTTTTTTTTAAAAAAGAGAATCGTACGTGACTTATGACATGCCCATGAACAAAAATAACGCTCTTACAAATGTTTAAAAAAAAACATTCATGATTATATTTGACTCATCTTTTATTCATGTTTAGCAACTAATGAAATCAATAACAACTTCTGTTAAATAATACATTTTTCATTTAAATCAAACGTTTCATTCATATAAAATCTAACTGTGTGTCATTAGGATTTTCAAGCTAGCTTCAACAATTGTTTTCAGTCATATCGCTATATATATATATATATATATATATATATATATATATATAGAGAGAGAGAGAGAGAGAGAGAGAGAGAGAGAGAGTATTTCATTATGTTGTATTGCGAAATGAAATCAGATTGTGTATTTCGTTCTCTAAACGCAGTATTGTTTAGCCTGTGTTTCAAATGTTTCAGTCTATTAAAAAGCTACAATTTGTTTGCATCACCTTAAATATCTAGTAAAGTAATATGAAAATGGCTAGATAATCTTATGAAGCGATACATCATGTCAACATTATCTGTACGCGTGGCTTTCTTTGTCTATTTAAATCACTGATATCGTATTGCCGTTCCTCAACATGTTTTTGCAAGAGTAAATTAACCCAGTAATAAAACAAAACAAGGGGAACAGGCAGACATAACTAATGAACATAAAAATAGAGAAACGTACAGAGAGCGGACGAATAATATCTCGTTATTACAAACCTTTACAATTGTGAATTTTTCAGCGAGTGCCCACTCATCAGCAATATTGTCGTTGCTCTTTTCATCGCACCACACTACAAATTGATTATTGTACTGATAATTCTGATCATCACGATAAATATAAAATGCTGTAAATATGGCATCTGAAAATATCGATCCTTAAACAATTATATTAAACAAAGACAAATCAACCACGCCTTGAATATTAAATATAATACTTTCTAATTAGTTTCGATACAGAAGACCATGGTTACCATTGTCTAATGAATCATATCACATTTGTATATATGGAACTATCATAGCCACAAACAAATTTTGATTACTTTATTAGTTGGTGTTCTGGCACTATCATCACATAATTGCCATACCATTCAGAGAAAGCGAAAGATGGTCGGAATAGACCGAATGGTCCATATGCAAATTTAGTATTAGTTTTAAATAAAACTTATGTCACTCTCTCTGGAGTGTTTCCTTTAGCAGCAGAAAGGGTGAACATACTACTTTTTTGAAGGGTCCCAAATGCCGAAATAAACTTTCGAAAAAAAAATAACTTTAAAAATCAAGGTATTCTAATTACACTGAGGCTTCGATGATTGGGTTAGTTTATTAATTTGTTTATTAAAACAATTCTCGAAATTGGAACAACTTGAGGTAGCACCGATTATACAGCTATAATTCAATTATTATCAAATATCAAAATAGCTAAAGAATCTTACACTGCCACAGATAAGCATGAGAGAGAGAGAGAGAGAGAGAGAGAGAGAGAGAGAGAGAGAGAGAGAGTTGAAGGAATAAAAAAAAATACCTCATGTTCGTGGTTCTGTTAGAACAAACTACAAGAACGTCAAGAGGCACAAGTTTAATTTGCAGAAGAAACGGAACAGTTATTTAAACCTGTCACAGCAGTTAATGAGATAGTTGCAGAGGCTACTGAAAGTCTTCGTCCATCAGTAAGACAAACTACTGTGCAAACTGAAAAAATAGCAAAAAACTAAACTAAACAAACGATAAAGGAACACTTACGGCCACTGGTAAAGGAAAATAAAATATGAAAAGTAAAGATTTTACAAAAATATTAATTAGTATTGAGTAATAAATCTAGTATTTTAAAACCTGGCTATGAAGGCGTGAGTGATAATAATCTTATTAATGGATATACCGCATGTATAGAGACAAAAAAAAAGGCCAGATATGATTATTTAGAATACGGATCTCTTGTTCACCCAGTAAAATAAAACTTTATGAAGAGGAACTGAGACAACTAAAGCAACAATAATCATCTCCACCACAGCAAGAGCCTTCATATCAACTTCCTCCATCTTTACGGCAACAATATACGCAGAAGTTACTTGAAGAGTTAAAAAAGAAAGTGAAAGGGTGTTGGCAGAAATGGAGCAAGAAAAAACGAGAGAAAAAAGGTGAAAAACTGAGTTGGAGGGGAACTGAACGGAGAAAACAATTGTCTCTTTTACAAAGTAAGAAATATCCTGAAGAAGAATTTGATGTTTTAAAGTCTTCTTCCGCTACCGGAAGTTGTTTTCTGACTTCATCAAGAGGAAGTGGTGTTGTTGCTTGTCCTAACAATGTTCTTTCTGATGCAAAACGATTAGAAATACTAACTGGAAAAAAAAAACGAGCAGGAAATAATTATCCAGAAATTGTTAATAAAATATCTGATATTGTCGAAGATTATTTACTGGCGGCATCATGGATCATAAAATTTATCGACCTCTTATGGATGAAATGCCGATGATTATTACAGCGACTAAACAATTAGCTATTGGATCTATATATAAAAAAATTATCATACACAATGCTCAACGTGGATCGATCATGGTCTTTGTAGTAATTCACGATTGCCAACCTATAAAGCAAGTTACGGAGAAGGACAAAACAATTATTAACGAAAGCTACTGACGTTGTTTGTTGACATGTATCATGCTCCTATTTGTAACCTTGCCGGTAAGGCATTTTTTGGCAGTCAGGGATAGACTAGCACGATTAATCCAGCATATGGACATGATACCATACTTGGGTTTGTTAACACATTAACCCCTAGCGACGACTTTACGGGGCATGAGGTAGTAGCCTATTTCCATGGTCTGTAGCGTCAAGGTCATGCATGATACACTAACGTGGGTGGTATTATAGAAAGGTAGATAGATGTAGCTCTACAATGATAGCAAATAATTTGGACATTTTAGTTGCACTACAAAATACAGAGGGAAAAACCTAAAGTTTCTAGACCCGTTTTTTATCTCATCCAAAAATCGCCCATGATCGGATTCCAAATTTGTGTCCAGATTTTAAACTTTATGGCCTCAGATCTACGGAGGACCGGTCTGAAGCGCACACAGACAGGTGAACCTGTGCGAAAAGTTGGATAAAGCGGACATTTTGAATAAAGTGTCTTCTCCATACGAAAATTATGGGTCAGTTAACAAAAAAAAAAAAAAGGAAAAGAACTCCGTTTTTTCATCTTCTGCTAATGCGCCAGCAAACTAACCAATGAAAATTATTTTCTTTAACACGACTAACCATTTGCCCATAACTTAATATTGCTTGGGAATTGATGTATAAGGATGTATTCAGAAATAGTATCCAAAGTTTGTTTCCTACTCGCGTTTCATGCGAACACAGCAAAAACCTCCAGGGGTTAATGTGTTAATAATGATATCATGAAGTTATTTAATAGTGCCACTTACATGACTAATGGAAGAAATATTGCAAAAATTCAAAAAGACGTTCATGTTGTTACAAGTATAATAGGTTTAGCAATATATTCAGATGATTATACTAGATCATCTGGACTGTCAATGATGTTCGCTAAGGATAACACTGATCATCCTGAAAGTAACCAGTATGATATAAGAAGACCAAGATATAATGCTGTCGTTGCTGATATCGATGCTGGAAAGATGAGTATTAACAACAGACCAAATTATAACTTGCAGTTTGCTACACGTAAATTAATGTTGAAAGATGATCGTAGAAGATTTTAATGCGCAAAATAGATTTGAGATTATATTCTTATCGCTATTCGTTTTATGACATAATTGTTTCATACATCAGATGTTTTAGTATTTATTCTAAATTGTACAGAGTAAATACCTAGGTTTTGCAACGCCATTATATTAGTAATAATATAGTCTGCTTCGAGATAATTTTTGCTGTAACTGAACAGACAAATTGAGTTTAATTGCATGCTGCATGCTTGAACGTTTAATGTACATGGATAACTAATTCATGTGCGCGCATGCGCAACATATATGAATGTAAAAATACTTTACCGTGTCATATGTATTACACGGTTTGGTTGTTTTAATTTTAGCTGACCGTGGGGTCCGTGGGTGACGGTGGAGCTTTTATATGCTGCCCGTGTGTGGTGCCATGTTTTGGTGACTGTGGGGTCCGTGCGGTCCGTGGGTCACCGTGGGGCTTGTCTATGCTGCCCGGGTACGGTGCCATGATGTGGTGACCGTGCGGTCCGTGGGTGACCGTGGTGCTTGTCTACGCTGCCCGTGGTGTGGTGCCATGTTGTAGTGAACGTGTGGTGACCATGTGTGTGGGCTTGTCTATGCTGACCGTGTGATTCCCGTGTGTGGTGTCTGTGTATGGTGCTTTGTGTATGCTGCGTTATATATATATATATGTTATATATAATTGGGTGATGTGAAGTCGCAGAACGTGTGGGGTATCTTGTGACGTATACGCTGTGTTTTGGTGACGTTGGTTCGGAAGAGTGTACTGGTGTTTTCAAAACATAGGACCAAGGCTTCGCGACCATCGTGTCTGTGTTGAATGTAAGGGCTCTCGATGGATCCTTCAAACAGACAGTGGGGAGTGGACCATGCGTGGCGACTCCTCCACCATTGACTAGAGCGGGCTCGAACCGGATATACATCTTAGACTTCAAATGGACGCCACGATAGTTGTAAAATACGTGTTCCATATTATTACTATTCCCATCAGAACAAATATTTCACATTTATGAAGCAGTTTCGTTATTTGAACGATAAACTCATAATTTCACCATTTTATTGCAGTTTCGTTATTTGAACGATAAATTCATAAATTCATAATTTCATATTTACATCTCAGTCTCGTTACATGAACCAAACTTCATAAATTCATAAATTCAAATTTACATTTGTCTCGTCATACGAGCGATATATTTGTAAATTCATACATGTACTTATATTTGTTGATCGGGTGATCAGACGTTATTCACGTCAGTTTGAAATGCCTTTTTGGTGAAATCATCCTTTGGGGTTTCTGTCATTGAGTTACTTGTTATTGATAGTTCCATGTTAGAAACATTACAATTTTCCTTATCTTTTGTTTATAATGGTGTCAGAATTGATTATATTTAAATTGCGTTTATAAATAAACATCTTATTAACCCATTTGCTTTCGTTATCTTCACTAATCCATTCCCAACTCGGCTTCTTCCTGTGACATATGGGACGTGATCAAAATATAGATACTGGTCTACAAATAACAGTTAGATTTTAGAAATCTGTATCCGATCTATTATATTTCATTGGAACATATTGATTTATCTAGACATCTGTCGTTGATATACACTCTCGAGCGCCTGTACACCCAGCTGGTGGTGTTAATTACTGAGCAATTGCATTTATTCTTTCAGATAAATCAATGTTACTTGAAGGTGGTTGTGGAAGCATGAGGGTTATTAACGATCCAGTAGAAAACAATTAAATCACGTATCATATTATAAAAATGTCGCATAGTCACATTAATGTCACTCTGACTTCCGGTCAGGTGACAAGATTACAATGAAAACTCGAGAGTAAATGTGGAACAAAAATATCACTAAACAAATAACAGATTTATAATGGAGATCCAAACAAATTATCATTATCAATACCCAACTTAAACATTTTAATAAAGCCTTGGAATTAAAAACGGGAATTCACACAACTTCATCTTTCTCCAAGCCCTATTAAAGATATCGTTAAAGTTGGTAGTATATTTCCACTTCTTTCAGCAATACCAGCGTTAATTGTCGCTGCAGCTGCTGCTGTTAGGTGATGTTGGCGCAGGCGCAGCCGCTGGAATGCATTAACGAAAACCACAGGAAAAGGATTATAAAAGAAAGAAAGACTTAATATTACCAGGAACCCTTATTGACATGGACTTCCAATAACACTTAGTTATCAAGAAACGATAGCTTTTCAAACGATATAAAATTTTGATGCTGCTGAATAATTAAATGTACAATTTTTATAAGTGTTTTATTGCGTGACCAAGTACCAAAACAACCACATAATTTTGAAACAGACATTATTAATCTTGATGATAATTAAGGACCTGGTACTCATTAGGTGGCATACGCAATTTATCCACGAGGAATCGTTTATTTCGATTCGTACGGGTTAGCTCCGCCAAATGAGTTATCAGGTATGTCAGCTTAGAATCCAAATATTATATTCACTGCCTAATACATTTTGCACATCGCACTGAGGTTACCGAGTAATGCAGGTTTTCAGTGATCGGTGTTACAACATTCACTATATCAACTTCGGCGTTATCCACTAACAAAATCTTCTGGACCTATGCTAGTACTATTAGATCCAAATAAAGGAGTAACATTTGAAGTTTAACCTGACTATTAAAGAGTCGGCTTGATTAAAAATTGGTGTATTGAATTAATCGTTAAACTATGAACGTATTAAAAAATGAGCTCTCCAATCAACGTGCAACAGTCAAAATACAATCAGGTGCGTGAATTACAAACTAAACTAAAAGAATAAGTAGTATGAAGGGCGAATCGGACAATCCCTAATTGGGTTAGGTTTCAAGCAAACAATTTTAGAGCTCTGTTTGTCAAATTAAAGCTTAACAATTTTAGAGTTCTGTTTGTCAAATTAAGGCTTTCAGCTGAGAGGGGGAATCGGAGAATCTCTAATTGAGTTAGATTTCAAGCAAACAATGTCAGATGTTTGTCAAATTAAGGTTTTCTCAAAACCGAGAAGAACAAAAACATGTCAAAACTATCCAAGGCCTGTTACGAAAGCGAAACACAGACGCATATTTTGGTGTCGTCTTTTTATTAGTTGTTATGGTTTTAACTGAATATTTTATCAAGTCCGATACGATATCTTGATTTAGGGTCATGCAAATTTATCGTAAAAGTCCGTGTGGAGTTGACTGAGAGTGACTAAAAAAATTCTGAAATGAATTATGTCCATATCTCCACTGAAGCAGGTCTGGTGAATATTTCGTAGCGTATGAGTCAACTCCATCTAATACAACAAGAATATGACAGCTATTCCTGATCACTTTTGGTACCTGAGTATATTTCTGAGTAACATATATCACATCAGTATTTTTATGCCTACCTCGTACAAATATCATAACGGGATTGTTTTGATTGTCTAGCATCACATCATCGTACACAACTAGATTGTTAATACTCCATCAATATAATCAATACTCGGAGAGTTTTCGATATCGGTTATAAATTCAATAATATCCTCATCGATTTCTGATTTTGCTTTCTCGTTAAAATCCTTTAACACTTCGTAACATCGCTGATCGTCTATGCACGGGGCTATCAAATATAGTTTATCCTATTTTATCCATCTCGTTTTCAAATTAAGTAACAATTGTGTTTTATGGCTTCTAGACGGACCAATTATAATCATTCTGATTGAATTCGGCCACATTGCATGGTGTTTAACAGGTTCCCATCGTCGGGTAGCTGAATAATCAATTACATTCATGTTAATATAAATAATTATGGATCTATTTTGTGTTAAATGTAAGACGCGTACTATCACAAACGACTTGACAACAATTACAACAAGCAATAACAGATCAGCACTTGCTGGTATGTGTGTACAACGTCTTCTAGGTATTGAAAATAAAACTAGGTAAGTTTTGTTATTGTTTTTTATTTTACCCCGCAAAATAATTTAATAGTAAACCGTACATATGCGTTATCAGCGCGGATTGATATGATATTTACTAGTAATAATTTCATATAAAAAATCGTAGATGTTTAATCGCATATGTTTAATCATAGATTTTGGTGTCGATGAATGGTTTACTCGATACGATATGTCAGAAAAAAATAAGGGAAAATCATCCGATTTGTAACTTCGCACTTGATTTACACGAAATTTTTAAGATGGAAATCTTTAAGACGGAAATCGTTTACGATGGAAATCCTTTAGGTAAAGGTCTTAAGACTTTACATACAGACTAATTTGTAAAATCTGTCCTCGTAAATCAAGTAGATTATTGGATTGACCAGTGAGTTTAAAATTAATTCTCTTTAATTAATCATTATGACATCGCATATAGACTAGATTCACGGGTTCCTGTATTATTAAAAATCCGGGTGGAACCAGTGGTGAAAACGAATATACAATGTATCCTTCCTGAGCCTGATTTGATCTTTCGAGATTTATTTGGTAACTTCCATCAATGACATCACATACTAGATTTACTGCAATCACCGAGGATATATTATATTAAATCTCTTTGCAAACTCTCTCTTGGAACCATTTTTGGCATCTAATACAACTTGAATAAACTGTGTGTTAAAAAGTTATATATCATACGCGATTTGATTTAGTATTTCCATGCATTTGATAAGTGAGGTTTTTGAACGATAAATTGATAAGATGTTGTTGAAAGCTATGCCTTAATTTATTTAGATATTCTTTATATCCATTATTTACAGAATTGAAATATCCCAAGACACCAGCTAGATCCATTGCGAGCCAACCGTCTTTCGAACCCTTCTAAAAAACCAACTCCCATTATCGTAACTAACAGGATTTGTTAAATATTTTATATAATAGGGATGGATGCTTGAAACTTAGATATCATGATATGATTTTTCGTCCGTCATATAATCAGACTATAATGGTTATGGTATTTGTAAAGGTGTCGGAAGTGGGATTTCAGGCCATTCTAGCACAGTTCTTATAGAACTCTGGTAGATATATACGAGGTACCCGGGTGAGTTTATCTCAGTCGCGGCTGATAATGTTGGTTCATGAACCGTCATGGCAATTTTTTGATTCTTTTCCCGTAATGGATGTTATTCTACGCCGGAATTCATTATTGATTTGTTCGATTTGGTTAGTCCCAGATGGTAAAGAAACAATATTTCAATCTGCAGTTTCGTCTTGTTTATATTTACTCGCAAACATCAAGGAATTATTCGGTTGCTGACCACCAAATGAATTTGATCTAATATTCGGTCAACTGTAGTATGCTCGTAATTTTGCTAGCGCGATCTCTTTAACCGGTAACACACTGGGGAAATTAGCACTGAATTCAGGGTTGGTTGAGGTTATTGTGATCATGGTTGTCTCTTGCGGTTATGTGTTAGTGGATATCTGCTGAAGTAATTCCGTTGTCGATGACATTGTTGTCATTATTATTGTGCTGTTTTTCTAATTTTGATGTAGCTGCGTGGTAGATGTTCATCATCGCAACGAATTCGTTACCTGATATTGTTGTGTCATCGAGACTAGATGAAATCAGAGACGACAATTGGGAATGCGCGGCGGATGCAATATGTAACTTAATTATATACTCGTGTAGTTTATTCTGACTGCACGTGGATATTTTTTTGTGATGATGCTAAGAATCCCTGTAATTGATAACACACAAATTGTGACAACTACAGGTGCCAGTGCTGTTATCGCTGATAACAATATACCCGTCCCAGAAATTACACTTGAAACCGAAATACACAATAGTGTCAAGTCTAGTAATTCGCCTGCGGTATTTTTTTTATCTTCGCTGTATAGTCATCAATGAGATTTTTTAAGTTTAGTTTGAAACTTACGGACTTGATCATATCGGTATTGTTGGATATTAATTATACTATTTACTTAAATCAATTACAAATTGTATGCAGTATGTCATTGATGTCCGAGCTAAATTACCACGAACAGAGGTTGTTCTAAATGTTTTCATGGCACCCTTTTCAATATTATTGGGTCTTGCAGTATTCACACCAGTAGATGTACCGATTACACATTAAACTGTACTGCTGAAAGCAGGGTCTATCTATTGATACCTTTGACTTCAGCGATAATATTAATATTTTTATTTTGAGGTGTCCAGGCTAAAGATCCATGATGTGTCGAGTACACGGTATTTTGTTTATGTGGTATTTTAATTTTATCAAGCCGAGTCGCGAAAGCAGGAAAATCACTAACGATATTGTCCTGTGTTTGTTTGATCGCATTGTTACGTGCTTAGGCTCGAATAAATAGTAACATAGAAAGAGTGAAAATAACAAGCTTGTAAAACTTAATAAAGAATTTATTGAGTACAAATATTTTCAGGAAAGAAAAATAAACTTAAGGTTGTAAGAATCAATTCCAAAATTAATCCAAAATAATTCAAAATATTATCCACTAGAGAAATTGCAAAAGTCCTGGTAATAAAATGTCCAAATAATTCTAAGTTCGAATTCCAGCGAAGTATCCAATATGGAAGACGATGTCACTTGATGAAGTCAGTTCTTGTTAATAAAATTTATATGAGCACAGTTCTTTTCCAGATATATAACAAAATAATTCCTCTTGATCCAAACTAATTGAAACAATTTCCAGTACAAGGTAATTTTTAATAACTCAAAAAGACACAACTTAATATTCTAAAAGCCCAACTTCTACTGAATAAGTCGCCCCAAAACATAATTTACATACATGTTCTTACGTAAACAAGAAATGGATCACGATCTTCTAGAATCTCTCAGAACAATTTTATGTTCATGAAATCACGTAAACAGCGTATGAACCAACTAAAATAGATGTTTATACAAAACTGCATTTTGTCCTTGGAACCAACAAATCATTTTAAAAGCTTGTTTACAACTCAGAAACCAGGTCAGAAATGAGGTCAACACCTGGTGTTTACTCTATAAAGTACAGGTCACCCCCCATCGATGAACGAATCTTAAAACTTAAAATGCCAAATATAAATTTAACAAACAAACAAAAATAAAAATAAATATAAATAACTTTTATCAAATATACGTAACAGTATACAAATTTGTTTTAATATCCGAAAAATTCATTGGGGCAGTTATCGGAGTACCAAAGAAAGTATCCATGGTTTCATCCAATTTTCTAAAATTCCTACGGAGGTTTGCAAACGCGCCCACATGAACATCATACTCAGCTCGCAGCGTTGTTAGTTTATCATCTGTGGTTTTATATTCTTGTTGCAGCGTTGTTAGTTTATCATCTGTGGTTTTATATTCTTGTTGCAGCGTTGTTAGTTTATCTGTGGTTTTATGCTCAGCATATATCGTCGTTCGTTTATTGTTTATTACATCTACATATTTTTTTGTCATAGCAACAATGTCCAATGTTGGATTACCAACTGCGGTGAAACTCGAGAACTCCTGTCATTGTGTCACCGGATGTTTTTATTCGGTTGTTAATACTATCTATTACAGTTGAAAAAAAAACTCATGGTTTAGTCTTACCGGCGGAATCAAACACAACTAAGAAATTTTCAGTTACTCCATTAATGTTTACTAGAATAACATTCAGAGAAACATTGCTCGTTTTCAATTTCCCCTGTTTGTCTTGAAATGCGATTATTTCGTTTGGATCCACACTTGCGAGGTTTAATATCTCGGATATTGCATCTTCGATTATGTTTTTTACATCTCTTATTGCAGATATTTCCCCTATTGGTTTTTTTCCAAGCTTGAGAGAGCTCTCCCGTAAATATCAATCATTATCTTTAAAGTTCTCCCTAAAAAGCGAATACTCGTATATTCGTGTACGGTTTTATGGGGTGGTTTGGTTGATGCTGATATAGCGCTTTGTACATTTATTACTTCTTGGCCGAAAATTGGTGGGTCGGTCATTTTTGTGTTGGTAGCGTGGAGTACCAGATCAGAATTTTTAATTGATGTTTATAACGCATAAATTCTTTAGGTGGCGCTTACCCATATGAATCAAAATAAACAATCCCACGTGGATCAATCGCGTATGCAACCCAGTGAGTTCCAGGTCCGGTGCTGTTATCGAGATTAATGATACCGGTTTCAGCGCTGTTTGGTTGTTGTGGTAATTGATCTCGCATAAAAACACCCCTGAAGTTTCTTATCGCGTATTTTTTAGCAACATCGAGTAAATCAAAATTTGACATTGGTGCTAGTACACTGTACCCGGTAGTCTCAGGCCGTTTCCGCTGTACGATGAATACCGAGTTCCCGGTAGACTTAGACCCTTTCCAGATACGGATCGTCTCTTTTTTGTATCCGTACCCAGTCGCCTTCTTTAGTGATATCCCAGCGGCTGTATCAACAGCTCCAAGAGCGGCTGCTTTTGCGACCTGCTGGTAACACAGCGAGAAGTGGAAATATACTACCTGATTTTGTCCTGTCTTTGATTGCGTCCGCAGAGAGAGTAACCTGAACACCATTTTTATCTTTTCTAGCATCAATGAAATTCTTAATTTGACGAGCTGTCAGTGATAGCTTATTTTGACTACCAGACATCTGATTGTGTTTTAACGATATCGTATTTCCACATTTTTAGCTGAATCCGATTGCAACTTTTTAATCTGACCTGGAGTCAGAGTAACACTAACGTGACTATATGACATTTAATTTGATACGACATTGATCTAATTGACTACGTGTCTACATATTTTTGGAAAACACTACATGTTTTCTATTGGTGCATCAACTATACTCATTCGTCCACCAATACATTCTAGTAGCATTGATTTGTCACTGAGAATGTCGACAATTACTCTGTTTTCACCACCATTAGTTAATTCAAGATGTTCTAGTGAAAAGTAATAAATCGTATATAGGGTTCTAAAATCTAATTATGATATTTGTAGACCAGTATCTACATTTTAGTCACGTCCCATAAATATAAGCAAACGATGATATGCGCGAGCGGTATTTGATTTTGGTCGTAATTAAGTAAAATATTCACAGATGGTTCCTGTTGACCGTTTATTCTTAACTAAATTTGGTTAACACCCAATTGATCAAATATCATATTGAATATGGCCAGCGTTATCAGTAATATCCTTAGCGAACATCATAGATGGTCCAGCCGACCTTGTATAATCATCTGAATATATCGCTAACCAAACTATTGTTGTAGCGATATCAACATTATTCTGAATAGATTCAATCTCTCTATTATCAATCATATATGTAGCGCTACTAAATAATGCCATAATACCATTTTTGACGAAACCAACTCGGAGATTTGCGTCATATGGCGTATTAGCGTCTACATTTTGTACAAGTTCTCCTGCTACTTTAATAAATGTTTCAGCGGGTAGATACTATTTAATCGTATCATGAACTTGAAGTTCGATTCTCCATAGTTCATTTGGTTGTATTGCGCTATACGGATAAAACTGATAATTATTTAGAGAATAATTTATTAACACTGGGCCATCCATATCCTATGTTGTGTCGGGTGAAGGTCTGAACATTTTATTATATATTTCTCGATCTAAATCGCGATCTCGATGACTTTGTCAGGCCACTTCCCGCTATCAAATTTGCGGTAATATCCCCTGAACATCAAATACTTCATTTATTTGCTCTGCTATTTTTTGATCAACCCGGCAACATCACCAACAGCGTTAATACCCTTATCACAAATAACATCAATAACTTTCATCGATAATTGTTTTGCGATTGGTGATATGTTTGGAGCCATCCCGGCAAATAACCCTTGAAGATCATCACCGAGACCATCTCCATAATACGCCTTATAAACAGGCAATCGTGAATTTACTACGTAGGTCATGGTTAGTTTGTTGTGGTTGTAGTGTATGATTATCTTATCTAATTATTATTTATCTATCTATCTATTTTAGATATTCTCTTTACAGTCCACTTGTATTAATTTGGCTTGTGTTAGTTCGAATTTTATAAAGTATATCTGCCCAGTGTTGCATATTTCTGATATATTGTTTATGTCATAGTTCAACCTTTTGTTTTTACCTTCCTAACGCGTAGCAACGAGTTCGATAAAATCCCTTGTATCACTTTTATCGATAAATGCTAAAGTTTCCTCGGTAAATTTATTACGTTATTCTTGGACTGTTTCTGCATCGGATTTTTCGGACCTAATTGAAATCTTGCAGGACCAGGAAGCTTTTGAACAAATCTGATGTTTGTTTAGTTTCTTTTGCTATTCTTTCAAGCTCAGGAAGAACACCTCTCTTTATTTCTTGACCTTCTTTTCCATATATAACCTCTTTAGTGGTTATAGTAACAGGTTTGAATAATTGTTCAGCACCTGTTGCAAAATCGACTTGAGCTTCCTGTCGCTGTTGAAGTTTTTGTCTCACAGAATCTCTCACGGGGATAAATCTCTTTATTGCTTCTAATTGCTCTCGATCTAGTCTGGTTGTTAACGATTCTCCTACCATTATTGTTATATCATATGATTTAAATCATAACAACTAACGGAACCACGAGAACAAATATGCGTCTGTGTTTCAAGCCTTGGATGGTTTTGACATATTTGTTTTCGGTTTTGAGAAAATCTTAATTTGACAAACAGACATCTAACATTATTTGCTTGAAATCTAACTCAATTAGAGATTGTCCGATTCCCCCTCTCTGCTGAAAGCTTTAATTTGACAAACAGAGCTCTAACATTGTTAAGTCTTAATTTGGCAAACAGAGCTCTAAATTTGTTTGCTTGAAATCTAACCCAATTAGAGATTGTCCGATTTGCCCTTCATATTACTACACTCACGGAGGTGAAATCGCTGTCATCACACAAAATCCATGAAAAAATGTCTTAAATACAACAGAACCTTCAATTTCTGCCACACATCGTTTGAACTAAATCAAACAACACTCACACTGGAACAAAGGTCAGTCCATTTTATCTGCCTCTACCGCCCTCCTCCTAGTAGAAAAAAAGAAGCTGACGGAATCTCCTTTTGGAGCTGTTTCCGAATATCCTGGATAGGGGAACTTTTATAGGTGGCAACCTGATTATTCTTGGAGATTTCAACTTTCACTTGGACTGTCCTGGAAACCTATAGACATTCAAACTCCTTGATTCCATTCATGTGTTCAACCTTAAACAGCCAGCTTACCAACCAACCCATAAACATGGTCATATTGTAGAGTGGATTCTTCATAGTCCTCACCTTCCTTAATATGTCTGCATTTGACACAATAGACCATGATATATTACTTCACTGTCTTCAGCATGTATTTGGTATTCACAATACAGCCTTCGTTTGGTTCACGTCCTACTTAGTGAACAGGACACACATTGTAGCTGGAAATGGAATACACTTCAGCTCAATTGATCTATGTTTTGATTTTTAACAGGGGTCTGTTCTTGGCCCTGTTCTCTTCAATATATACACTCAGCCACTCTCAAGTGTCATATATCATCAGCCAGTGTCGCACCAACTATACGCTGATGACACTCAAATATACAAGTCTAGCCACCCAACTGAAGTTGATGTTACCATCCAAGGAGTTGAGAGGTACATTTCTGATGTTACAACATAGATGATTTGTAAGAAGCTGCACATACATGATGATATAACTCAGGCAATTCTGATCACAACACAAATACTTTCTCATTTACATCCTTTACTTTAAGCAATAAATATCAGCAACACCAGTTTTCAATTCACACAGTCAGTTTGAAACCTAAGTATTATCCTAGACAGTACTCTCACATTGCACCAACATGTCATGAACATATGCAATACTATATATATATTGAGCTGAGACGCATAAGCTCTAGTCGCAAATATCTTTCAGTTGATGCCACTGAAACACTTGTGTGTCCATTAGTACTTTCAAGACTGGACTTTTGTAATTCAATTCAGTCTGGATCGTCTCAATATCTAATCCAGAAACTTCAAAACGTTCAAAATACAGTTGCGCGGATCATCGTCAGAGTACCACGATCATTGCACACCTCCCAGCTACTCTATACCCTACACTGACTATCCATTTGATCCAGAATCAAGTACAAACTGTGTTCTCTGTGCTACGTTTCAGTGACAGACTCCAGTCGAGCATACCTATCCGGCCTCACCCATGTATACACACCAGCAATATAATTAAGCTCCTTTCGGACACTTTTATACTCAATAATCCCTTTATGAAAACGAAGTCATATGGACAACGTACTTTTGCATACCAGGGCCCATCAACGTGGAATGAAATGCCCATTGAAATGAGACACAAGACACAGTGATCCCTTTCAAGTGTGCTCTTAAAACTCCCCTTTTTCGACTGCAAAAACAAACTAAAAGACCCAATAATGTTTCCTACCTTAAATATTTTGAGCATTGTTTTATGTCTTCCAATTTCAACGTGTTTGGTTGTGTTATTTTGTTTTTGTGGTCATATCATTATAGATGTTGTAAAGCGCTTAGAGCTTCTAAAGATTAGGCGCTATACAAAGTCCTCATTCTTCTTCTTCTTCTTCTTCTTCTTCTTCTTCTTCTTCTTCTTCTTCTTCTTCTTCTTCTTCTTCTTCTTCTTCTTCTTCTTGTTGACCATTAACCTTCTCTCAAATACGTTTTCAGCTATTACTTCCCAATTGTTTTCTGTAAATTATTCTTTGGCGATAAAAGCAAACGTGTATTCCAACACGTAAACATATGTAAATAACAATTTGTATTTTTAGAGTAAAATTGGTTACATGAATATTTTAACTGCCACGTGTACATTATTTTCTTCATAAAATCAGTTTTGGAACCATACGTGAACCTGTAATGGGGAAATAATGGTGGACATTGCTGTGTCTGGGAAGTACATCTTTATTAGATTGTCTCTTTTCATAAACTATTAGGCATATTTGTAATTCATAGAAAGTAGACGCTAAATATTATGTTATTAAATATTTAGCTTTAAATGCAATTATTTAGGTCAGAAACATACAAGACAATGTTATGTTGTGGAAGTAGATGCTGTATGGTTAAGGATGCATTTTGCGCATTGCGTTCACTCAATTTCGTGAAAATACGAAATAAAGAAACTCAGTGAAGCATATACTATTTAACCAATGCCTAATGTTACGCCAAGTTCATTGACAAAATATAAAGCCGTATATTTGCAATCCTATCAATAGACTCTGCGAAGATATGAAATGAGTGCTTATTAAGAAAATACCTCTTTCTAAAAATAGACGCACTTGCTGGTCAGATGTTTTTATTCAGTTAAAAATAAGTGGTTTGAATTCATTCATATACTGACTTAAAATATTCATTGTATTGTCTATAAAGAACTTCAGTAAAGTTGTGTGGGTAGCAAAGAAATTAGGACGAACAGTTAATGTGAAAAACGTGCTCTCGTGTACATGGATGATGGACACTAGTTGACATTCAGACGTAAGGTGGTGAATACAGTCATAAGGGTAAAAAGCGTTGCACACAAACAGACTTCCCTGTTTGTCTATAGCGATGCCTGTGGGTGACGTCAAATCTTTATGTTTGTAGTTATATTTATATTTACTGGGATTCTGGACATCATAGGCATATACACCTTTATCAAGGGAGTACACATGACACGAAATGTAAATAATTATGTTTTGCCGTAATGAAACTAAATAAGTAAGACCAGGACTCCACTTTGCAAATCTGGTGAATGGTGCCATATAATATTATACAGCTAGTCGAGAGTGACAAGAAGCAATTAAGAAATTTATTTATGCAAGCGATTCTGTCAGACGAATATTACAATAACGCCAGGAATCTCAGGTTGATGATGCAGAAAAGTTCTCTACAGTTCTTCAATCATGTTATTGAAACAACTAAAGCTCTTTTTCCTTAACTTGAAACAATAGCTGAAAACACTGAAGAAACATTAAGACTTTTATAAGATCTTCCTGGTCGAATGCCTCAACCATCAAAAAGCTATTACTAAAGAGAAAAATACTGTTAATAAATTACGTAATCTGTTTTATCTATTACTAAAGAGAAAACATACTGTCTATAAATTACGTAATTTGTTTTACCTATTACTAAAGAGAAAAAATACTGTCTATAAATTACGTAATTTGTTTTACCTATTACTAAAGAGAAAAAATACTGTCTATAAATTACGTAATTTGTTTTACCTATTACTAAAGAGAAAAAATACTGTCTATAAATTACGTACATTTGTTTTACCTATTACTAAAGAGAAAAATACTGTCTATAAACTACGTACATTTGTTTTACCTATTACTAAAGAAAAAATACTGTCTACAAATTACGTAATTTGTTTTACCTATAACTAAAGAGAAAAATACTGTCTATAAATTACGTAATTTGTTTTACCTATTACTAAAGAGAAAAATACTGTCTACAAATTACGTAATTTGTTTTACTGACAATTCTTTACAACTAATCTAATCCAGAGGAATTTCCAGCTCTTGTTTTTACACGCTATGAAACGAGAAAAAAAGCTTGAGACCAACTTATGAAAAATATATTAACAACAAACAACACTGGGCTGATGTGTTTTATAAAATTAAAACTACAACAGGTCAATTGACACAACAAGTGCTTCGTATAAGGAATGCATCAATGCGATAAACGATTTGCATGATCAATATGAATAACGAAAACAGCAAGAAATGTAAAAACAAAAACAACGAAACAACGCCCCCTCCCCTCTCTGAACTCTGAAACTCATTTTTCTTCATCATTAAAATCATCATCACCCATGGTTACGACAACAAAACAATGCATTGTCACGTTCGACTGTTTCACTGCTAGTTCTAGCGACTTGTATAATTCTTCTTTCATGCATGCAAAATGTGTTGCAGCAAAACTTCCACACACAACCTATTTCAAAGCCCATTTTGGCGCCCCCACTAGTCTGGCGGCACAGCGACATCTGTCCCGTTCTGCCCACTCTTACCCTTGTTACTTCTCTGAAACAAATTCGATATAACCATGCTAAATCCCTGCTATAATTATGTGATGATTTTGAGCCTGCCATCAATAGTACTTGTACTGGAGAACAATCAGAGAGGTTGTGGGCCTTGGGTTTTCGAATGGTTTAAAGGCGCTCGTTTTACAGATCACTTGCATATCTCATATATGCGAGCGTGATTTCACGTCTCGTATCAAACCACGTGGATATATGAGAAAGTGTATCAATAGCTTCCCGTGGGCTTGTGTTTCTTTCACTGTTTTTTTTCAGCAATCACATATTCTGCCCGCCATGTAAAGTTTATCATGGTCTGAATGGTGGTGTTACACCAGCTAAAGATAAAACCAAGAACATATGAAAGACGTATTCCTATCTGTTGTGAAGATGCACACAAGATGGTTAAAAAATTAACTCTAAGTTTAAGGCAAAGGAAGCTTGAACAATTAAGGAATCTTGCTAGTGCTTCTTCACTTAAAACGCTCTGTTGGGATCATTGCAGTCCTTGTGTTGCACTAATTCCATCATATGCAATGATAATTGTAATGATGATGTCCTAAATTTTCTACATAATAAGTGTATCATCTTGCCAAAACACTAACCTTTTTATCAAATGAAACACTGTTATAGCTTACCTACACAACATCCTTGAAACAACGTTCAAAATGTGTATATATATGTCATATAAGTGAAGAATAGATATATGATCCTCATGTTGTATTGTCAGTAAATGTTCACGGATTTGTTCTGGAGGTGAGAACGCAACGGGTGGGAGGTACAAAACAAATAATAAAGACACACGTTAAACGTTTGAGCATTTATTTTCAATACCAAACAATCTGGAAATCATGGTCATATCAGAATTACATGAAATATGATGGTAAACCCTATATAACGATGAGCCCTGTAAAGTGCGCTAAAATTAGGACGATTTACATTTATCTTTAACCACAGTAAGTACATGCATCTATAACGACGTCACAGAAAAACATGCATCTTTAACGACGTCACAGTAAGTACATGCATCTTTAACGACGTCACAGAAAAAACATACTTCTTTAACGACGTCACAGTAAAAACATGCTTCTTTAACGACGTCACAGTAAATACATGCATCTCTAATGATGTCACAGTAAGTACATGCATCTTTAACGACGTCACATAAAAAACATGCTTCTTTAACGACGTCACAGTAAGTACATGTATCTTTAACGATGTCACAGTAATTACATACATCTTTAACGACGTCACAGTAAGTACATGCATCTTTAACGACGTCACAGCAAGTACATGTATCTATAACGACATCACAGAAAAAAACATGCTTCTTTAACGACGTCACAGTAAAAACGTGCATCTTTAACAACGTCACAGTAAGTACATGCATCTTTACCGACGTCACAGAAAGAACATGCATCTTTAACGACGTCACAGTAAGTACATGCATCTTTAACGTTTTAACAGTAAGTACATGTATCTTTAACGACGTCACAATAAGTACATGCGTCTTTAACGACGTCACAGTAAGTACATGCATCTTTATGGATGGTGGTACTGAATAAGCGATGCAACATTTATAAAATACAATCAGACTGGCACTTGATATTTAAGATACAAATTTGGAACCTCTTCAATAATAAATGTATACAGGTAATATATGACACTATTTAAATATATTTGATTTGGGTATATTGTATCACAGATCGTACGTGTGAACAAGATACACTGAAAGACGGTAAATACAATTTTTGTCAATTAAATTTGCTGACATTAAACTCTTAAAAAATCGTAATTTCAAGTAATGTAGTCATATTTCTCTCTTCGATGAATTTTTGAAAACTACACATTCCTCACAGTAAATAACAAATTCACCTATCAAATCAATCACATCCTCTTTCAAGCACATATATCAGGGTAGGTTTTGTATATCCATCAAGGCAAATGCATACACACATACAACCATACACATTTACTCTGTCTAGAATCTAAATCAATTAAAACAAGTAATAAATATTAACACCAGACTAATGGGATCGAAACAACGGACTTTTACATTACACTTACAGAGTATGAACATTTATTAGGTTTTGATATTGACAGAACAGACACACACCAAACAAGTAAGGTATTAGAAACAGTTTCTCTGTGGAAGTTCAAGTGAGTTATTGGTCTGCTTATCAGCTTTCGGTCAGACTGCAAGAAAACGCATAATATACAAATACTTGTCTTTCTCGTTGTCGATTCTTTTCTTTATGGTTTGGATTTGAAAGAAAACAAAAAACCAAAAAAACAACAAAAAGTCCACCGCTCCACATAGGGTGATACAACACACATGGAAATCAATTTAATATAGATTTTTTTCTTATTGCCAGAACATTGATTAATATGAAGCAATTCGGTTATAAAGACACCTGAATATTGACATCATTTAGTAGATAGGCTCAACAATAAAGAATAAAGTTCCGATTCTGATACCGGTAAGATAACAGGTACCGTCCTTTCATGTTTATCGGCATATAAATTATTCACTAAAGAAGCCCAGCTTTGTCGTTATTAAAATTGCTTTGTTATTTGTAGTCGTGAAAAATATTTACATTAGTATCGTCAACCGAGACTGATGAATGAATTTACAAACATTTAGACGTTTTAGAAAGAAGAAAGAAAAAAAAAATTACTGAATGGAAAATGGGCATTACGCGTTGATCTTTTTTTTTAATGCTAGTCCGTCAGACACAGTGATGATTTATGCTGCTGCCGGAGCAACTGGTGCGACACATCTTATACTCAATTTGATAATTATTGCCACTGCAATGCACACAAGTACGGCGCCAGCTGCTACCCCTCCAGCAATGGCAGCAGTTGTAGATGTGGTGGTGGAAGCCGTAGTAGACGTCGTCGTAGATGTGACATTGATACCTAAATATACCAATAAAGAGAAATCTTTGCAATATTAAATCATCTTCAAATTACTTTCATACATATAAATGTTGAATATAAATTAGAATAAATTAGACCAGTTAGAATTCAGTTCATATGGTGTGTGTGTGTGTGTGTGTGTGTGTGTGTGTGTGTGTGTGTGTGTGTGTGTGTTACGTAGCGCACTTTATTCACTAAATATGTTTTTTAGTTATGACGCTTTTTTCGAGAAGAATAAAAATGGCCCTGAAATGAATATAGTTTCCAGTTAGCTAATCTGTTTCTGAGATAGCATATTCGCAGCTAGCGTGACAAATATGATATACCCAGACTGACTGAGAATGAATAAAACAATTTTGTAGATGAATCGAAATGAAAATATCCATGTTTTAATTAATCTTGAACAAGCAAAGATTATACACACCATGTAATGTTTTTGTGTTTGCCGAAGCAATCACGTAAACTTTACATTCTTAGCTAAAAATCTTCCGTCGTACCATAAACGAAATAATTGGAACGTAATATAGTTGTATCTCATTCATTCATTAATATTATTCATGTAATTGACGGAATTGTCAACTCGATCACGTCTTTGTTCATTTTATTTTCTAAATTAGACCAAAGTTACCTAGATACCTCCTCATTCTGTTTTCATGCAAAACGGAAGCTGATAATTGTTGTCTTCACAAATTTCTCATTTAAGGTCGACCAGCTTTGTTAAGGCAGGTGGATTAAAATAATAAACTATGATATTATTTGCTTTCCTGGACAAGATTTTAATAGGGTTAGATAATCGTTCAATGACAGTTGATGTGAATAAAAATATGATTAATATAGGTTATGCCCATTGTCAAGAAACTAAACTTGTCATTAACATAATTGATGTGAAACAGTCGAGTTACATTTCACTGACACCTTAACCTTATAAAAAAATGTGATGGATGAGATCACGATAATTACGAAAATATGAAGTGTTATTGCGTATATTTCCTTTTGAGTATGCGGACCCAGCATCAATGCTTACATTCATATCCATAGTTATTCCCTTTACAAGTCTCACCCGAGGCGCATGGACTCACAGAACACACATTGATATCTGGTTAGAAAACAAATTATATATTACTATTATTATTATCATTATTATTATTATAATATATATATATATATATATATATATATATATATATATATATATATATATATATATATATATATATATATATATATATATATATATATATATATATATATATATATATGCCACGTACATTAAAATCAACATGGCTTTTAAAGGGTTGGTTTAAAGCAATGTAGTATACCAATACTATTGTGATATCAAATTGTGATCCGCCCATGGCGCAATGATACGAATATAAAAACATTCTTTCAACGGCAGGCCTATAGATCAGTGATGAATTTCTACTTATTCATTAATCATAAATGACATAAAAAACGAGTAAAAAGTATTAATAGTACATATTTTGTAAATGAAATTAAAAATGGTACACAATTTCATCGGAATACATTTTTGTCCATTCCCCTCCCCCTACACCAAATTCTAGAGTGAGAGAGAAAAACATTTTGTGATGAACGAAAGCATTACAACTGAACTTGTAATATGTAACCTACAGTATTCATAATGTCAATGATGCATACATGCAATAGCCAGTTGACACTAAGCCTATGTTAAATTTGTCGATTACCAGGGACAGATACTGTAGCGTAATTACTGTTGTTTTTGTTGTTGTCTCTGAAACGTACTATAACGCTCTAAAATTGATTATTAATTATTAATACTAAAATGTCAAAATTGTCGCCTCGCCTTTCCTTCCCTGTCCCCCCCCTCTCTCTCTCTCTCTCTCTCTCTCTCTCTCTCTCTCTCTCTCTCTCTCTCTCTCTCTCTCTCTCTCTCTCTCTCCTTTACGAGCGTTGGTGACTTTCGCTTGTCATAAGACGATGTATCGGGACCTATGAATCATGGTAAAGTTTAGTCAAACTGAGAGAGACAAAGCCAGTAGCATATGTTAACTCCATTCAAGGTGCAAATATGTGAATTTGCATGTTAGTCTTTGATTACATTTTTCATTAAAAGGCCACTCGGCAAGACTCGTGCTATGTCGTTGATACAGCGTACATACGATACATTATATATATATATATATATATATATATATATATATATATATATATATATATATATATATATATATATATATATATATATATATATATATATATATATATATATATATTATTGCAATTGGATATGCATATGTATTTACTGCACTGGTAGCCTTGGCGTACGGTTGCTTCCTGGTATTGGTCAACTTTTGACCCATGTTGTACTTCTTCATTGTGGCCCACAATCAGGGGCTACTAAAACGTCACAATAAGTTCACTTGCACTTGATGGCAAGATCATACCAGAGGAAATCTTTTAGAACCGAGTGGGGGAAGGGGGGGGGGGAGGTCACCAAAGAGAAGACCAAATTTCGTTGTTATTCGTATGTGCCTAATATGTTTTTTCCTCGACGCCGCTCAGATAAGACATATCGTACCCTGAGTTGTTAGTAACCACTTATGTATATCAACTTTCTTGAAATTTAACAGGTTTAGAAACTAAATCAGAACACAAATTTAATGTAAAAATGATCACTACGTCAATCATAGGTCCTCACAACTGCCATCAGAAACCTTAACCATAAATTTGTTCGGAAATGGATTAAAAGTTTGTAACAAACCATTGTCAAAACCCTCACATCTGCCATCACCCCAAAATTTAGTATTAAAGAGATATCAATTTTTATGATTTTAATATTGAATTTCATAACCCGTGTGTATACTTAATCAATATTCGTATGCAACCCAAAAGCAATGTCTTCAACCAACGTTTTAGCGGCTCGTCAAAATACCTCTACTGCATTCAAATACTATTTTAAAAGTTAAATATGATACATGCTTTAATGTGTCTGCTTGCGTGCCAGTATTGATAGGTGAACATGAACTTGCATTTGTCATACATTACAATATATGTGAATAAAGTAAATATACAGTGTCACTTCATATGTGAGAAGCAATAATGTTAATGTATCAAGTAATTATGTCATGCTGAACATTGCTAAGACCAAGTTATAACAAGTACAATTTATTTTGAAGACATTCACACTACTGCTGCATTGGGTTTTCAAGCAAGAGTTATTAACAGTCAATTAAAAAATTACTGATCCAATATGGTTCCATTTGTTTGAAAATTCTCTCTCTCTCTCTCTCTCTCTCTCTCTCTCTCTCTCTCTCTCTCTCTATTTTGACCTGCATGTGCGTAATAGAAACTTCGATAGAGAAAGTGATATACAAATAAACGAAAAGAAAAGAAAGAATCATATACTCAGAAGCAATGGTAAGTCAAATGCAAGAAGGACTTGGATGAAATGTGAATTATTCAAGTATTTGAAATACCTCATGTTTAGTTGTCATTTGGGTTGGCCTGTACCCACTCATTATATATTCTGTTTTTAAGTCAAATTTACCTTTTTGAATCTCAATCACAATATTTATGTATTAATCAATACAAATGAAAACTGAACCTTATAAAATGAAGAAGAATACAAAATTACAGAAATATTAAGAATGTATGCAATAGATGCAACTGCAGTTTGCAGCACACTCCTGGAAGATGTGATGAGTTAATACCCTTTGTCAAAATACAGATTTGTTAGTAGATCTTGACACGATTGTAAATGTATGTGCATTTTATCCGTGGTATAAATACAATAGCTGCAATTTACGTACACTGCATTTTTGATATACGACTTATTGTATCAATTTATTCGTTACATAGGAAAATCGACATCGCCTCGTTTCTTTTTAAATGAAATGTGTATATATCTTGTGGTATTACAAATGTACATCGTATGTATGAAATACATATTCTCTCTTTCGCTCGCGCATGAAAATGATTAACATAATCATCAAAACAAATAGCACGTATTTGGCCATTTAGTTCAGAAAAATATTTGTCTACGTTCACAACATTGAGTTCAATCAATTAAAGTGAAATCCTTTACAATGATGAGCTCAAAACCTATCAATCCTTAACTTAAAATTAGGACAAAGTCATGAGAAAACAATGTCACTTAATGTGTTAATAATATAACGAGTTACGTGCGATATCAATGATTAATTCGATTAAAGTAAAAGAACGATTACATCGATGACAGTAAAGCAATATTTTGAATATGCTTATCTTACACATGAATTTGTACTGTTGGTCGTGAACAGAATGTTTCAGTAAATGTTACATTCAACTGTGTTATTTTGTTTTAGCGAGCAAATGTCTGAAACATTACAGTAATGACATTAGCAGGTTTCGTAAATTGTGAGAACAAATATACGTACTCGGCAGTGGGTCAGTTTGTGTTCCATAGAGTATCAATTTCCAAGTATAAAGATGACCTGTATTCATATGAAATATATATATATATATATATATATATATATATATATATATATATATATATATATATATATATATATGACATAATGACTTAATTTACATTTAATATCGTTGTTCTAATACATAGGTGGGACTTTCTAAATATAAAATCGCCGCAAAATATTTATCATGTGTCATGCTGTTCAACTTGTACATCTGAACTTTTATGAACAGAAGAAAAGAAAAAACATTCTAGTAAAAACCATTTACGTGTGAATAATAATAATAATAATAATAATAATAATAATAATAATAATAATAATAATAATAATAATATAAATATTAATACTAATAATTGATAATAATATAATATCGACATAATAATAGGAATACTAATAACGAGAAGACGATGTAGGCGCAGAAACAAGAAACAGGATATGATGATAATGATTTTGTTAAATTTGAATGTTGGCCTGAAGATAAATCGTCCTCATCATGTATTACGAAAACATTGTTATGCATATATACACAAACGAGTGCATGCATGGATGGATGGATGATTTACCCGATAACGCCGCAACAACCATGTTAAGGGTCCACTGTCCTTTCGGAGCTTCTCCCCAGTGATGTACAGTCATAAATGTCCAAGTGCGGCTCCCAGGATTATTATAATCCAGATATCGCTTAGTCATCAGAAAACTCTTAGTGCCAGAAGGTGATGTCAGGGTTAACTCAACGTAGCCAATACCAGTAGCATGGAAATATATCTGTTGAGATCAATGTGTTGAATTTTGACATGCATTACTTTAAACCACCTTTATATTCTAAGTCAATTTGGATTTTGTATTACAATGTTTATCAAAATCCGTATACAATACACTATTTACCATATATTTCAATGTATATATCAAAGCTAAATAAATCGTTATATTGGCACCATAAAGAAATAATAATAATAATAATAACAACAACAATAATAATGGTATTATTATGATTAATAACACACATGACAAAAGAAGAATATGAAAAAGAAGACTAAGAAAAATATAAACAAAATAATAGAAAATGACAGAATTTAAATTCAATTTTATATTTACATCTAATAGTACATACCCAGGTTGATCATTAATGAGGAACTAATATTGACCAAAAACTAGTGTTAAATGGACTGAGATTAACACACACACACACACACACACACACACACACACACACACACACATATATATATATATATATATATATATATATATATATATATATATATATATATATATATATATCACCCGACACGTCCATTGAATAAGCTTACAAGCCTAGAATTGTTGATATTGTTAAGGCCTTCAACCCTTAACAATGTATACTGTCGTATGATGCAATATACCTCATGTCACTACCAAACCCTTAACAATGTATACGTTTATCAAAATTATATTTTTGATTGTCGGGACTTACCTGTACCTGGACATGTTCTATATAATGAATTGAACAATCACTACCAATTGTAATTGAATTAGAAACTCCTGATGCACCAACGTATCTGCAATGAAATGGAACACTTGATGATTCTTTCCGACCTAATCATTTACATTACTAACGAAAATCATTTTGTCTGTAATTACATATATTATACTATAAAATGTCATACAATTAAAAACATATCTTTTCATAAAAAAGATCATTTAAATTTAAAAGAAGAACGATTGCTTTACAATTTCATATACTGGACTCGACTTTCATAATACAAAAAATGACCCTCGTTTTGTATTTTATATAAAAGGTAGAATTTAAAGTATGTCTATTTGTTTGAGTAGGTAGCTCCACTAAACACAAACAGTCGTCTATTGTGTCGTTGTAGGCACTAAAATAGAATACTATATCCTGCATTTCGAGGTACAATTTCAATTAGACATATTATTATAATTATATATATATATATATATATATATATATATATATATATATATATGTATATATATATATATATATATATATATATATATATATATATATATATATATATATATATATATATATATATATATAACATTATTATTCTTTCTCAATAATTGTATCTGTGTTTTGTTACTGACCTTTTCTAAAGTTAGGTTAATAATGTGCATGACATGTGATATATATTGAGTCATAACACTTAGTTTCATCTGACAAAGTGTATTTTGTAAGCAAATATGAATTCCTGGTAACAACGGTCAAGACTTACGAATAGGGACTGCTCGTGGAAGATTGGAATGAAACTTGGCTCGGAACCTGTGTCCATGTAGATGCATATTTGACCATATCCTCAGCATCCATTAGACCAAATCCCAATCTGGGGTGGACTATCCGAAGATATATATATATATATATATATATATATATATATATATATATATATATATATATATATATATATATATATATACATTAAAAAAAATATTGCATTTAAAGTGTTGATATAAAGCAAACTTTGATATACCAATATTATCGTGAACAAATTGTGATCCGCCTTTGGCGCAATAATAGTCATTTATAAACATTCTCGCAACCGTTTGCTCTTCATTCTAGATCAATGATGAATATCCACACATTAATCATCAGTGACATGAAAATAACAATAAAATAGAGTTAATATTAACCGTTTTCTAAATGAATTTAACATCGTACACAATTTCATCGCAATCTCCTCTGCTTGCTGACACTCCCTTCTCCTTTTTAATTGATAATGGAAAAACTACGCAGAAATTTGCACGTGACTGGCTGAGCGTTAATGTGAATAGCGTAACTAATTATGTGTTTATAGTACTCTACTTTCTTCATTAAAACCGTCTTTCATGTTTAAACCATAAGTGTGTATTATATTAATTTAATATTTGTAAAGGGCACTATAAACTCAGAAAAGATAATCAACTTATCAATATGTAAAAGTGATTATGAATAGCCACAAAATTATAGAACTGCAGTTTTCAGCGGACACTCTCGGCAGCGATGCGATTAGATGCGATGCATTCACTCAGGCAATACACAGTTGCCTGTAGTAAATCTGAACTCCGTTCAATGGACACACACACACACACACACACACACACACACACACACACACACACACATATATATATATATATATATATATATATATATATATATATATATATATATATATATATATATTTGAATGTTATATAATATATATATATATGTATATATATATATTATATAACATTCAAATATATATATATATATATATATATATATATTTGAATGTTATATAATACAATATATGTATAATATGCACGACGTATGACTACGAGTGATGTAAATCAATATAATCTTGAACATCTAAATGTAAATATATTTCCAATAATTCCAAAAAAGTGTAACTGTAAAAGTAACCAATCTGTTCATGTAGTTTATGTACGAAATCTTACCGTATTTCTTAGCACCGTTCAACTGCCAGCTGTAGTTGCTGTCCTCTAGTGAGTACTTCTTGGACGTAAGAACAATTAGGTGTTGAACATCCCTCCAGTTTAAATTTGGACTGTAATAAAAATGAAATAATGTTCAGAGTTTAGAAAATTTCTTATTTCCCTGCATTGTGCTAAACCTTCCATGATACCAATGCTTATTAAATTTGTTACCACATCAATTTTCACAAACAATAAATTGCTTGCGCCCATTTAGGGTCATGTCTGTGTATGGGGATACATGTAATAGAATATTTAAAATAATTGACTAAGGTTGAAATCTTCAAGGATTCTAAAGAAATATGAAAACAGGTTTCAATCTTATATCATTTATTTCTTCAGGAACCTAATTTGAACATTAGCAATTGTAGGCAGCTGACACTTTTTAATGATATAGCGGTCTCAGAATAAGATTGCAATAATATGCCCAGTCCAAATTAATCACCTTATATGGCATACATCAACACCTGTAGACCTATAAGAACAAAAACAACACTCTCCAAATTTTAAATACCCTACTTTGTAGAAAATTAATAACGTTTAGCAATTTACAACATGCATGTATTCTAATACAGTGTATAATCTCCTTCACATCATTATGCTGAATCACCTGTAAGCTATACTTTACTACTTAAAATTTTCAAAACTAATGGAGACCTACACTTTCTAAAAGTGACAAACATGGTATACAATTATAAACTTACTTTGCTTGTAATGATAGTGCGATGATGCCAGATGCAACTGGGGTTGAGAACGATGTTCCCTGGAGATCATTTGCACAACTTCCTGAGTAGGCGGTAGAATACTAGGAGATACAAAAACACATCCTTAATGCAGTGCAAAGATATTGTACTCGATATTTATATCAACGAGCCTATTGAATAATATCACCAAATGTTATAGATCTATATATATATATATATATATATATATATATATATATATATATAATCGAGGAGATAGTGAATGAATTGTTATTAGCGACTCAACTGAGGCAATTCTTTGATTTAAAAAAACCTCAATTCCTTGATTGTCCATATGAATGTTTTAAAGCACGTAATGCGACTCAACTGAGGCAATTCATTGAGAAAAAAACCCCCAAACAACACAAAACAATTCCTTGATTGTCTATATTAACGTTTTAATGCACGGAATGGAAAGTTTACTATTCCTCAAGGATTCTTATACGATGAGATAAAGAATAGAATATACTGGAGAAAAATTGTTGTAATAGTATATGTAACAGGACCTGTTTTACACGGAAGAATACGCAGGGCTGACAAGGGTGAGCAGGGCAACTGGGGACATATCATCGAATTCCAGGACCATAATTTTATAAAAGAAACATTTTGTCTGAACAACAAATAGGAGAGACCCGGGTGTTTCATACCCGATGACCTGTGATCGCTCTCTACGGTCCTGATAATTCGAAGGAGACATTTCATATTGACTTTCTGTTCCCAAATCACATTGAATAATTATGATTTTTCAAATTAACAATAAGGAAACAAAGAAAATAAATAAAACATACAAGCGAGATAGATGTTGAACCATTATTTAAGTTCCATATCAGAAAATGAAATATTGGAAATAAGAATATGAGTTAAATGTTAAGCAGGTAGAATCCGGTATTGTTTATATGCTTTCCAAACGTCGACGATATGCGAACATTTTGACTTATTAGCTGACCTTGTTGTGGGCGAGCTTTACATTTTAATCAACACGAATATTCTGGAACTACTAATTTCTTTCCTAGTTCCAGCTTTTATATCCACATCTTTACTGTATATATTGCCATCTGCTATCTCCGTCCGTCCGTCCGTCAATCTGTTAAATTGTAAATTTCTATTCCACCAACACATATTGAGTGGGTGGAGTGAAGGTGGGGTGGTGTTGTCATATTTGATGTGACTGTATATAAGAATGAATATAGATGGAAACATCAGTTTGTAAATCTGGAAGCATCTGAATAGCAATAAGCGATTGGAATCAAAGGATATATTTTCAAAGGTAATAGGGATTCAAGCTTATAACCTGGTCTTCAGCTATTTCGATTGTCGGAGGGTGAGCAGAGTTTGTATGGTAATTCATACGGATACACAAACTGAAATAACAGTGACAAATCCTAAACTACAGTTCCAGAGTAGATGTTTCAGGCGGTGTGAGTGAGTGGTGGGTTGGAAAAGTAAATGTACAAATACTTGTGATCCCTTTTGACTGTCATCTTAACACTGTAGCCACTATTCCTCTACTTACCAGGTAGCGGCTTGTATTCGTTCCACCGTACGTTGTCGCCATTGCAGCTGCACATACTTCAGAGTAAAAGGCGGGTATGCCAGTTGAATCAAGACTGGTCACTCCGATCGTATATATGCTATTTACGAAGCCATCTGCATTACAGTTGTCATCCTCCTGGCCATTTCCAGCTGCCCAGGTGAAAATGGAACCTTTACCTGAGCGGCCCTAAGCGAAAGGTAAATTGATAAAAGTCATACAATGTGTAATTTATTAAAGGCCTAGGTATCTCAGACACAAGTTTGTGATATAAAAAGAGCCATTTATGGATGAATCAATCAAAGCAGGTAAGCAATTTAACGTGTGAAATGTAAGCGTTTACCTTGTTTTTCAGTGAATAAAAGCGAGTATGTTGAACCTGTGTCATAAGAGGAAATAGCTGAAGAAGAAAATGAAAAGCAGTCGAATGGGAAGTCACGAAATGCATGAACAAAACGTAAAAGAGAAATTGATAGAAAAACAGTCCAGAGAAATTTGGGGAAATTTGAAAAGAAACAATACCATGAAACCAAATCAACTGGTCCAATATCTAACTATCACAAAATAACGGCGATTTACCTCTTTAAAGGACATAGATCGAAAATGCCTTGCAGAAGAAAAATACATTCTGAAAAGATGGACAGAGTCCTGCGCAAAACGTTACCACCACCGAGTCACAATTGATACAGAGGTTCTGAACGTTCCCCCTCCCCCAACGCAACAAACAACGACATCAACGACATCCACCCTATCCTACGTGAAGAAGTAGAAGCTGCATTGAGATCGCTGAGAAAGAGGAAGTCAGCAGGAGTTTAAAATATCCCAACAGAACTGGTCCAAGCTAAGGGAGAAGCAATGATTAGCACCATAAACCATCTGCAACAAGATCTGGCAAGCAGGAGTATAACCATCGCCGTGGATCCAATCATTGATCATCACCCTCCCAAAGAACGACAACTTGCAACCGTGTCAACAATACCACCGTGCAATCAGCCTTATAAACCATCCAAACAACATATTTTGATGTTACTGCTGAACAGACTAAAGCCACAGGCTGAAAAGATCATTGCTGGTGATCAGGCAGGTTTCAGAGCAGGGCACATTACATCAGAACAGATCTTCAACGTCAGGATATTGTGTGAGAAATACCTCGAACACCAGCAAGACCTGTTCCACGTGTTCGTCGATTTCAAGAAGGCATTTTACTTGTCATGCAGCCTTGTGGGCGCCCATGAGACTGTACAACATCAATGCGAACCTAATCATAGTAATATAGCACCTCTATAACAAAGCCACCAGTGCAGTATACTTCAATGGCAGCATAGGCGACTGGTTCAAAACAACAGAGTCAGACAAGGCTGTCTGCTCTCGCCTAGTTTGCAGCATCTTTCTAGAGAGAATCATGGCTGACGCACTTTATAAGCATGAAGAGACAGGCAGCATCAGATGCAGAACAATCACCAACTTACGTTTTGCTGACGACATTGACGGACTTGCAGGAAATGATAAAAAACTATCTAGGTTAGTAGAACCTCGTGAAAAGACGTCTGCAGCCTATGACATGAAGATCAGTGCCAAGAAGACCATAATGATGAACAATAACACAAAAGGCACCAGCACTGACACCAGGATCCAAGGTACGAAGCTAGAAACAGTCCACAGCTTAATGTATTTGAGGGCAATTGTAGCATATGAAGGATCAAAGCCTGAATTACTCTCAAGGATTGCACAGAGAACAGCGGTGCTAACAAAATTGAAGCCATCTGGAATGACAAGAATATCGCACTCAGTTTAAATATTAGACTGATGCACTCACAAGTGATATCCATCTTTTGCTATGCCTGCGAATGATAGACCATAACAGTTGACTTAGAGAACAGGATACAGGCCGCCATATATGAGATGTTTCTGAAAGATCCTCGGCATCACATATACAACCGCGTCACGAAGGACGAAATGCGTCCAATGATCAGACAAGCCATTGGGCCTCACCTCACCAAGATATCCTGATCACAGTGAGAACACGTAAACTGCGGTGTTATGTGCATGTCTTAAGATCATCAGGACATACGAAGATAATTCTGCTAGGCACTGTACAAGGATGAAAAATGGTAGGTAGACAGAGAAAGAGGTGGGAAGATAACAGTCAAGAGTGGCGAGGCTTGATATTGAGCAACTCACTGAGAAACATAGAAGATGGAGACGAATGGAGGAAGCTGGTTGAGCCGTATGCATCATTTCCTCTTCTGTCACTCCACTTCGCATGCATACTAGTAGCAGAGTTATTTTTTATGTTCAAAATGTCAGCAGGGAACAAAAGTGTGCAGGATTTTAAATAAAGGTAGTGCATCAGGTAGCATGAGGTGCATTACTATACTAAACACAGACAAAACTACATTTGTCTTGTTGCAAGTGGCCGAAAAGAACAAGTTGATTACGGCGAAAGGTATATCGAGTATGTCAGTGCGAGACGTTTGTTCCCACACAGTAACAAACAAGTTCTTTCCCCTGATTCTAATAAAAAAAAATCTTGTATGGTGTTGTGTTTGTTACCTATCACCTTTTCTTCACAATTTGTTAAATTTGTAATTCATGCTTGAGGAAAAATGAATTAGGCGTTTGGCGTTTTAAACAAAATCCTTTATGTACGTAACCAGGTTCGTGTTTTAGATGATTTACATTGTAGAGTGTCTCTTGAACTTAAAACCAAAAACATGGAGTTAAATGTACTCCAAATGTATAGCATTTCTGCTTTGAATTTGTCAAGCTTGACATGACTCTCTAAATCTTTCTTAATTTCTCTGGATGTTTAAAAAAATAGTATAAGATTTCAATTGCAAAATACTCTCACTCTCTAACTGTCTGTCTGGCTGTCTGCTCTCTGTCTGTCTGTGTCTGTCTGTATGTCTCTGTCTCTCTCTCTCTGTCTCTCTCTCTCTCTGTCTCTCTCTCTCTGTCTCTCTCTCTCTCTCTCTCTCTCTCTCTCTCTCTCTCTCTCTCTCTCTCTTAACTGTTTGATACTACTTATGGTATTGATATATACTGTTATCCCCTGCGGCAAAAGCGGCGATTTTAACACAAGACGAATGCATTTCTAAAACTTATAAATGTTATATTGTGTAATAATTTAAAATAAACGTTAGAAAATCATTCCCGATATTTTTAAGTCGAAAATTATCGAATATTTCAAGTTGTAGAAAGGTTTCATGCCGTGTGTGCGATACGTAAATTGTAGATGTGTGATTCGAATTCTGGCATAGAGAATAATACACTGAACATCTAATTCGAACGCTGTATCAGCCGTAAAAGATTCATTAGGTATAACTTTATAAAAACATTTAAATCACTAGTTTTGCCAGTTCCATTTGGAGATATTACATATTTAAATGCATAGGACACATGTTTGCGAAGATATTAATAGGTATTCATGCTAAGTCTCTCATAACTACATTTAAAGGTCTATACGTTTCTTCATTTTCACTCTTTCTCATAAGAGACAGAATTTTATCAAGCATCCATTATCTTGAAGAGCTTGTTGTTCTTCTTCGTCCGTCGATTTGACGAGGACCTTTCTAGTCATCCGAGGTTTGGAGAAGCTGGTTCTGTTCTGACCGTGCGCACGTGGCTGGTGAGGCCAACCCTTGCACCGAATGTTTGTTTGCATAAGGGAGAGTGGATGAGTGGGGCACCTCCAGAGAGTTTGGCGGCAAGTGCTTTTCGGGTTTGCCTCTTCAGCTCTGCAGCTGCTGTCCTGCTACATTCGCAAAACTTGGAGCCTTTGTGCACAGAGAAACGTAAAATGACTAGTTCGCTTGCTTTTTACTCCCAGGAATAATGGTTTATGTTGCAGGCGTTAAATGCAGCTTTCAAATTGTCTTTGAAGCGTTTCTTCTGACCTCGCTGGGATAGTTATCCTTGCTCTAGCTCGCCATAGAAGAGGCTCTTAGGCAGCCGGTGGTCTGGCATGAATACAACATGTCTCGCCCAGCATAGCTGGCTCTGCATTAGGAAGGGGTTCATGCCGGGGAGACCTCCTCAGTGTCTAGAACCTTGTCCTACCACTTGATGTTGAGAATTGTATTGGTGTGAAAGTGGCTCAGCATCCTGACGTTGCATTGGTACACCGTTCACGTTTCGCATGCGCAAAATAGAATTTGGATCAGAACTTCCCTGTAGATGTTTAGCTTGGTCTGGATGCTGATGCCTCTTCTGTGACATATATTGGAATACAATCTGCCGAATGTTGCGCTGCCTCTGGCAATGCGAAGGTTCATCTTGTGGTCAATAGTGATACTCTGTGACAGTGTGCTGCCAGGGTAGGTGAAGCCGTTCACTAAGTTGAGTGTTTGGCGGTTGACGGTGATGTTGGGCTCAACATGGGGCTTTAGAGCGGCCTGCTGATGCAGGACTTCAGTCTTCTTGGTACTGATGGTGAGACCAAAACTTGTGCAGCAGATGGAGAACTTGTCAACGCTGCAATACAGGTCGGATTATAAGCCAGCATTGAGGATGCAGTTATCAGCAAAAACCAGATCTCGGATGGTGTCTGTCATGACCTTGGTTTTCGCTTGAAGCCTCCGGGGATTTAATAGTTTTCCATTTTTACGGAACCTGATGCCGACTCCAACCTCTCCGTCTCTGAAAGCATTTGTCAGCATGGCAGAGAACAAAAGACTGAACATTGTCGGTGCCAGAATACAGCCCTGTCTGACGCCATTGGTTGCCTGGAATGGCTCAGATGCCTCTCCCGTGCCCAGGACTGTGCCTGCATGCCATCGTGGAAAGGATGCACTATTGATTTACAAACATCTTGAGCATCCGTTCATGACCATTATCTTTCACAAGCCTCCTCTGTGACAGTATCAAAGGCCTTTGTGAAGTAAAAGTAGTTGGAGAAAATGTCGGTGTCTTGCTCTATAAATTTCTCTTGTAGCTTCCTCGCAAAAAACATCATGTCGATGGCCCACGTTCTTTTCGGAATCCGCATTGGCTTTCTGGCAGTTGTCACTGGTCAAGGTGTATAGTGAGGTGACCCAGTAGGATTCTGGCGAGTATCTTTCTAGCAATTCAGAGTAAGAATATACCCCGGTGGTTGTCACAAGCCTGGTGGTTCATATTGTGCTTATACAGGTGGATTATGGAAGCGTCATTGAAATCCTGGGGGATCGTGTCTTGCTGCTACATCAGTAAAAAGCAGTTAGTGGGGCCTATCAGGGATGTGTCCACTTCCTTGTATATTTCAGCTTGGATAGAGTCTGAATACGGTGTTTTGCCATTGGAGAGCAGACGTATCGCTTTCTGTGTGTCTATATAGGTTGGAGGGTCACCCAGAGATTCATTGATGGGTAATTGGGGTAAACGATTGATGGCTTCATCAGTAATGGATAAAGGGCGATTCAGGATGCTGTCAAAGTCTTCACCTCATCGTTGACGAATCTTTTCTATGTCAGTAATTAGTGTGTTCCCGTCTGCTCTGAGATGAGGGGATGATCCAGATGATGTAGGTCATTACACTTCTTTCAGTGCATTGTAGAAGTTCTTCATGTCATGCTGGTCTGCATAGCACTGGATATCTTCAACTCTGTAGCTCAGCCATTTGTCTCGCATCTGACGGATCTTCTGATGTACACGTCTTCGTATGTTGTTGTACCATCTTTCCTGGAGGTGGACTTTGGGTTATTGAGGTGGGTTTGAAGGAGACGGTGTTTCTCATCTGCCAACTTTAGGCTGTATTGATTATCAGCGGTTCATACTCGGCCCTAGTCTGGTCAAAATAATACCATTGCTGTTACAGTGACCCACCCGCTGATTTCCAGGCACTCCATCCCAAGGCAAGTTTATCAAAGCCGATTCTTGTATTGAAATCGCCAAGAATGGTGAGCGTATAAGCCATTGGAACGTCCGCAACGACGGAGTGAAGATCCTCAAATAACTTTACCTTCAATTCATCTGGGTGGGTTGTTCATGGTTGGATCATAGCAACTGATGATTCTAAGGTAATGTCTTCCCGTCAAGTGGATGAGTTTCATGGTCATGAGTCTATGGTTTACTCTCTTGGGATGTCCAGCCAATTTGTCAATCAGTGCTGTCTTCACTGCAGAGCCGACATCAGCCTCACGGCGCTCGTCACTTCCTCGCTGGTTCCAAGAGAAAGTGTATTCGGAGCCCCTTTCACAGAGATCGCCTTCTGCTGCAAGCCGGGTCTCGCAATGCCGCAATGTCCACGTTGTATCTGGCGAGCTCCTTTTCTATTAAGTTGGCTCTCCTCTAGAGTCTTTCTGCATAGTCTCTGTCCCGTAAGGTGTGCACATTCCATGCGCCAAGTTTGAGAGGAACATTTCTGAATTTCTTTTCTGTATTTTGAAAGCTGGAGTAGGTTCAATACCGGCCGCGGTATGCTGATATTGACGTTTATAGCATGCAATGTTTGGGGCACATTTTCTAGCCTATTCCTCGTGCCATGGTGGTCAGTAGTGCATTTATGAAGAGGTCTGCTCAGTCGTTCAAGGGCCTGTCGGACTGCACTGCTGATCCATGTCAGTGGTGAACGACCCTGATGGCATGAGCAGCCTGTTTGCAGGTTTGCTGCTACGGCTGACAGTGTACCCACACCTGCCGCTTCGTCACTTCCCTGTCGCCACAGAATGTTAGCGGGTGATAAAATGGGGTGTGTCGATGACAAGAATAACTTCCTCGGTGAATTTGCTTTAAGTGAGGAAGCATTGGGCAATTTGTCGAGCTCACTCTCTCGACCACAATCATCTGGGCGAGCAGCACAACAACGTCTAGACGGCCGGAGACAGAGTTGAGTGCAAGGGATGACCATGACGTCCTACTTGTCTCGTCGAACTCTCAGCGCTCCACTACGCTTTGCTCGAAATAGCCTTTCTGCCCGTTGACCAGCTGTTGGTTCCTCCGCGCAGGCTAGGTAGGCAAAACTTAAATCACCGAGGGTTTAAGACCCGTCGACTACCCAAAGTCTGGTTTACCGACCTGTCGAATCCATTTTCCGGGATGTGGCTGCTACGCATACCACAGCTTCTTGGAGCCACATGTGAGAGCTGAGCGCCAAGTGGAGATCAAAGGGTGGGCGAGCTACCCTCGATTGAGTACGACTGCTTAGCCTGTCAGCTGTATTATCCCCTCCCAGGAAACCCCATACAGTCCTGTTGATCTTAAAGATACGTACATTTACAAAAATAACTTTCATGTCACCCTAATGTTTTATATTGTTTAGTGGCTTTGATGGAGTCAATATATATTGTTTCATTTCTACTCATCAAGTAACCACCTGTTCCTTGACGAGCAATTCCTTCAAAAACAAGCCGCCTTGTATTAATTAAATGCTCGCCATTGAAAATCTATAAGTTGGTGGTTTATTTTTTTTACTATGTATGAACTATTCCTACATACATCACAAAATTAGTATCTCTTTTGTGCATGATTTCTTAAAAGGAGACAAAGCCAATGTATCATCGTGATTTTCTAAATTGTTTTAGATAGATGATAGCTTGAAAACAATGCTTACCATTTTAAAATCGTCAACATTGTCTTAAATTACAATATACAGTGTATATTAACTGGACATATTAAACTGCATATAATACTAAACATATTTTTGGCAATAAAGGTATCGTGATTATACGTCGACAAGGACTTATGAATGTTTATAATAACAAGAATTATCAGACATTCTATGATTCCATCATTAATGGTTACACTGTTTAAACATGTAGGTATTAATTACCGACGTTATGCCGCTTAGTAGTGCCGCCTTAACAAGACTCCCAGTATCAGAGTAACCACTTCCGTCTGCAGGACCCCAGCTGTTGCTGTAGATGCCCACGATAGAGCGCCGGTGACTTAGCGATTGAGATTCCATGAAGTCTGTGGTTCCACTCGATGCCAAAAGTCGGACACCTGGTAATGGAGATAAGTGTGAAAGTACTGCAACCTCCACGATTAATGAAATAGTTTCTTACAAAACTCCGCTCGTTAAGAATCTGATTCCATCTCTGCAATGTCTCGAATTAATGCAAGGATTTAATCTCCGAAAGCAATGAAATAGTTTGTTTCAAACTAGTTTGTCGCGATGTATTTCAGAAGTTCTGAGGGTATCTACGACAATGAATATAGAATAGCTATTACCGTTTTGGGGACATTATACAATAATTATATGTAAAAAGTTGTTTAGAAATATATTATTTTTAACGACTATATGATTCAAATATAGGTCTCGCTTTTTGTGCCATCAAAATGTGTATTCTTGTATCGTGGCATTCCTGTAAACTGTTGCCTTTGTCCTTCATTACTCAAATTTGGATATGTCATGTCTACTAAGTTGACAAGGTAAAAATATTTTCTTTGCTAAATGCAACAAAGTTTAAACGGAATTCAAAAATAGCATAATATAATGACCACTTATGTTGTGTTAGCTCACTGATAACTAGTTATGTAGACTTATCAATACTTGATAAATAAAAATATTGTTCGAGCACATCATGTTACCACTGACCACATTTAGGCAATAAATCAGTATCTATATCTAAAATTGACTTAAATATTATATAATTTTGTATAAGGAACCTAGGGTACAACGCCGATTCCAAAATGACAACAATGTCTTTTGTTAGATAAACACAAATATTGAGAGAACTAGTTAGAAAGATTGGGAATAAAAGTCTACTGTTAAATGCGTTTGGTGTCGATTACATTAAATCAGATCTTATTATTAAAAAGACCGTTCATTCAAAATTGCATATCTTTTGCGGACACTGCTCAAAGCATATAAATGAGAAGTAAAATACAATCAACCACGACCTTTACCATGCGACGGAAAACATATGTCTTTGGATATTACTTGTAGGTGTTTGTCAAAAAATGTTTAATTATGTTATACATACAAGTACGATTTTGTATATGTTTGCTAAACTAATGTCACCGTTTTATGGTGGAAGCATTTAATTGAATAATTTAATTATATTTTGCTTACTTTCTGATGGTGGCGGGCCAGCGGTCTCGTAAGGCTCTGGCTGGTTGAGTATTTCGGAGCGTTGGAGACATATTGCAGTCTTCTCCAGTTGCGTTCTCACTTTTCACTGCTTATCTTTGACATCGTCATTGTTTTCATTTATAAATTAACCAGCAGATCAAGCAAATATAGATTCAACAAATGCAAAATTGACATGTATGAGTAACTTACCAATAACGTTTGCACGGTAAGCAACCCCTACAACGCACTCATTGTTATTGACCTCTGCAGCAATTAATCCACTAACCTGGGTACCGTGACTGCAAGAAGATTGAAATATACAAATGCTGACATTCAACACGGCCCTTCTCGAACAATAGTATAGAGCCTTGTGAAATCAAATCGTCATTTATCTTAACCACTAGGATCTATCCACATATTATTATTCTATCAAACATCGACATTATTCAATGACGATTTGTATATGAAATTAAATGGTTTGAGAAAGAAAACATTTATCTCGTACTCGTCTATTGACATTGATTTAGAAGTTTGTATTAGTCATTGGCACAATTGTTATCAATATTTCAATATTAGTATCAGACGTTTAGGCAATATATATATATATATATATATATATATATATATATATATATATATATATATATATATATAGTTTGTTTTCTTTTATATTGATAAAAAATATGCTTTTCGTTTACTTAATATATGTTAAGAATGATGATTGTTTCAACTATAGTTAATTGTTTATCGGAACATTTACGATATTTGATCAGAAAAAGATAAATTATATTTCTTAAAATTAAATCAGAATGGTCCTCGTTCAGTCCTATTAACACAAGTGAAATCATCTGAACGACTGACGGAGTGGGTGTTCTCTTATAATTGTCGGAAGAAAAGAAAACGATTTATATGATGCAGGATAACATACTCGTTCCCGTCAGCTGGATCTGGGTTTGTGTCATTGTCTACATAGTCGTAATGGTATCCGCTGTACTGAAATAATGTAAAACCGTTGCCGATTAACAAGTAATTCAATAACATTCTTTCAGACATATAAATTGAATCATGAACATTGCGTAAGCATGAGAGCACTTATATTCAATGAATAGATTGGATGTAAGAGCTTTTACCTGTTATATTTTCTACACTACATAATATAATCGTCATTGAACCAAACGCTGTCATACCAACAAAATTTCGCAACTTAATAGAAATATATGTCACTTCAAAATTGAACAAGTGAAAGAATAAAGCTCAATACCAAATGCACATTAAATAAGGACAAGAAATAATGTTGACAGTTACAATTAAGTTAGTGGTATATTTTGTAACTTCGTTCTTTTATATATGGTCAGATTATATCATTACCTATTAGCATATAGGTAGACTATTTAATTTACGCTAAATTAGCATTAAAGCTTGCTTAGTCCAATTAAGTAATGCAAGTTTCTTGCCATGAAAGCTAGAAGACGTTCGAAAAATGTAAACATGCTGCCTAAAATCAATTAGAATGTGGTTTCGGAAATTTGACATAAATTTCGAACATTTTCAGAAGAACAATGTACCCTTCTATACAAAGATATTTGGTTTTATTTACGAGACGCGTTCAGAAAAATCTATCTTAAGACTTTAGCTTTTATCTTAGCAATGAGAAAAATTAAATAACGATATTAAGAATCAGTACCTAGAGTGAACAGAAGACAACGTGCCTACAAAGTTAAGGACAACAAACACTAATATGTACATATATACGCATGTGTACAAACTATCACAGCATTATTTTCTTTTTGGAACTCTGCGTACTCCGTATCTATTAAATTGTCGAGTAATTACTCTTTTCTCAACCAACCATATTGGCATCTAGATCGGTGTGAGTTATCTCGACTCCGTCGTCTACAACTGCAATTGTGATTCCACTACCGTTGTAACCCAGATTCCATGCCTCCTGGATCTTCATGGATGGGGCAATAGCTCCATTCTAAAAACAAAACATTTTCGATTATTACATCTTATCAGCAATCAATATCAGCCCCCTGCCATTCATTATCCACGCCTAACAGTATCTTGTCTCCATTCAAACCTAAAGCTTAACTATCGCATGTCATGATGTTCCAAACATCACGATTGGTCAGTGGTCTCTATCTGGATTCAGTCGATAGCATCTAGAAGTCCAAAACTGAATGGAGCAGATTGAGATCGTGTTCATGCCTTGCATGTCCGTCACAGTTCACACCAGGCGAAAACAGTACTTTATTTACGGTTTGCTT
Organism: Unio pictorum; assembly: GCA_030141615.1. Lineage (NCBI taxonomy): Eukaryota > Metazoa > Mollusca > Bivalvia > Unionida > Unionidae > Unio > Unio pictorum. The sequence goes on along the minus strand of JARLTB010000220.1, from coordinate 1,051,962 downwards.
TTGCATTTAGTCAATAAATATTTTAAAACAAAGAAAAATCGACCGTAATAACAAATAACAGTCATGAATCTCTTTCAGAAAAGGAAAATGTACCCCCTAATTTCACTTATCGCTCTGCAATTGTGGTACTGGCAGATGTTTTAATAATAATAATAATAATAATAATAATAATAATAATAATAATGAGGGCTTTGCATAGCGCTTAATTTTTAATAAATACCCTGAATCTGTCCTTCTTCCCTCCGTCTGATCATAAAGACATCTCTCCTTACCCACATTACGGAAATTCGCCAAAGGTTTTATACAGGTTGGCTTATATGGTGAGGATATGATTTATGGTCCATTCTCCTGGAGTCACTGGGATGGAACCAAGGCCAAATATACAAGACCTAAAATTATGTTGTTGGATATTTCTAAAACAAAACCATATATATGGATTTGTTTGAGTAACTCCCCCACCCCGGGTTACAATCCGTAAAGGGATCGAGGTCAAAGTCAGTGGTGAGGACGATGTGATACAAGCATGGGATTTACAGTGATGAGCAATAAATAGAGGTCTGGTTTTTCTTCCTGTTTGCATGTTACTATTCCAAGTGTTTGCCATAAAGGTATCGCTATATGGTATCTTACAATTTCCCTGATATTATTATTATCATTTTATTATTATTATTATTATTATTATTATTATTATTATTATTATTATTGTTTTTATTATCGCTTTTATTATAATTATTGTTATTATTATCATTAATATTATTATTATTATTATTATTATTATTATTATTATTCCTTCTTGTTAAGAATGAAATGAATCAGCACAAAAACGAGAAGGTGTGAATCTTTTAATATAAAAATGTTGTTATTTATGTGCGTGAAATTAATAAAATGAATTGCAAGATAATATTTAAGTACTAATCTCAATGGCACATGTATCACAGTATCCATTTTATTGAAATGAGACAAATGAGAAATGATTCATGAAGGCATTAGTTTTTAACATAATTTTTTACCTTGATAGTTAATTTAAATCCAAAGTGTTAACGTTTTGTAATATCAATACATGTTTCTAAATTAAAGCAAACAAACAAAGTTAAAATTCGTGATTCATGTGTTCATATTTTGGGATAATGTTTTTCTAATATTGTAAAATGATAGGTCTGCAGAAAGCTTAAATCGGTTGCATATACTTACTAGGTACCATAAGTTTGACCATTGTGTATCTGCTGTCTTTTTTACACGTACATTGTACTCTTGTTGTTCTACCTTATTCACCTAAAATAAAAGGAATTCGAAAGAATCTGAAAGTTGTATGGTGTATTTTTTACAGCACAAATGCGTATTCCATACTAACTGAAAAAATCGTGGATTACAAGGAACATTTAATTTCATCTGAAAAAAATATTCGTTCAAGATACAGTTACGATCTATTTTGAAAGGTGAAAGTAATACATTCCTTGGAAAGAAGTACAACTGAAGGTTTTGGTAGAAAAGCAAGGACTTCAGAGCCAATAAACCAAGACGATCGAGACTTTTTTTTCTCCCGCTACTGGCTGACTAAATTGCGACACACCATCTGCTTTGCAATTTCCCGCGTTAACCTTTTTGATGCAATGTTTTGCTTTCAGACAAGCAAAAGACTTAATACGGATCCTAACATAACTGGTGGGACGTGCAAGTGACCAGGTATAAAAATGTTTACTTTAGATGGCATAGAGAACGAGAAAACTATATTCATACTATTTTGTATATTGAATTTCTTCAAAATGTACTTTATTTGTTCTGCAAATTCGAATTACATTGGATGAAGCTTGATTAAACATTTAGAACTTGTACTGTAATTTCGACTACATTCAAAGTGCATTACCATTTTGCACTCAAAACTAAATGGCGATATTCCATATCGTCTTTTTAATAATTAGAATTGAAAGAGTTCATATATTTACCCCATTATGATTCCAAGCATTCAATGACAGAACAGAAACACATATGCCGCCTAGTCAAGACACGTCTATCCCTAATCAAAATACAGACAGATATATTTTGTGCGGAATTGACACAGGTAATAAATCCACGTCCAGTGGAACTGGGTAAACAGGACAAAAAAATTAAGCAAAAATATCCGTTCATTCCGGACCAACAAGAAAAGCTGTTCAATCCACATTCGTTCACGGTTTGACTCTAAATTTTAATTGTAGATGCGATAATTTTTTTTTAAAAGTGATGTCGAGCGGGACTTCGTTCAACTTTCTCTGGATGGAGTTACGTGGGCACTAACATTGTTGCTCTACACTGATGAAGCTTCTATTGTGAATTTACTTTTGAATACAGAATACATTAAATTGCTTTGTTTCTTGTAGCCTTTTGTTGTAATAATTAGGCCTTAAGTAGAATAAAATAAATTGGTATATTATAAAAATGGTAGCTGGAGTTGTATGGGAAACTATTGAATCGATTTGCTGGATGGATATTATATTGCACTCCAGAAAATCATGCAGTATCCATCCGAAAAGAAATTAATTCATATTTTCCCATATAAATGCAGTAACCTCTACTTCTGTGAAACTGGATCTCTCTTCGTTAAAATTATTAGATTTTCTAAATTATTATTCTGGGCTGTCGTACTAAAATCCTTATCGCTTTTCGTTGATGTCGTTTATATAGATAATGATGTTCACATACCTAGATATCAATCGGTACTCTTAGGTTAATGTATTTGTATGGGAAATTGTGAAAGAGTTTTTTGTCTGAGTAATACTGCAATTCCACGGTCGTGCAATATATTAGTCCGAAAAAAAATGAGTTCATATTTTCGCATAAAATGCGGCAATCCTTTAATTATGTACCCATTTTGTTTTTCTAACTAAGGCCAAAAAGTAAAATGAATACACGACCAGAAACAAAATCATTGAATATATGAAGTATTCCAAATTAAATACACGACCGTAGATACATCAAAGCACACAAACAATAGTAATGCGTACATAGCAACGCACAAAGACCTTTAAATTTGGTCGCGCGCTCAACATTACGTTAAACATATTTTTATTTTCTTCTGCTTAAAAGTTTAAGTTAGAATAAATGATTGAATACCCTTTGAAAAAACTTTTCCAGTTGGTCTGGAATGCATTGATTTTATTTCTTTTTTGATCCAATTCAAGTTTGTTTTTTCTACTTGTGATGGCCTGGACATTTTTATATAGCCGTGTGAATCGGTATGTCGCACATGTGATTTCAGCAGTGGGATCAACCGCATCTCTGTTTCAGTTGTCATTGATTGATTGAAATCAAGTGTGAATTATATTAAATATTCTAATTGAAATAATATTCTTTTTAAAACGCTATCGAATATCATTCATTTCCATTTGAATGCAGTAAAGATAGCGTAATTTAAATTGGAAATGTAATCGAAATTATATACCATTTCGTGGTGTGTATCAAGTTTCGGAATGCATTACATGGGGAATATGATCCGGATTTGCAGAACTTACTAAGAAAGAACATTCTGAGGACCTTCAAGATGCATAAATGTAAGTATATGTATTGTCATTCTTTTATCAGCTAAAGAAGACACACGTGTGTGTGTGTGTGTGTGTGTGTGTGTGTGTGTGTGTGTGTGTGTGTGTGTGTGTGACCCACTTCCAAATACTTAAACGTTTCATAAGAAGTCTACGTGACTTATTAATTAGCAATACAAATATACGATAACTATGAAGTTAACCTAGGGCTTGCAGAAACATGTCCACTCACAACATATGATAATTTACACTCCTAAACATGTCCACTCACAACATATGATAATTTACACTTCTAAACATGTCCACTCACAACATATGATAATTTACACTTCTAAACATATCCACTCACAACATATGATAATTTACACTCCCAAACATGTCCACTCACAACATATGATAATTTACACTCCTAAACATGTCCACTCACAACATATGATAATTTACACTCCCAAACATGTCCACTCACAACATATGATAATTTACACTCCCAAACATGTCCACGCACAACATATGCTAATTTACACTCCAAAAGCAAGTTTTTATTCTCAAATATTCTTTACAATTCTATCCTTAAATCATAGAAATCAGGTAGGCTAAGGTAACAATACAGTAGGTTGTGAATATAGACAGTGAATGCAATCTTGGGAGACCCCCATTGCATTTTATCTACATATATACAGATATACAGGTAAAGGAACAATGTGATTCAAATTCGGTAATTATATAAATTTTAAATAGTATGATAATACGTGATTTATTGTGGGATTTTTCAAATTATTTAATTATCAAGCTAATTCTTACTTCTATATCACAAACAATTATGTTATATTATAAGTATCTTAATTTGTCTTTATTGTCAATCTGTAAAGACGTGTTGTGCTTCACGAAACATGAAACCTCAACAACGTTTCACGTTTAAAATCGGAATTCCCTTTATCATCCGTCATTTTTGATTGACAGTCTTATTTAACTTGTCAATATTGTCGCTGTTTTGTTTTAGAAATATATTTAACTTAAACATCAGATCTATATCTCTTTGGGCTTCTCTTTCATTTATTTCGACATTTGTTCTTTAATTTGGAAACATTTGGTCTATATTTTCTAAGTTATTTAAAGTAAAATAATATTAATTTTAGCATATAAATACACTAAATTGCAGACGTGCGTATTACGCAGCTAATAAGAACTATATTCGGAATTTGTTGCTCACATGACGGAGACAAAATTGCATTGTCGGCCCTTTCTATTGCAACCTGTGGTACACTAAGCTAGATGTGAGACGACTAACACACCAACTTGATATGCATTCCCACGTCCACTTCCGGTTTGTTTTCGCGACTTCAAAGAAATGGCTGAACGATGTTCCGATCGTAAGTGTTTGATTCATTGCCGTTTGTTTTGGAGGGAGAGTAGGGTGTAGCGTCATTTGCACTTAATAATCTTTATACATGACATTTAATATTTGTATAGTTTAACTCCCGCCGATATATTTCTAAATAAATGTGACAAATGCGATAATTATTTCAAGCAATACAATTTTTCATAACACGTCAGTTAGATATATGTATATATACCTTATCATTAAATTCATAATTTTATCATTTCTAGCTTATTGTAATAAGATAACATCGATAATAAATCTAAGATGCAGCCTTTGTTATATTTGGATTATTAAAATTCTTTTTCTCCTTTGTCATGACGATAAAACAGAAGAACATTGAACTAGGATTAATCTAACCAGAAACAGATAAAATATGCGATGCCTTTTTTACTTTAATTTGTAAATACATTCCGAACAGCTGATATTTGATATATATATATATATATATATATATATATATATTCGTTTACGTAGGTAAGATATGTATTGTTGAACTATGCATCTCTAAAATATCAAAATACTTTTTTTGGGTTTTTCTGATCGCTGTTACTGTTATTTCATTCATTATTTTAAATCATGATAAACACAAATCGAACCACAAAATCTTGGCTGAGTCAAAATTAACTACAATGACAGTGACGATGCTGCGAGTCATATCAGGCATTATTTGTTCATCAAGCGATTTGTCATACCCGTTCATTCCTAATCGATCATTGCATGTTTTACGTTATACCAGTTTTCATTATAAATTAACCTGCTTGGATCAGCACAAAGATGGGTATCTCTAGTAAATGCGGAAAAACGTATCTGCTAGCATTATAAACTAACTACGTTGTCAACTATTTATTCAAATTGTGTATGCTTAGTGGATACAAATTTGTGTATTTGTCATCGGATTTATTTTGAATTGTTTTCTTATTGTTAGAAACTGGGGGTCATTAATTGACGGAGCGGTTAGTAAAGCCATTCACGACTCCCGCTAGAAGTGAAAAGTTTACCTCAAATATCCAAAGACTTCCATACAACTTAAGCTGTAAATTAGAAATCCCGACGTGTCCGTTTTATACATAAATTTTACTCTAATCAATGCAGGACCACAGATAAAACAACTTGAAAAATATATATAAACCACACTTATGCATGGTTTCTCTTCATCAGGTTTCCGTACGGCCAGCAGTTCACACCGTGGGAACTATACACTGTTCTCCGAATACAGAAAACTATTTCAACTCCGCCATCTTAGGCTAGTTATTTTATGCTTTCCAGGCACATTTCGCCACAAAACTGCAACACAATTTGCCACCATGGCGACATAATCGGTATCTGCAGAATCCCTTCTTATTTATTTCTTTGTGTAATTTACCGGTTTACTACCGTAAATACTACCACTGCAGTCACACCACCAATGAACACCACTAGATTTAAATAAGGACTAGGTTACTTAGGAACATTCATTCGGTATGTTACTCAAGGTCATTCATACGGTATGTTACTCAAGGACATTCGTTCAGGTATGACCTCAATTCACTACTAGTGAATCATGGCATCTTGGAAACTCCGTGACGTTTGCTCCTAATACTTGGCTAATTATTGACGGGCTAAGGATATTGCCATTGTACCAAATTCCAAAAATCATACAAGTAATCACACTAATCTAAGAATTCCTAAGAACGAGGTGCTATCAAATACGCATACTCCAAATTTATTACAGTATATTACCTTCCTTGGCGCCATCAGCTTTTTCACTGTATTCGTATCTTGCTCAATTGATCTAGTACCTTTAGGTTTTGACATGTCCGTCACCAAATATAGACAGTCCTGATCCGAGATAGTCAGCTGAAATTTACAATGGAGTAGTAATAACTAGACAGCTATATTGATGGATGGATAGATGGCAACACGACGAATGGATTGTAGTGTGTGTGAGTGTGTGTGTGTGTGTGTGTGTGTTTGTGTGTGTGACTTATCGTAAAGAAGATATACACATAGATGTCATGTTGCCTAAACGTACATATAATTACATTCGTATAATTATGACGTGTTCAGTCGATTCAAAATAAACCTCCACTTTAAATCGAAGACAAATTATACGAGTCATGGAATATATTGTAATATTTGACCCAATAGGTGTTTACAAATTCAAAGACCAAGGAGTATTAGTTTACTTTATAAGACATGAAACATATTCCGATTTGATAAAACATAATGAAACCAAATAATGAGTCAATTGTTTTACCGCATCGTATCTTTGATAATACAATACGATTAAGGATTTAAGCTAAACATTCTCGACTGAAAAGAGATAAATAGTCATTGATCACGCTAGTATGATATTATTTTACACTTCCTTATTCACGATTGACAGAAATGGGATGGGCTGGGGCCGGTCGGTCTTGAGTTTCTGTTAATTATACATGTATAAAATCATGGTGTGTGTGTGTGTGTGTGTGTGTGTGTGTGTGTGTGTGTGTGTGAAAGTGGGATCGGTGTTGTTTAATGGGGGGGGGGGAGATGAGATTCATCATTCGTCTATCGCATCACAATGTGGTTTCGAGATTAAAAAAATGTAGTCGTAGAAGAGATGACATTATTTAAGCCCCGTCTCCAAGCGTCTTCTCTTTAGAAATTATTTAAATAGACGGCACCAGAACGCGTAACATGTGACTAGTTTAACTTTATTTCTTCTTCTAAATGAATTCAGATAATTCATTATATCGTTTTATCTTTAAACCACTTTGGTTCCCAAGAGATCGGCAAAGTAAACTAAATAACATGAAATGTTCGACGACGTTCTAGCTTCAATTCTGAAATTATTTCTACTATTCATTAATTGATATGTTCGTACTATTTAATCAATTGTACATATTTATTTAAAGCAAGACTGTGCTTATCTGTATTTCCCTATATAAATAAAACAATTACTTAATCCAAACACTGAAACGTTTAATATTCATAATGTCACTATTGATTTCAGGAAACTAGCATTAATAATACAAATGAGTTACGCAATTAAAATAGGTATGTCATTTAAGTCGATCTTTCGCTAAATATAATTTACTGCTTTAATTATTGATATAAAGTTTAACAATCTTGAAAACAAATGTACGAAATAATTGTACAATGGCAAACAACTCGACAATTTCTAAACAAAAGTAATTGGAGTCATCGAAAGAGATATTGATTGTTGAAGATGTTTGTGTCCTATCAACGTTTGTTCATGCTCGTGAACAGTTATGAATTTGGCACCGACGCCATTAGTGGTACATATTTTTGTCATGTTGATATATATTTTCATATATATTTAATTATGCCAATTTTCAGTAGTAATTCGGAAATGGAACATCAAATACATGAATTAAAATAAACTTTTAAATCAAAGATTATGCAAATCTCCATTGTCAGTTATAAAGTCGACATACTTAAAGGAAAATAAAACGCTTTGTCCCTATGTCTTTATGTGTTCAACCTTTTTATTTGAAGGAATCGTACGTGTCTTTGAAGCAATGCATGATTTTCAGTCATTCCCATAAAAATCATATTTGGAGATAACATAACATGTGACCAATACGTAACGAGATACCATTAGATGTGACCGAGGCTATTTATATTTATATATACAAATTTCTCTGCGTTTCTTTGCGTGTGCAAACATATTAAAATAATTCAACGAACACAAAAGTAGACGGGACAAATAAGCCTATATAAAGACAAACAAACAAACATCGAAAAAGCGGAAGAATAATGACTCTTTTGTTACAAACCTTTTCTATTGTGAACTTTTCAGAAAGTGCCCACTCTGCGATGATATCGTCGTTGCTCTCGTTATCGCACCACACTACAAACTGATTCGTGTAATGGTGAATTTGATCATCACAGTATATATAAAAACAGGTCAGCGTGGAAATAACTCCAAAATAAAGCAAACATGTGATCATTTGGCAAATATATTAAATATAAACTAATTCACAACACTTTGAGTCTTCAAATATATTTTTTATAACGAACTACTTTCAACTTGTTAAGAAATTGTCTTACTTTCTTTCACAAGAGTATATTATTGCGCATAGATCTGGCATGTGTACACCTACTTATTGTCTGCGCATACAAGATCCCATTCAAGGTAACCTCTTGAAAAATTTTGATTAGTTGATTAGGTGGTTGTTTATTGGAATTTCAGCACATAATGTGAAATAATGCCAAGACAATGAAAGAATAGTTGCATAGGACCGATCAATCCAATTGCAACATTAACCTAATTTCCACATAAAAGAATTATACTCAACTAGTTATTGAGTTCCCGAGGGAAAAAAATCCCCTTGGCAAACTACCTTAAAGTGGGCCAGTCTTTACCAAAGCGGGTGTTGATAGTGCATGGATGATGAACCTAATGACCAGGCTAGATAGGAATCTACTTCTAAGATCGCTATATAACTACGCGCAGCCATGCGACGCAGACGTTTTCGGGAAGAACATTCAACCTGGCATTTACTTGTTATCCCACAATGCCTTATGACAGCTGACTAGTAAAGAATGCTGTACTGGGATTGTTAACGTTATAACCTCAATATAATAACCTTAGTCACACATTTTGTCAAACAAAAAACAGAAACATATACTGTCGAAATGATAGAACCTGTAGAAATGACCAGGTTGAAATTAAAAACTCTTACTCTTCCAACAAGTTATTATATTTACAATTTTATTTCCATACTTAAGAATCTTGAGTACAAGAATGACCATAAGAAAAGAAATCATTCTCTCTTCCATGGTAACAGAGGACACACGCACAGACACATTGATGTCGCGTTGGATTCTACAACAACCACCCCTCAATTATTTTGTCTTTGCATATATAAAAAGCACTTTTTGTCCCTCTGACAATATTTATAGTTGTGGACCTACCAAAGACCTGAACTTTTGGACCTGATTTAAAAATGGTGAAGGTGGGGATGTCTTTAAATACACACACACACACACACACACACACACACACACACACACACACATACATACATACATACATACATACATACATACATACATACATCTATCTATATATATATATATATATATATATCTATCTATCTATATATATATATATATATATATATATATATATATATATATATATATATATATATATATATATATATATATAGTTTAACATATTTTGAAATGGACATGTTGACACTGTGCTGACCTGAATATTTTCAATTCAGAAATGTGATTGACTTTTCACCCTTTTCTAAAAAAAGTACGTTAAAACCTTTACGCGATGCTACTGCATTGCAAGTGATTTCCCCGCAAAAGATAATATTATCTGACTTAGCAGATAAATACACAAAAAGCACCGTGAGTATAAATTTAATCATATTATGCAATTCATAACATATTAGGAACAACATATTAGTAGTAGTAGTGGTAGTAATTATTTTTGAAATAATAATATCAATAATTATAATAATAATATCAATAATAATAATCATAATGTTAATGTTAATGTTATTATTATTATTATTATTATTATTATTATTATTATTATTGTTGTTTACATATTTATTTCTCTTTCTGCTGTTCATGTTCCTGCAGTCTGGTCACATAAAATTTCAAATATCGCCGTGCATGACTGAATATTTCAGTGCGATTTACGTTCTGATTTACAAATTTACAAAAAAAACTATTCTTTTACTAGGAAGTTGAAATCATTATTTAAGCAGAGCAAGTTCTGACACGTTAAAAATTATCTACTAATGGATTAATTGTATGTATGTATGTATGTATGTATGTATGTATGTATGTATGTATGTATGTATGTATGTATGTATGTATGTATGTATGTATGTATGTATGTATGTATGTATGTATGTATGTATGTATGTATGTATGTATGTATGTATGTATGAATGCATGCATGCATGCATGCATGCATGCATGCATGCATGTATGTATGTATGTATGTATGTATGTATGTATGTATGTATGTATGTATGTATGTATGTAATTAATATTATTTAAAAATGCGCATTAATGGTACGAATGGGTTTTAATAACTGAATTCTAATATATTTTATAAACAACATGATTGACAAACTTGATTGCACAAATCGTCATTCTAGTTTTATGTTAATTCAGGACAAATACATTTTATTGTTTAGTCTTTTGTGTACTCGGAAGAGATTTATCGGTAGGTGATCTTGACAGACTAATCAAGTATGGCTCAACAGTTTGAACAATCGTTATGATTGCTACTTAAATAGACATAGGTAAACTGCGAGCGAGTCAGCCATTGCAACAATAACACTGGTAAAAAATCGGCTGCCCAAGGAACCAGTTATTGGTTTCTTTTTCGTTTAGATAAATGAGTAAGTTGCGAATTCTTATTGCATTAAAATCAAATCTACATTAAATGTATATTTATTGTAGGAAAATTTTGTAAATATGGAACAGAATTATTTTCTTACCTAATTCACTTTGTCGCACACGTCGAACAAGACATAATTTATGAACATCAGACTATTTCACAGGATCTAATTAGGGCGCTGTAATTATTCCTAATATAAAAGGTACTTTGAAAACGTATCCCACAATTAAAAGGGCAGTATACTTTATCAAGAATAGCTGTAATGTTTGTTATTACCATTAGTACTTATTATTATTATTATTGTTATTATTATTATTATTATTATGTTGTTGTTGTTGTTGTGTTGTTGTTATTGTTATTGTTGTTTCGTTGGTATTGTTATTGTTGCAATATTAGGAAATCTGCATGGGGAGTAGTTTATTTCGATAAAATTATTCATAATCCCTTGAATCATACTGACGCTACCGAGAATTATTTTCAATATACAATTGGCAATCCTTTAAGTATCGATATCACCGCGTAGTATTAATCAGCAGTAATCTGCTACACAATAAATAATCACATATATTCTGTTGATTAAGATCATAAAAATAATCTTGAATCGAATGCAGTTTTAAGCTAGTGAGAAATAAAATGGACATCTTGCAACTGTTGAAAAGGATCAGTCGCTGAGAAAGTATATTAAATGGTCTAACGTTCCTATATAACGATTCAGATAGAGTGAACAAAATTCATCAAGTTGTTTTGAAAATATGAGCAATGCAAATATAAGCAATGAAAACCTTAATTAAACTCTGGGAGCACTTATTGCTATATCAGTGTGACCCAATGATTAATGGAGCAAACATATTTGTCGCGAACGGATTCGGTCTTGTATTGATTCACTCCAAGTGTGTAGGAAACCCATCCAAGTCTTTAGAAAAAATGACAAGAATTTGAAGAGGGTTTAGGAAATCGATGCAAATACAACAATTCTATAGAAACCGTCACTCCTGACAGCATATATATATATATATATATATATATATATATATATATATATATATATATATATATATATATATATATATATATATATATATATATATATATATATATATATATATATATAAATATATATATATATATATATATATATACATATATATATGCATATATATATATGCATATATATATATATGCATATATATATATATATATATATATATATATATATATATATATATATATATATATATATATATATACAACATTACACTGAATACAAAAGGTACAAGAGTAAAAACAGAAGTAAGTACCGGTATATATCAATTTCTTGCACACCCCGTTCCCCAATGATATCAGAGGAGACGATATCATTTGAGCTAAAATGAGAGTATTTAGAAAAAACATGCAGTAGTGTGTATGTAGTAAAACACCTGTACATGTTCATCTCTAAACATGTTTTGGCCTACAACCGTAAAACTTAAAGCTGTCCACTACATGTTCCCCCACCCCACCCCGAACCCTAACCCCCAAAATAATTATGCGAGCGACTCAGCACATGTATGATACATATTGAAGTTCACAACAGCAAATGAAGATCATATGCAAGATTGCAGTCTTATTTGAGAAAAAAAAGGTCTCAAATTACCAACTTCTTGGAGATTAATTGATTTTCTTGCAACCTCTGGCAAAGGTTGTTTTGTTTCACCATTGAATAACATGGCATTAAAAGAATTTGGTCTGTATATTCTGTATCTGGGCCTTGTGTATTAACTTAAACTTTCCTTGCATGAACAGTTACTCTGCTGATGTTCAATAATTGTGTCCAGTTTCATAAGTACACTGAGCTGGAAATCTGTAACATATTTATGATACCATAAGCATCCGTTTTGAAAGATCAGAATCATTACTATCAACTCATTGCAAAGGTCCTTACAGTGAATATGGGTTTAACAATGAAAATATTTACAAAATGAAATACATGCTTTTTGTACAATTTATTATGAAAATAAATAAAACTTACCTTCACTGGAATCCTGTACTTTTTATACTACCTAGACTGTTTCACTGCATGTGTCTGTAAAGTTTGCATTCCTAAGTAAGGAAAATAAAAAGTAATATGGAATGCGGAACAGAGTAGACGCTTCAAAGGAAAAAAGATTCCATTGTAAATATTGTTTATATGAAAAATTATGTCTTGTACAGTATGTTTTATAACCTATAATTTAACTAATTACACATCTCACTATGTTCAGAAATATCAGTGTCTAATCTATAAAAAAGTATGTTTTCATGTCATAATTTTCCATTTGCCAAAGAATTTCATGTTTCAATGTAAATGATCATGGTATTGAACACTAACATTTATAATTGCTACAAGATGACAAGACTATTATCAATTGAAGTAACAACACACAATGAGTCTGATGTGCATTCAAACACAAACGTTTTTAAATGCTTTTTTTAAACGAGCTTTTAGTTTACTGCAGTAAATTACCAAACATTTTGTAACACAAAAAACAGTTCTATTATCTTATATTTTAATTATCATGTATACATTGTATAACTGATTTGTATTTAGAGAGAAGTAAATGAAATAAGAGGTTGTACACAAGTCAAAATCTGTATTATTTGTTTCATCATTCTCATTTACATTATATCAACCTTATTATTTACTACTTGAAGAGAAACTGGAAGAGAAATCTGTATTCTCTGATCCAGATTGGATGGGGATTTCAATAGTGTTGTCCTTCTGGATGCAGCTAAATAGACAAAAGTAATCACTAGTCATTATTTGCAGTAAAAAAAGGACAGATAAATCTTCATTTATATTCTCTGCTTCACAGTGTATTGAGAAGGCAATAAGATAAATCTTTATATTCTCCGCTCCAGAGTGGGTGGGGATGGCAATGAGAGATATTTTTATATTATCCGATCCGATAAAGTTAACCACAACATTGATACAGCGTTTTAAAAACGTTATATGCTATCTTTTTAAAAATTATTATATTTCTTGTTCATACAGTTAGGATCAGTGCATATACAAACCATTTGTAATTACTATATCTTTTAGATCGGAGAGACTATTTGAGATTATATTCATATTGCCAACATTCTATTTTCATAAGAAACCAAAATACAACCATATGAAAACGTTGTGAGAACGTTGTGCATTAGCTGGTTAGGTACATACGAGATTACGTACTATATAATATGTTAGGCAAGACCAAGATTGCAAATCAAAAGATACAAGACTTTGAGAACACAGAATAATTCAAAAACATGATTTAAAACGGGGTTCTTCAGCAGTGCATAACTTAGCTAGATGAATGTATGTCGAGCACAAAATTTCAGAAACGAATTCACATTGTAATTGTATTGTCAATTAAATGCATGCTAAATGACAACCGCACTGCTGGTAAAACGTGTTTAGAAATATCATCATGTGTTTGACGTTGCCTAGAAACCTAAATATGGAACAGGAGTTGGTAAATAGTGCAGTGAGACATACTTCAAATAACCGTTATGCGAAAACGCAATTAGACCTCATATTGTATGATAAATTGAATGAGAGTGGTGTTGGTCCGCTCTTACAAAATCATGACTCAATAATAGTGTTGGCATTGAACTTTTAGCTCAGTATTACTTATGCATCCGCTTTCAGTTTCCTTTCATTTCTTTTTGGGCCTGCATTATTGATGCCACGGCACTCCTTTATTATTCCGTACTGTTACATTAGTTGACAATGAACAATAGTAACAGAAGTTTAACATGCAACCTTGACTCTTATAAAGAAATCAGTGTATTGTTTCATCAAGATCCTTACATATTGGAAAATATCTCTTTACAGATAAAATGAACTGAAGTCGTTGAAAATTCGTTATAACTAAGGTATAATCTTTGCTTTAACGATGAAATCACTCGAGCGTTTGAGAGCGACTTCGTCATCTATACACTCTGAAATCCGACTTGAATTTCAACGTTCCATTTAACCTAAATAAAGGAGTTCCTATCTATCATTGATGTAGGTCATATATACTTGTGAAAAGCGAAACAAATTATAATTGGGAAAATTAACCGAAAGATCAGAAAAGCAGGCCTGAAAACTGCAGATTATTGTGTGTATTTAAGTTTCCTTAACTCCGCCTAGGACGGTCCTAAGCCCGGCTGCAAAAGGAGGAAGGTTGGGCGTGGGGCTAACAACCCCGCCCCGGAAAAAACAACTTGCTACAGAAACGCCAAAAAGTAAACCAACAGGAACAACGGTCCTGGGAGAAGATGGATCTCCAGCTGAAAGATGTATGACGCCAGATGGTGAAAACCAGAGTCATCTGGAAGCCGTCAGGCCGACGACCATCGTCTCCACCAGGACCACCACTACCATCGGTGCATGGAACGTGCGTACCATGTACGAGACCGGAAAGTCAGCGCAAGTTGCCGCAGAGATGAGAAGATACAACCTCACCATCCTGGGAATCAGCGAGGCAAGATGGACTGGTTCCGGGCAGAAACGATTGGCTTCCGGCGAGTTACTGCTGTACTCGGGACACGAGCAGGACGACGCTGCACACACCCAAGGCGTGGCACTGATGCTGTCCAAGTCAGCGCAGGGAGCACTCCTTGGATGGGAAGCACACGGCCCAAGGATAATGACAGCCTCCTTCAGTACCAAAAAGAAGAGGATCAACATAGACATTATCCAGTGCTACGCCCGACAAACGACAGTGAGGAAGAAGAGAAGGATGATTTCTACGACAGGCTGCTAACCATCATCCAAGACCGACCACAGAGAAACATCATCATCGTCATGGGTGACTTCAACGCTAAGATCGGCAGCGACAACAGAGGCTACGAGGAGATCATGGGGCAGCATGGGCTTGGCGAGATGAATGACAACGGAGAGAGATTTGCCGACCTGTGTGCCACAAGCAACCTGGTCATCGGAGGAAGTGTTTTCAACCACAGAAGGATACACAAGGCAACTTGGGTGTCACCAGACCTGCGGACGGAAAACCAAATAGACCACGTGTGCATCGTGAGGACGTTTCGCCGCTCCCTTCGGGATGTCCGCGTTAAGCGAGCAGCAGACGTTGCCTCAGACCATCATCTACTCGTTGCCTGGATGAAGCTGAAGCTCAAGAGAAACTGGACAGGAGGCTCCAATCAACGCCGTCGTTACAACACCACGGCGTTGAGTGATAACAACAAACAGGAGAAATTCAAGATCACCCTCTCCAACAAGTTCCAGGTTCTAGAAGAGCTGCTTGAAGAAGAGACCATAGAAGACAGATGGAAAAGAGTGAAAGAGGCACTCACATCAATATGCCAAGAAGTACTGGGCCCCAAAACATACACGCACAAAGAATGGATTTAAACAGAGACACTGAGGAAGATTCAAGAAAGAAGAGAGAAGAAGACTGCCGTAAAGAACAGTAGGACAAGAACAGCAGAAGCAAAAGCAAACGACGAGTGCGCGGAAGCCAACAGAAGCGTCAAGCGCAGCATCAAGAAAGATAAGAAGAGCTACGTAGAGATGCTGGCAACAGAAGCAGAAGAAGCAGCTCACCATGGCAACACCAGAGACCTGTATGCCACCATCAAGAAACTTTCAGGAAAGTTTGCCAAGCCAGAAAGACCAGTCAAGGACAGGAATGGAAGAGCGATCCCAGACGAGGAAGGACAGAAGAACAGATGGGTTGAGCATTTCCAGGAACTGCTAAATAGACCAGCGCCTGCAAACCCACCAAACGTACCGCCAGCGGAAAGTGACCTGCCAATAGAGTGCGGTGCACCGACCAAAGAGGAGATTCGCTGCGCCATCAAGCAATTGAAGAGCGGCAAGTCTGCAGGACCCGACAGCATTCCGGCAGAGGCGCTGAAGGCGGACGTGGAAACCAGTGTGGAGCTCCTCTACCCGCTCTTCGGCACGATATGGGAAGACGAAGAAGTACCAGCAGACTGGAGAGAAGGCTACCTCGTCAAACTACCTAAGAAAGGTGACCTCAGTGACTGCTCCAACTACAGGGGGATTACGCTGTTGTCCATCCCGGGGAAGGTGTTTAACCGCATCTTACTGAACAGGATGAAAGAGGCAGTTGACCCGCATCTCCGTGACAAACAAGCTGGCTTCCGAAAGGAAAGGTCGTGCACGGACCAGATAGCGACACTGCGCATCATCTTGGAACAGTCTCTGGAGTGGAATTCGCCACTCTACGTGAATTTTCTCGACTATGAGAAAGCGTTCGACAGCGTTGACAGGCAGACCCTCTGGAAACTACTAAGGCACTATGGAGTCCCGGAAAAGATCACCAACATCATCAGGAAGTCCTATGAAAGAATGACTTGTAGGATCGTCCACGGCAGGAAATTCACTGATGCCTTTGCAGTAAACACAGGGGTGAGACAAGGATGCCTTCTATCACCATTCCTCTTCCTGCTGGCCATCGACTGGGTCATGAAGACATCGACAGACCAAAAAAGAAACGGCATCCAGTGGACGCTGTGGAAACAGCTGGAAGACCTAGATTTCGCTGATGACCTGGCTCTCCTCTCGCATACCCAACATCAGATGCAGGAAAAGACCAGCATTGTTGCGGACAACTCAGCCAGCCTGGGCCTCCACATCAACAGAGGAAAGAGCAAGGTTTTCAAGACAAATGCATCCAGCAATACACCCATCACAGTGGAAGGAGATGCGCTGGAGGAGGTGGATAGCTTCACCTACCTTGGCAGCATCCTGGACAAGCAGGGAGGAACGGATGCAGACGTTAAGACACGCATCGTCAAAGCAAGGGCAGCTTTCGATCAGCTGAAGAACATATGGATATCAAGGCAGCTTAACATCACCACCAAGATCAGGGTCTTCAACACCATCGTGAAGCCGATATTGCTGTACGGAGCAGAGACCTGGAGAACCACCGCTACCACCATGAAGAAAATCCAGGTCTTCATCAACACCTGCCTCAGGAAGATCCTAAAGATCCGCTGGCCAGAAAGAATTAGAAACGACGAACTGTGGCAGAGAACGAAGCAACAGCCCGTTGAGGATGACATCCTTCAGAGACGCTGGCGATGGATTGGCCACACCCTCCGCAAACCTGCTCCCAACATCACCAGGCAAGCCCTCACATGGAACCCTCAAGGAAAGAGGAAGAGAGGAAGACCCAGAAACACCTGGCGCCGTGATTAGGATGCAGACGCAAACAAGATGGGCAAGACGTGGGGACAGCTGGAGAGACTCGCCCAGAACCGAGACGCCTGGAGGGAGCTGGTTGGCGGCCTATGTCCCAAATGGGGCCACAGGCCGAGATGAGATGAGAGAGATTTAAGTTTCCTTACATTGTACATTTGTTAGGGTCCATTCGATATATTTTTTTTTTTTAATAATTAAACAATTTATATATGGAAGTAATATATTTGCGGTTCATTATTTCCGATTGCTTAAAACCGAACCACATTTGCTCAAGATGGCGCCAATATTCGATTTTATGGTACTTTTTAAATTTAGAGACAATTTTTAAAACCCGATGTTATTCTCTACCGTAAAACCCCCAAATCATTTATCCAGGTATAAGCAGTTTCACAACTTAAAAAATAAAAATAAAAACGCAATGAGCTGCAATGAATGAAAAATTGATAATTTGGTAATCAACACTGATCGGGGTAACAAGTGAACGTGTTGCGTGCGTCAGAAAAATTCGGAAAGCTAACTTTAAGTCTACAACCATAGCAAACTTCCAGGTCAAGCTTGACATTTGAATAATGAATGCTTAAAAGAATCTGTGTTTACATGGAACGTGATGAGTGGAAGTTCAGACTTACAAAGGTACGGCTAAAATGATGAAACATATATTACATATTGTCCAAAAAATGAGATGAAATCAAGTACCAGAACTAACGAGCACAAAGACTAATAGTCAAACACCTCTTTCAACAGAAATTTGAACAGTCATGAGAGGAACCATGCCGTTTTTGTCTCGTCCTTGAGGACTTAACTTTCGATATCAATCAAAATACCGAATGGCAAAAAATGATGATTACGAATAGATTTTAAATATATTTCGAAGACCGCTTAGGCGGCCTATTGGTTAGAGCGTCCACCTCAGATGCTTGAGATCGCGGATTCAAACCTCGGCCGAGTCATAACAAAGATTTATAAACATGGCGTTAAAAGCTTCATCGCTTGGCGCTCAGAATTAACAGAGAAAAGTTAGGACTGGTCGGACTAGTGTCAGGATAATGTGACTTATTAGGACATCATGTTACGTGCCTGCGGCACTATGCTCCAGTGCTAGACAATCACAAAATGGCGAGCTTTTGTCAGAGGCGTAACTGGAGGGGGGGGGGCAGAGGGGTACAAATGTATCCGGGTTAGATGAGGCGACAGCATGGGCTTTGAAATAGGTTCTATGTGGAATTGTGATGAAAATAATGAGTTTCAGAGTTGGGGAGGGGGGGGGGGGGGGCCGCGTGAAAATGAATCTTTTCCCCAGGCTCTAAACACTCAAGCTACGCCCCTGGCTTTTGTTTTGAAATAACCAAATTCATTGGGAACGGGCTTGCAATCATCTGTTGATACCTTTATGCCCATAATAAGCTATGGTGGGGGGGGGGAGAGGTGACGGATAGGAGGGGTACCTGGGTGGAAGAATGGATCATTGACTCCACCCTTATTATCCTTAATGATGGTGCTAAGACCAGACTTAGTCCGGTCGACGACACCCTGTCCGCTATTGACCTTACCCAAGGCACACCCAGACTTGCACAAGTGGCTATATGGGAGGTGGAGCAATCTGACCCCGTGGGGAGCGACCACTTGCGAACTCAATGATAAAATACCCAGGTGGAACTACTCAAAAGCTGATTGGGAAACTTTTCAGGAAATACTCAATAATGTTAGCCCGTCAGATATAGAATCCAAAGATATTGACATTTACTATGATAACCTACTTAAGGCCATAACTCAAGCTGCCACCAACTCTATCCCCAAAACTAGTGGAAAACCAAGACAACTTAGTGTGCTATGGTGGACAGAAGAAATTAAACGAACTAGACAGGATAAAATTAGAGCTTTAAATAAATTTAAAAGATCAAATATTACTACTCACTTCCAAGAATACAAAAATTTTGATAACAAGCTCAAATATCTAATACAGTAGTCTAACAAAAAAACTTGGCAAAAATACTGCAACACTATTAAGTTTAGAACTAACTCTAAACAAGTGTGGGATAAAATCAGGGCCATAAAGGCAAAGAACATAAATGGCACCCCAAAAATCAATAATACCTGCAATCAGAAAGAACAAGCTGAATCATTAGCAAAACATTTTAAAAATATGAGCAGCAATACTAACCACACTACTGAATTCCAAAACCATAGCACTAAAACTGAAATTAAATTCTGCCTTATATTTCAAGAGCAGGGACCCATAAATAAATCACTCAACAAAGATATTACCATATATGAATGGTCCCAGGCGCTCAAATTCAAACATGAAACTTCACCTGGGGAAGATCAAATAGATTACATAGTATGTACAAACCTAACTAGCAATATGGTAATGATACTAATAAACATGCTAAACATAATTTGGCAAACAGGGGAGCTACCCAAAACATGGAAAACAGCGATAGTTATCCCCATTTTGAAATCAAACAAAGATTGGAATAACATTAACTCATATAGACCAATTTCACTTACCAACAATATCTGCAAAATCATTTAAACAATTATCACTAACAGACTCAAACACTACCTGGAGAGCAATAACGTGATATCTCCAAACCATAGAAACATAATTGCGGTTTTTCTAGAACTTGAAAAAGAATTTGATCTGGTGTGGACCAAAGGATTAATAGCCAAATTAATCAATATGACATTACTGGTTGCATATTTAATTTTATACAAAACTTTTTAACAGACCGCAAAATTATAACTAGGGCAGGGGCTACTTATTCTGAAGAACACTCCCTTGAAAATGGGACTCCCCAAGGCAGTGTCCTCAGCCCCACACTCTTCAACCTCATGATTAATGATCTTGTCTCTAATCTCGCCTAACCCTCAATAGGATTATCACAATTTGCAGGTGATAGTGGACTATGGAGAGCAGGAAATAACTCCAACCACACTCATATGGCTGAAATGAAAACAAGTCTAAATAACATTGGTAAATGGGCTGACAAATTGGGATTTAAACAGTAGATGTACTGTTCTCACTTTATAGAAAAACATATTATACCCCAACCTCCAAATTCAAAATAAACAAATCAAATTCGTTAAAATAGCCAAATTTCTGGCTATGTACTACGATGAACACCTAACGTGGGTATCTCATATTGATGACCTAGTTAAAAGGTGCAATCTTGACTTAAACTTACTTACAAGCCTCAAAGGAACCCAGTGGGTGCTAACCAAGAAACAATAATGACTCTATATAGGGCCTTAATTAGATCTAACCTCGACTATGGATGCCAAATTTACAACACGGCCTCCATAACCCAACTTAATAGATTAGATAAAATAGCGAGGAAAGCCCTTCTCATAGCAACTGGGGCATTACCATATACATCTACAGCAGAGTTGCAGGTCTTAACAGGAGAGCCGCCATTACAGCTTCGAAGGCAGGAACTCATGTTGAGATACGCAACTCGACTGTCCACCCACAATACAACACACCCCACTCTAGTAGATATCAACAAATGCAAACTTCCTTTTAGGAAAACTCTTAAAAATAAGTCATCCTTTGGCAAAATAGTACATGAATTAAATCGACAACTCCCAGTAGATATATTCCAAGTGGAAACTAACCAAATATTTGATAAAGAACCTTGGAATCATACATCAATTAAGGTAAACATCTCCTTTATAGACAAAGGTAAAAAAGAAAATAAAAAAAAAACATTATTTAAAAACAGCTGCAATTTAACTAATCAACAACCAATATAAAAACTATACATATATATTCACGGATGGTTCCACAATTAACAACTATTTTATAACAGCTGCGGCTTGGGTCATTCCAGCACTCAATATCAAAATGGGCAGCCGCCTACCGGATCACTGCTAAAATTTACACAGCTGAGTTCTGGGCCATCCTGGAATCTTTAAAATGGACACTAGAAAACAAACCAGATAAGACCTTGATTATTAGTGATTCACTAAGTGTCCTAAAATCAATACAATGCAATAATACTAAATTAAGAGAAAACTTTCTTAATCAAATTAACCAAATAATCAAAAGACTCGATGATCAAAACATAACAGTAGAGTTTCTATGGATACCATCTTATATCGACATAAAAGGCAATGAATTATCTGACCAATTAGCCAAGAGTAAACTCACTGAACCTAATTACATGCCACTAAAGTATAGTCCAACAGAAATTAACAATTTAATATATACACTGATAAATCAAAAGTGGCAAAAGGATTGGAACCATAATAAACAAGGGAGATTTTTACATAGTATTGTCAAAGAAGTCAATAGAAATATCCTGATACCCAGGTGCAGCTGTTATGAACAATATAAAATAAATAGGATAATTCTTGGAAAAACAAAATTAGCTAATTGTTTTGGAAAATATATAGGACCTTTTCCGCACAACATCAACTGCTTCCACTGTAACGTACCGGAAGATCTGTACCATATATTCAATAACTGTAACAATACTCAAAAAGGAAGAGACCTATTTATAACTAAACAAATAGAACTTGCCGCACCAAGCACATATCCAGAAATATCTTAATTATGCAACAAAAACCCTCAAAGAACATACTATAATATATTTGAATTTCTTAGAACTACAGCGCTAATGGATAAAATATAAGTATAACACCATATCATCCATAAATGAAATGAATGTTTTAATGGTACCTAAATATGCATATAAAATAATATTGTTCTAAGGGGAGGGAAGCGTACGAGCCCACCTACACTACGCTGGGTATAACGTTCCCATGGCGGCTCCAGAGCAACCTAACCTAATGGAATGGTAAAATAACATGGAACAATAAAAATAAACCTAAAATAAAAGAAATACATAAAGGTATAAACATTAAAGTTATATTAACTACCAGTTTTACAATCAATAAGGTAAGCGTCTTACCTCTTTTCTTCTCGTATGCTTCTAAATTCTTCCTTCTATGTAACCCCATTGACAACATCTTATAACTGAGTTTAATATTACGAAGGTATTATAGGCCCCTAAAAACCGCGATACCGCTGTGGTTAAAGTATAACCACTAACACGCGCCCCTAACTATAGTCCCTACTAGAGTGTATGAGATAGTCTCAAAACCAAGACTATCAGGTCCAGCGACACAATGTTGCAACTAGAAATCTCATCATATATGCATAGGTTATGACCCCAAATTAGGTCTTATTAGGTAGTCTCAAACCCACGACTATCAGGCCCAGCAACACAAGGTTGCAACCAAAGTATGCTAATTTAGAAAATGACCTCAAATTTATACACTATAAAGATAGTTAACCCCAAGACCATCAGGCCTTGCAGTAACTTAATAACATGATGCATTAACTAACAATGCAAAAAGTTGTCATATGGGGTTGTATATTCTACACAAAATAGCACAAAGAATTCCAAATTGATAGGGAAAAACACGGAAGCAAATTGACGAGGGAGCAAGGATGTATAGAGTGAGAATTCAAAACAAGACACCCAAGATGTATACAGGGTAAATCTTTTAAAGAAAAATTGGCATCATGGTTTATTAAATCTGTCATGAAAGGTAAATTATTGTTTGGTGCAAGTATATAATATGGAGCAAATTTATTATTCTTCAACAGGATATTACATAGGTTAATCCGCTATTAACAAATTAGCTAGCGCCGCTAAAGTACCGCGTGATGTCGCTGCGGATTGGTTATCCCGACAAGCAATATAGCAAATTTATCTACCCTGTCCAACATAATCAAATATGGATCGTTTGATGTTCATGTTCCAAATGAGGTTCCTCAGGCTGATATTTTATATTTGCCACATGATAAAGAAAAACGAGTTTACAAATATGCGTTAACGGTTGTTGATATTGCCAGCAGATATAAGGAGGCGTTGCCGCTATCAACAAAATGATCATCTGAGGTCGCTGCGGCGTTTAAAAAAAATTATCAAAAAGGCCCTTTACGTTGGCCAAATTTTGTTACAGGTTGATCCCGGTAAAGAGTTTCACGGGGATGTATCATCGTTAATGGCTCAACATAACGTTGTAATTCTACGAGGACATACTGCAATTCATCGTGATCAAGCAATTATTGAACGATTTAATAAAACCTTTGCTGATAAATTATTTCATAATCAAACTGCAAAAGAATTTATTCAACAAGATAGATCTCGTGAATGGGTTTAACGACTCCCTAAGGTGATTTCATCACTTACCAATGAGATCACTTCACCGATAAATGATAAACCGGCCACAGCGATAACAAAAAAATATATACCAGGAAAAACATCACTGGGTAGCAATACGCCATTGCCGTGGAACGCTAATGTTATATATTTATATGAACCTGGTGAACTTGAAGGTGGTGTTAGACGATCTACAGATCCTATATGGAGTATTACCGCCCATAAAATATATTCTGTGGTATCAGCTGCACACAGACCAACATATTATAAATTGGATCCAACTGCACCTCAGCGAAGTTTTACTCGAGAACAACTTCAAGTTATTCCAGATGATATTCAATTACGACCGAAAAATCTAACATGATTATAGTTGTTTAGTGTAACTGCGACTCGTCTAAGTTGATTTATTTTTCTTACTCTCGATACAGCCAAATAAATTAAATTGTCCCATTCGATAAAATCATCAATAATGTACAGGACCGTATCTGTGATAGTTAATAACTGTGATGAATGTATTGTTGTAGCATATCCTAACCGCCACGGAGAATTAATTGCATTTTTTGCGTCTTTAACCACAGATAAATCAACTTCAACTATGTCATTCGTTCTTGTTGATGTTCTTGTCCTGGTATATCAACAAAAATATTTTGTCGTCTAGTATGTTTAGGTCGATAAAATAATGGAACGGGTTCGTTAGGAAATTTACTCTCATGAAGATAAAATAATTTTCTCACAAGAATATCTCTGGTGGCTTTTCTACTAGCTACAACTATAGCAGATGGTTTCCAAATATTGTAAAATTCATCTAATGGTGTTTCGGGTATTACTTTACGTAATTGTTCGGCTTGATTTTTATTACTTGTACATCTAATTGCAGCTTTCAACGTAGTTAATTCCTCATCAAGAGATCTGCGGTCAATTGTCATTTCCTCGTAATAATCAACTTGAAGTTTCAACCAACAATGTGGAGATATTTCTGTAAATGGTGGTGACTGTCCATGATCTCCACATAACAACACAGTGGTATTTTTTGTATTTAGCCATTCAAAAAATATTTTTAATATTTTTTTCGGCACAGTACAAATTTCAGCGCACAATACCACATCGGGAACAATTTTAGTTCCCATTCGTTCGGGGGTCCATTCACCTCCACTATATATGAAAAAACTATGATATGTACTTGCTGAGATTCCTTTTTCTTTAAAATCTCTAGCAACGCGATGAGTTGGGGTTAGCGCAATTAGATTAGCCTGAGAAAATAATTTTATCACCCTTGTTGTTTTCCCGCATCCACCTGGGCCGTTCAAGTACACAAGTTTGTGCCGTGCAACGGGGTCGTGTATACTCGGAGATGTTGAGATTTTTATAATTTCACCGATGTGATATTCTGGTAAATCATCGATATTTATGCGGCGGTACTGGTGCAATTCTTGATGTTTAAAACGCCATGTTCCACATGTTGTGCCATCACCGAGATACTTTTTGACGTAACCGTGATATTTTTTATCGTAATAAAATGAGTCAGTTGCAACTATCACTGCAATGTAAGGAAATCGATCTACCATAATGAGAAGATTTGTAGTCACATATGCGAGCATAAATGATCTTAAATGAACATATTTTGGCATTTCATATATTCTACAATTGTTCAAAATTGTTCCCCTGATGATAATTGTGCGGCAGTTTGTCTGTAAAATACCCCCTTATATACTGCATCATCAATAATAAATTTTAATTCGCCTGGATCTAACACTAATTTGGCAGTTTTACGTCAACGAGATTCATCCTCAGTGGGTTCCCCTTGTGTGAATTTTCCAATTATAATTCGTCCAGTTCGTTTACACTCGCTGGTTATCACATCGCGAAGACATTCCATATCGTATTGGGGAAATTTATCTGGTGTGCGTAGCCAAACTGAAGTTTGTTTATCGCAGCTAAATATTAATTCAGATACAGTTAAATCTGTTAACAACTCTCTATCTAGTGCCCACCTCAGTAATGCTGTTGGAGCCCATCTCTTTTCATGTAAATGTCGTCCAATCCATAAATACGTTACTGGATGACGTCCATCGGCAAGTTTAAACGAAACCACTTCAGCGAATCCTGTTAGGTCATAATCAAGTAGCGGTCCATTAACAGCTCTTTGTATCATTCTGTGAGTTGGTAGTCCAAATTCTTTAAAATATTTATTACACTCACTACCACCAAGAAAACTTCCTGGAAAACATACAATCATATCCACGGACATCATATCGTTGAAATCATATTGTGTTTTCCACAACCCACCATGACCATATTCGATACAACTTGTCCTGGCAAATTGAGCCGCAGTTGATGATATTGTAAAACTCGTCTGAGTGAGTTTTGTAATTTTCGATGCAGCATTGATATATTTGCTAGCAAATTCTTCCATGTTGCGTTGCAGCGATTCTTTCCGATAAATATCTTCCGCTGATGTAACAAATTGATCATATTGGTCACCGCTGGAAAACAACCACACGTTTACCGGGTCGGTGTAATTAAATTTAATCCAATCAAACATATCACCGTGATAATATTTCACAATTTTGTTGTCAGGAAAATCCCCTTCGTTGACCCCCCATGCGTGAAAATTGTGATCAATAATCTCGATGGGTGTTCCTGCTTTACGATAGCAACCTGAACTATAAAATATTCAATCGGGAAGCATTTTCACAATGATGGGGATTTTTAGGGGTTTTTTTCCAACTCGGCTACATCGTGTTTTGTTGCACCGGTACCTTTTTTGTTAATAAATTCACTCGCTGCGGAAATTTTAGTCGCTCTTGTTTCAGTAAGACCTGCGCCTCTTTTTGACGCAGTAAAATGTTTTATTACTTGTTCAGCTACACAATTTAACGTTGTCGATAATTTCATTTCCGCGACTTCACTGTCGTTTGGGACCCCCACGGGAAATATCCCATATGTGGTCACATTGAACGGATATGCCACATTGTAGTATTGATTATAGATACCAACTAGCGTCCCAGGTTTTGTATTTTTCGTTGAAATGAATAATCCACCGTTATATGTTACTCTTCTGCGATGATGAAATATCTTCCACGTCCGAGCGTTGTTTTTAAGTTGATGTTTTCGTTCTTTTCGAGACATTTTTTTCTCAAATTTTGTGTAAATGACATCTAACGTGCACTTGTTGTTCGTAAAATCGATCAACGATGTTGTATCTACGGCACGTTCCATCGTCATTGTGTTATCGTTGAAGTTTGTTAAAAACGTCGAATACACATATTTGGCACCATTTAACCGATGTTGACGTTTTGCCTCACGGATACTTCTAGTGATTCTAGATTTATATCGCGTTGGTAATATTTTCCCATCTAGGTCATATTTGATTCTGACTCGTACAGGTTCCACATTCACCGCAATCTTTGATAATCTTGTCATATAAATGATATGCAAATCAAGTGTTCAATTAAAAAATTGCATATCATATAATGACATTAAATCAGTGTTCATGGAGGCATCTTCGCGATGATGGATTTTGCAATCGACGTTGCATCGGAGAATATTGTGCGTTACACAATTATATAATTAAAAAAGGTTCCACTGGGGTGTTAATTTGCCTCGGTTGTTCCAAGGGATTTAAAGGAAAGACGCGTTGATGTGGTGATTGTGGCAATCATAAGTTTAAAGAACTAGCCAGATATTACAAACGCAGATATAACATCGTGATTAACGAACAGGACTATGTAACTGGCAGTTATCGAAAACAATAATTAGATAGTTGATTTTGCATATGAATATATGGATCAAATAATGTTTGTATCTCACCCGATTTATACCAATTACGAGGCGTCTCGGTGCGGAATCATACGACACCGGAGATTTAAAAGAAATCTCGGTCGGATTAACATCATGGGGTATTTAAGGATCAGTATTCCAGTCAACGAAAAAATAAAAACTTATAAATCTCATAGATTTATTTGGGAATGTTATTACGGTGTAATTCCACCGGGTCTAGTCATAGACCATATTAACCGGAATAAACTTGACAACAGATTAGAAAATCTCCGTGTTGTGACTCAGCAACAAAATTGTCTTAATCGTGCCACAAAAATGAGATCACAATATCGGAGACCAGTTATAGCTGTCAACGACAACACGGAGCAATATTTCCCATTGACGTTTTCTGCAGGAAAATATTATAATATTGCTACATCATCAATAAAATGCGTTGCTGATGACATTACTTTGGGTGCATACTGTAAACGGTTTCATTGTTGGGTTTCTTTTTTATATCAATATATATTGCATATCAATTATAAACAATTAGACGAAAGATTTCTTATATTATAATGAACGACGAAAATATTGCTCAGTTGATTGTCGAACTTGATAAACTTACACCATATGTTCCTGCCGGAAACACATTTACGTCTGATTGGCTTGAACAAGAATATCTCGGTGTAACATCGATGAGAGACCAGGGAAGACCATCTTATCGAAACGAATACAGAATTATAAAACTTCTCATTGAGGCACGTACAGCGGTGTTGGTAAAACGCAGAGATAAAATAGCGCTGTTTGTTCCAGTGAGTAGAATAATTAAATCTATCGAAGATGCTCTCAAAGAAATATATAATGAGCGTAAATACACTAAAGCCGTCAATGCCGATTTGATGGAAAGGCTTTTGTCAGCGCCGTTGTAGGTCTTTCTACATCAAATATACTATCAGATGAAAATTTATCAAATATTAATTCTAGATGTGATTTATCAACATAATCTTTTACCGCATTTATATCAGATAAAAATTTGTTATATTTCGCAGCAACCAAATTAAACCGTTTTTCCATTCTTTGATATTGTTGTTAATTTCATCAATTTTTTTAAAGTTTAATTTTCTTCTCGGTAGCTTTTTTAAAATAAATTCGCATTGAGTCAATTTCGTCATCGAGTTGTTTTCGTGTATTCGCGGCTGTTTCTTTTTGAGATATCATCGACGCATTTAGCGTGTCAATTTCACGTCGCAGCAACGAGTTTTCCTCAGCGAGGATGCGTTTTGTTTCCATGTATGATCGTTTCGCCGTAACATATTCAGTAGGATCTCCTCGTATGACTGCCGATTGTGGCGTTTTTTACCATAATTTATACAATCGAGATAACCCGAATTTATATTCGCGGGCTACTTCACAGGGCTGTGAGATGCCTCTCAACGAGATAATTCGATTGACATCTTCGTCGGTTAAATATGTTGGTGATCGAATCTATACAACAGCGAAAAAAAAAATCCATGAAAATAATAATCAGAAATTTCAGTCAGTAATTTCAGTTAAATATGTTGGTGATAATCACGGAAATCAGAAATTTTAGTCAGTAATTTCAGTTAGAAATAACGTTGATGTGAAAAAAAACCTTGACTTTTTTAAAAAAAAATTTCATCAACGAATCCACGAGAGACATTTTCAAAATTATTATTTTTTCATTGATGAATTTTTCATCATTTTGTTACATTTCATTACATTGCTGCTGATATCAATCGGGTCAAGTGGTCGATTTTCAATGTTATTTCATCGATGAAAATCATTACGGATTTTCTCCAGCGAGGATTCTCAATAGTGTATCTTTGTCAATACAGTTACCAGCGTATTGTGTTATTTGATCGTAATAACAGGTAATTGTAGCGATCCCGTTAATAGATAGCCGGCCACGTTGAAAATCTGTTAGCAAAAATTTATCATTACCGGGTTCAGATACAACAAAGTTAAAACCCGCTATTAAGTTTTTAGAACATTCTCTAACAGCATCGTACAATTTGACTTTGTCGTGGATGGTCACATTGGCGTGGCGATACATTAATTTGTAATTTTAATTACGATTTTAATTCGAGGGTTATTTGTAATTGTTCATCGCGAAGATCAATTGGTGAAAAATCCAGATTGGTTATACCAAAACGTATCTATGTAATAAAATCATTTGCAACGGCCAAATACACTAAATTGGGCGGATTCATCACGATGAGAGACCCCGGAGACACATTTGGGGAAAATGTATACAGATATATCCTAGAGTAGCCTTTGAAGACTTTGATGTGTCCACGGAATAACTATCTAATATTATATCCGCGATAACATGTATCGCTATCGTCGATGTGATATTGGCAGGTTTCGGTGATCTGTGTTTGCCATTTTTAAACGTTTGATCGTAAAATCTCCGTTGGTGGGTTGATTTTTACCCACAACGCATGAATCTGTGGAAAAAATTCATCAATTAGACCCCGCAATGATTTTTTCAACGTTCGTACACACCAACCGGGAAATTTGTAAAATACTATTTTGCTGTCGGTGCGAGAAAATGTTTTTTTTTAAAAACTTTTCCCTGTTTGGGGTTTTATCTTCATAAACAAGGGAAATAAATTTATCATTGACGAAATTCATATCCTCGATGATTTGATTTAGTTGTCGTTGTTGTTGGAAAATCGAACTTTTCCGCGTTGTCATATCAAGAAGAAGTGATTGTTGAAAAGTTTCTCGTAGTTGTTGCAGCCGAGTTTGAAACTGTACGCGTTGATCGTTAAAATACTCGGTTATATTTTTTATTGAATACTCATATGCACCGCGATCACCTAGCGCAAATCTATATCTATTTCTGTGCCATCAAATACCTCATATGAGTATCTTTGATAAATATCTCTGTCGCGTTAAAAAACCAAAATCGTGTACAAATTTCATTGCAACGGGCGGATCTGGTATACTATCTGTGAAAAAAGCAACCCACGCTGGTTCTGGTAATCGAGGATGAATCGCAGGAGGTTGTCCAACCATGTTGTGTGGGCGAGTTTAAAAGATTTATCAACTGGGTAATTTCCCCGCTGTGGTTCCACGGGTAGATCAGCGATGTCAACAACACCAGCGGGAAGCTGAGGCCAACCTAGCAACGACCTTATACTACTGTTATATATATCTACGGAATAGTCAGGTGAATTTATCTCTATAGACGTTGACAAAAATGGTTCATGCGCATTTATCTCGATGGGAGATTTATCTGGACCATCCTGGACATTTATTTTATTTGGTCCGGTAATAGCCTCAATTCGTTCTATAATCTCCGTGTTAATATCTTCAATATCATATGCACCTGTTGGTAACAACAATGTGTGCCACTCAACGCTGCCATCAGGGCGATTTTTATATGAAAAAACAAAACTGTTATTTGAGGTTTTACCACGACATGGTTTCGCTCGAATATTTGGGCAGCTATAATAACACCGTAGTTGTGTCAACGTGATTGTGTTTGCTGGTATTGGCCTGGGAAACTCTACTGTGAATTCCGGTAATTTTGTTGTTAGCGAAATTAACGTTGTTTTCACCGGTGTGGTATTTGTTGCGATTTGTTGGAGTATCGGGGGTGTCTCTTGTTGTGACATTATTGTTATTGTTGTTTTCAATTTCCAATTTCAACATAGCAGATTTATACACCGCGGTGATTGCAGAAAAATCCGCATCAGTGATATTTGCGTCATGAAGAGACGTTGAAATCATCGATGATAACAACGAATATGCATCTGACACAATTGTATATTTTGATGAATATCCCCGTAGTTTTGTTAGTGAACACGATGATATCTTCGCGGTAATTGCGGTTGTGACTCCTGCAAGTGTCGTAATTGCGGATAACGCAATTGGAACTGCAACCGGGGCAATCTTTGTCACCGATGATAAAATAACACTGGTGCCTGCCAATAACCCGGACACCGAATACACTGTAACGTCAATGGCGGTTATTCTTCGGTTATATTTTTTCATCTTCGCGTGATATTGTTCGGAAAGTGATTTCAATGATGCAGCATATTCCTTTACAGTGTTGTATCTGTAACTGGACGGCGATTCCATTATTTGAAATGTCATCGTTGAATTAATCATCGTGCATATTTGCTACAAATTCTATCACATATGTTATCTGCACAAATATTCTATCACCCACTGTATTGTTTTTTCTAACGGTGCTACTATCGACGGCGTCTATCCGAAAGTATACATTATCTTGATGAGTTTCAAATGTTACCACGTTGGTACCTGTTGCCAAAACATCGCCAAAAAGACTCACACACTCTATATTAAATTGTTCGTTGGATATTATTGTAAACCGATAGATCGAATTGCCGTAAATCCCGCCTTTGGAAAGATACTGAAGGGGGGTGGTTGAATTGGTGATTCTGACCCAATCGAAAGTTCCACGGGACACCGTGTACACGATATTGCGGATGTTTTCCGCGGCATGTGGAATTTTTATTTTATTGAGTTTTTCTACCATTTTTGGAAAATCATCTTTGAACGCGTCGATAGATATTTTAATTTCAGCGATTTCATTAGGTTTTTTGATTATTTCCGAATATGTAGTTTTAACATTTTCGGTTGTTGTAAAAAATTTATCAGTGAGGTCATTGATGACTTTTTGATCATCTACAAACGAATTAATTTCAGCGAGAGACGGCGTAATTACAATCGGGGACCCAAAGGACACATTAATGACATTTCTGCGAAATTGGTTATAATTTGTCACATGATCGTCAAATTCTTTATCGTGGTTGGCAAGTTTATCTGTGATTGTTGATACAAGTGTACCGGGTTTGAGTTTGCCATCGTTGGAATATAACGCTATTGTGTTTTCAATCAACAACATCACGTTGTCGTGTTAAAATGTCATTCAACGACACATTACTGGTTTTCAATTTACCGGTACGATCCCCAAATACAACTATTTCATTCGGATCTACATCAACGAGATTTAGCGTCGTTGCGATACTATTTTGAACAATTTTCTTCACATCTATGCCAGTTATTTTTGAAATAGCATCACGAATAAGTTTTTTTTTACCATCGCGAATGTAACTTCGGGCCGCCATTGTGATATTGATCTTCCATAAATATCTGCCATATATGTTATATCGTGTCTAAGTAAGTTTAAATCGTGTATTCATGAACGGCTTTATGAGGTGGTAACGAACTTGTTGATAACGCTGTTAATGCGTTTAAAACCTCTCTGCCACATATTGGAGGATCAGTTAATTTTTGTGTGGGTAACGTTGAATACCAAATTGGTGAAATCCTACACGTAGACACATATTTGATAAATTCACGCGGTGGAGGTAACCCATACGAGTCAAAATAAATAATACACGACGGTGAAATTGCATAACATGTCCAATGTGTACCAGGTCCTGTGTGATCATCTAGATTAATTATTCCAGTTTCTGGGACTTTTGGTTGTGCTGGTAATTGATCTTTCATGAATACACCTCTGAAATGTTTTATTGGAAGTGCCTCTACAGCGTCGGCGAGATCAAAATTAGACATTGGAGTCAAAGACTCTACAACCACAGGTTCATTTTGTGCGTCGGCTTCCGGGGAGTCTTAATCCCGTTCCCTTTTTATTCTTCCAACGGCCCCACCTGTGACTTTATCGAGAACCTCTTTTGTTCCCCAACCTGCAGCACCTTATAATGCACCAGTTGCAAGCGCCGCAATTGCGGGAATCAAAAATGGAAATATTCCACCGGATTTACTCATATCGGAAATTGCAGCTTTTGAAAATTTTAACTGAAACCCTCCCTGTTGATGCAGATTTAGCTTTATTGAAATGAGCTATTTGAGTTTTTGTCTTTCCCTGATAACATTTGTGCCGGTTTCAATGTTATTTTTGCTCCACACGTAGTTTTTTTAATCTGACCAGGTGTCAATGAGACATTAACGTAATTATATGACATTATTGTAAAACGCGATCATCTAATTGTCTACATGGTTTCAATCAAAGATTTTCTACAGGTGCACCAATAACTCGCATTTTTCCACCGCCACCTTCAAGGATCATATATTTGTCACTGAGCATAACCGCGATAGCCCTAAATCCTCCAGCAGGAGCAACTACACGAGCTTGAAATTTAACATCAACGACGGAGTGTTTTGATAGATCAAGATGTTGAAACGAAAAGTAATAAATTGGATACAGCGTTTCAAAATCCAACTGGAATATTTGCAAACCGGTATCTACGTTTTGATCTCTCCCCATAAATGACCACAGCCGATGATAAACTCGACCAATTTGATTTTTAGCGTAGTCGAGGATAAGATTTTCAGCTGGTTGTTGCTGATTACTTATTCGCAATGATACCTCAACAACGCCACATTGATCAAATATCATATGAGAATATGTTTGAAGATCAGCACCTTTGGTCCGATTAAGATTTTGCAACGCAACAAAAACATGTCTTGGCGCTGAAACGTTTTTTGTTAGTGCGAGTCGCCAAGTAAATAGACCGGAAAGTGTAGATGATGTAGTAGCTGTTGTAACCTCATGCCATGCTAATAGTGACCGCCCTCCCTGATCCATAAAAGTAACAACTTCGCTTCAACAGTTAACAACGTGGTCATAATTGGCATCCATAGTGATAGTTTTGTTAATTGTACAGTACCATTTTCAACACCAGCACCATGCCACAGCGCAAGATCGTCGTTACCATTTCGCTGCAACACAACTGTTTGACTGGCACCAAATATAACTTTTCTGATATCTCTACAAAATCCAAATATATGTGACAACGGAATTGTACAAGAAAATCTACCATTCGCGTCCAACATCTTTCTTCGCGTTAAAAATCTAGAGTTGTAATTGGGATTACCACCAAAAACAACAGCTTCAACATCGGTGTCATCAGCAGCGGCTGAACCCTTTTTTGGCCGTCGCAACGTAAATGGATGAAAATCAGCAAAATTAGTATTATCTTTTGCAAACATCATTGAATTTGATTTAACAAAATCATCAGAATATCTAGCTAACCCAACAATAGTACTAGCAACATCAACATTGTTGTCAATTGACTCAATTTTAGTGGTACCAATTATATACTGCGCGGAGCTAAATAACGCCATTATACCGTTGTTGACAAATCCAATCGCAGTGTTACCCAAATTAGCATAAGCGTTACCATCACGCTGTGTTAATCTTCCTTCAACCTCAATAAATGCCTCACATGGTAGAAAATACTTAGATGTATCATCAAATCTAAGTTCAATACGAGATCGTATATTCGAATCCTGAGCGGTATATGAAAAATATTGATAATCTCGAACAGAATCAGTTTTTTCACAGGGGCATCTACATCAAAAGCGTCGTCATCCTCGTGTTTAAACATTATATTGATGATTATGATCTAAATTGATAATTTTAGACCCGAACCAGTAAATGTTTCTAGTTTTTCTGCTGCCATCTTCTTGATTTCCCTAGCAATCCGCGCTGGCATATCCGCCGTTGACGGCAATTTTACCGAGGTGTTATTAGATTTATCCGGGGTTTTTTTCCGCATCAGCGACGCAATCTTTTCTTTTGCAGCGTTAAATGCACGTGTTACAGCCTCAGTTGCAGCAGACTTACCAACACTCACAATAGCCTTTGAAGCTAATTCTTTTCCAATTGAAGTATGTTTGGAGCAATTCTTGTAAATAATCCAGTAACAACATCACCGAGACCATCCCCGTATGTCAATTTGTATACAGGTAATCGTGAATTTACAACATGAACAGGCCTAGCTCGATTCATACTGCTGGTTATTATCATGATATTAAAATGTTAATGTTTTCAAATGGTATTTTGTTTTAATCACTGTAATAATCATCAACAAGTTCATTAACGAAACTACGATATGTTGGCATATCCATAACGTGTCCACGAAATAATCTTTGACAAATTTCAGTTGCCTCGTTAATTAATTCCGGAGAATTATTTCCAGCTCGCTTCCCCCCGATGAGAATTTCCAACCGTGATATATCATATAAGATACTTTTTGAACATGGTATATTACCACCGTGGTATCCGGTACCCATTCTTTTAGATAACGGTGTAGATAAATCGGCCTCGGCCGCTACTTTTATTTCTTCCGGAATAGGGTCACTTATATAAGTTAGGTGACTGACCAAATATGATGGAGGTTGTTTACTTTGTTCTTGTACTATTTTCCAAAGTTTAATAAAACCGGTATCACCACGTGGTAGTATAGATTTACCATCCTCGCTAAGTATAATTTTTTTTTACAAAAGTTTCTTTATCATCAATAGCATCTTCATACCCTTCCACCATAAGTGATTTTCTACTACTATATGTTTTATTAATTTGATCAGCAAAGTAGTCATCATCTTGATATTCCTTCGTTATAACACTAGATATCACCTCGGGTTTAAATATCACATACGGGTCAAGATTCCTTCGCTCTCTAGGGAATGACAACGGCGCTTTAACATCACTGACGTCTATTTCACCAAAATTGTCTCACAGTTTCTCCTTCTTGTTGTTGTCGTTGTTGTTGTTGTCGTTGAGCACTTACTATATCACTAGGTAGAGATTTAAAAGATTTTTAACCTGTTTGGTCCGAGCTGCTATTTTGGTGAATATCTGTGGCAATTGCTGCTGTATCTGTGGCAACACATTCAGTTGCAGCAGTAATCGGTTTAAATCACCTCTCAGTGTCAGTGGTAAATTCAACATGTTGTTGTTGAGATTGTAAATTATCTCTAAATGCGTCCCTGATTGGAAGAAATTTTTTAATTGCAGCTAACCGTTCTCTAGTTAATCTCGTTATTTGAGCTTCTCCGATATTCGCCATGGTATATGAAACTATTATTTCTTAATGGCTGTTATACAATCTTTGTAATATTTTTTTTGGAACCGTTATTTCAACGATTGGAGGTCCGAAATCGCACCCAATTTGGTGGGTTCAGTCCCGTTGTAATATTTTTTTTGGAACCGTTATTTCAACGATTGGAGGTTTCGTCGATGATGTATTGTTGTGGAACCCTTAAATCGCGCCAAAATGTTGGTGGGTTCAGCCCCTTTGCTGCTAGTGTTGTCATAGCAAATTTCGCAAAAGCGCCATACTGAATGTTTCAGTGATATTTACTTTTTTATCATAGAGGTAAACGTGCTAAGTTCACTCGACGAAATAGGTGTACTTTACCAATCAATTTGACAGAAATATAAAAATAGAAGTTCTCATACGTTGAATATTACTGAAAGAATGATTAGTTATATGAGACTGCAGAGATATGATTTATTTTGTTCATGACGATGGAAAGGAAATATGCGAAGTATTGTTACGAACAGAGTTAAATGATTGAATAATTATATATTGCGAAAAAATTATATTTTTTTTTACAATTAAATCATTTTTAGATTACTAGCAATATGTTGGACAGATTAAATGGCGCACTCATTTTAGGATACTCAAGTTAAATTGTTTATTTTTTGAGTGAACCAGGAAGAGTTTGCAAAGTAGGCGACTTTAAAGTCGAGTCTAATCTCGTTCAGGAATTTAAATAATAATATTGATTTTTATCCGTTTATGCTAATCTGTAAACTTAAAGCATGTCACGAACTGTAATATGATAGCAGTATAAAAGAGTAGCTGTGTAAATGTCGCTTTTAATATTTTGGACCGTGTCTGACGTAAAATTATTGGATAATGAATGTTTTGCGTTACATTTTGGTTGCGTTTGTACAAAAGAAAATGTCTTTCATTTATTTGCGTTAACTTTTTACATTTTCCACCTGCCATAAAGTTAACGTTTCTCTTTTATGTCATTGCATATTAGATTTTGATACCAAATTGAATAACCAATTATTGTGTTATATTTTAAAAAATATTGAATAAGTTGTTTGAATTTGTTGAATTAAAGTTTAAGGCGTTTTTGGTTTTATATTTATCATAGGATAATTTTGTATAAACAGATCAGAGTAACTCTAAGGCATGCTTGTGACAACTACTACAATTTGCCGCACGAAGTACCTAATCTATTTATTTATTTATTTCTCTAAGACACATTCTTTCCCGTTCATTTACGCTTTTTATTGGAAGTGGTGTAGATGATGCGCGCACCAGTTCCTCCCCCAATGCGTTTCATTATACGAATCTATAAGAATTTATATAGCAGTTAAGTAAATATTAGCAAATGAAATTCTAATCAAATTCTTAACGTAAATTTTATTTTACTTTGAACTGAAGGTAAAGTATGTTGTAGAATGAATGACTAAAGCTCATAATGATTCCTGGCAAATATGATTAGAGTATGTTGAGAGGTCTTAAAGAAATCAAAGTAGATTAGAAACCTTAATTGTTAATGTTATGTCTCCTTTTCAGTTAAAATAGGATTACAAATACTTATTAAAATAATCTACAACAAAAGGCCAATGTCAGACCACACTGACCTACATTAGGTGATATTTGTGATACATCCTTTTTTTTTTATTCATTTCTGCAACTCTAGGACAAACAATACCAGATGAATGGACAACGAAACGCTAAACTATTGATTTGTTTGCTAAGATTTCATAAATAAATTTTTTATTTCTTTTAAACATCATTACATTCATTTTCAGGTGGGGGGATTCAATCTTTTTTTCCAGATCAAGGGTCAAAATTGCGTCCCATACATCCTTGAAAATACATATTATGTCATACAAATTACCTTGAATAAGAAAGGTGCAATACCAAATAAAATTGAGTACATATACAACAGTGTCAGGCTTACTCAGAATTTCTCGACATAGGAAAACGAAACATGTAACCTCCATTTTCTAATCTAATACAAATATTGTTAACCCCTGTATAGAAAAATTGACCTGTCAACACTATCACTTTGATTAAATACGCCGGATTTCATTTCTCTACAAATAACATTGACACTTCGGCAAGTACTGCTTATATCAGCACATGTAATATAAAGCATGATTTAGGAAATGAAACTTGTAACCACCGCTGTGAAATGCGGAAAATTATACTTTCAAAACTCGACATATGAAATAGACCTTTCAACACCAAACATTCAATTTAACGTGCGAAATTATAATTTTCTACATATGACATTGAAAATTAACCTGCTTAATTCTCACTGGATGGACTTTTTCCACCATTTTGTTTCTTTGTACGAGTTACGAATGTATCGTGACTTTGACACATCTCATTAACGACCATTACTAGATCACATTTAAGAGCCATTA
The DNA here is from genome assembly GCA_030141615.1 of Unio pictorum. Taxonomy (NCBI): domain Eukaryota; kingdom Metazoa; phylum Mollusca; class Bivalvia; order Unionida; family Unionidae; genus Unio; species Unio pictorum. Next base: position 1,012,333 of record JARLTB010000220.1, on the reverse strand, counting down.
GCAAAGTTATTCATATGTAGCATATCTAGTGATCAAACGGACATCGCCTGGTTTCGTTTAAGCATATTTTAATTGCACAAAATGTTAAAATAGGGGGTTGGGCAACAAGTTCTCACAACTATTAATAACATTTGTTCTGTACAATCGATGTGAAATTTACAGTAAGTTAATATGATAATGTATAGTTACAGGTAAAATACGCGATTCCCGTTAAAAAGAGAGAGAGAGAGAGAGAGAGAGAGAGAGAGAGAGAGAGAGAGAGAGAGAGAGAATTACTAATACGTTAATGATCGTGGCAGATGTTGGACAAGAGAACCTACACCAAAAAAGAATTCAGTGGCTCAGATTTAAAAAAAAATCGTTTTAATTCAAAACTTAAAATTGCTCGTCTCATTGAACGCTATTATTAGTTTGGGACTGACACTGCACCCAATTTTACGAACGTGGACAAACAATATTTTATGTCGAGGATTGTAATTTAAAACAGGGAATCCCATGATCGATAACTTTTAGTATACCAGAACTTGTTCTGTTTATGCATTGATTTTAACTTCCTTGTAAAAGAACACTATTACCTTCGAATGTACCTAGCACGTTTATCTTCATGATCAAAGCGAGACTGTCATTGAAACAATCTATATATATATATATATATATATATATATATATATATATATATATATATATATATATATATATATATATATATATATATATATATATATATATATATATATATATATATATATATATATATATATATATAAATTTAAACATATTGGTTGGTCAGTTAATCAACATATTGCATAATATGTTTTTGGGCACTGAACGAAATTATAAATGTATATTTCATCATCTAAGATTAAAAAATCTATCTATCTATCTATCTATCTATCTATCTATCTATCTATCTATCTATCTTTTTATCCATCCATCCATTCATCCATCCATCCATCCATCCATCTGTCTCTTAGCCAATATTAAAAAAATCAGTTAATTAGCTCTGGACCCATAAACAAACAAATTCAGGATAATGATAGACACATTGCGATGCTTAATCTATAACAAGTGATAATATATTAACGGTCATCACTAAATAGTTTAGGTAACTACATCATAGGTTGGCAATCGTAAAATCTAGTGTTCAGGACCTAGGTGGGTTAAAGGTCACAGATTTGTAGATTACTTTCACTTTTGTAGACCATGCCATTCCATTATGCACTTTAAAGCAAAATTATATGGAATATTGCTTTTCCTTGAAGTCACATAAGCGACAAGAAGAAGGTACAATATCCATATATATATATATATATAGTATCAGTTCAACTGCAGTCACAGACGCTTTCCTCGACTTTTCAAATAAAATACATCGTTCCTAATGTTATTGTAAATTAAATTCTTGCTGAACGATGACCAAAATCAGGCAACAACTTGCTCTTCAAATAATTTTCATTTTTTTCACAACAAAAGAACATGTCACATAAAAAATGCGGTAATATGTAAAGAAGTGCATAATATTTCTGTCAGAACACATCGTGTTTAACAATTAGTCAAGCATTATGTTACATGTTTCCCAAACAAAAGATACCACATTTTAAAATATTGCTTGTCACTACTCTTTGCTATTCTAACTTAGAAAATCCAGTTGTATTAACACAAGAATGTCCTATCTCTCTGCACTTTCGATAATTAAAATAATCCGTCATTGAGCCTGCAAAAACACGAATATCAAAGTGTGTCATGGTATAAATAACAACAACACAAACAGTTACTATTCTCGGCTACTTTAATCGTATCACTGTTTAGTATGTTTGCACCTGCATACTGTATTTGGAACGACTGACAGACAAGTATTATATTACAGTAATAGGTAATATGTAAACAATTTACTGCATGACAACTTTAAGCTCACGCTTCTTGATTATTTCAGTAAATTTATGTATTCAGAAAACTAAAAAGAAAACGTTATTGCAGGTAGAAACACTCGTAAAATGAAAGCATGAAGTAGTTCATTGTGTCATTGACACAATCGTGCCACAACATAATGGTTCTGGTGTAATTTCGTATAATCCATGCCTCACATTGTGTTAGGTTTTGTTGTAGGGTTTAACGCCATTTTCAGCACAATATAGGCTATGCTTGGGGGCGAGTATTAATGGTGGAGGAAGAAGCCGGGAAAAGCCCCGGAAAGTACCTCCGACGCACTAGAAGCTACTGCCAAGTTTTCTCACAAATCCACAATGGCCGGATCTGAGACTCGAACACACGCAAAGAGAGGTAACAGCACCATATTAGTAAAGGTACAGTAGTTAGCGTCATTTTCATACGCGAGTTTCATTCATTAACTAAAAACGTGAAAGCTGGTTTTCCAAATGTTCCTTATTCCGCATGATAGTGCACACTATGAAAATCTTCTGCCCTATCTAATTTTTACCTGTTGATGCATAATGCATATATTGACATATATTACGAGGCATGTTGGAAAACATGATACAAGGAGCCGAATATAACATCATGTTCCTAATTGCAATAGTTCTGGCTCGAGATATCAAAATAGGACAAGAGAGACTACATTAACAAATTTTTCATCAAATAACCAAATAAAATGTTTCACACTTTTTATCAAACAATTAGAGAATCGCAATATAACAGTAGGATTATTAACTTTCGTAAATATCCTCCTTGCCCACTCTAAGTTTCTATATTTCTGCCACCCATAGTTTGCTCTGAATAGATGGTCAGGTTGTAATAAGTATTAAAGCCTAAAAGCACAACTATTTTCAATCCAGCAAATTCATTAAATTTATCAACATAATGTGTTTGTCCAGCCAGAAAGGTTGCACACCTTATTTATGAAACGTACGATGATACCGATGATATTGCGATGTATTGCGCACAAGTATGTTCTGTTAGATTATAAATACAAATCAAATACAAATACAAATACATTTCTTGCGCTGCTGACAGATCATGAGTTTTAGACCTGCTCAGTGAAACAAAGTAACACGTGCTGCCTTTTTAGCTCTTCCTAAGCACGGTCATATGACCAATAAAAAAATAAAACAACAGTAGTTCTGTGCAAGACCGACATAATGTCATCTACTAACTGTGCAAAAGAGGTGGATTAAGTTTCAGAATGATAATGAACATAAATATAAAAAATATAATGAATATCCTTTTGGTGATAAATATATTCTAATTACTATGACATACTGGATAAAGATAATGGAAAAGGGCGATCCAAATGTTAGGAGTTCACGGTCAATAAGATCATAAATATAATTTGGAAGCAGCGAGTATCTTGGTGTGTAGATATGTACTTTTCTTGAGGCGTATGTGAATTAATACAATTAAAAGCATCTATGTTCGGCTTCTGTATCTGACGTGTTTTAAACTACCTTAAAACGGATCATTAATAAGAACGTCACGGGCGAACAGAATTGTCCAAAAACAAGTGAACATCTGTACACATGTACATAACATATTCTATATTGGATATTCCCGAATTGAAATTATGGGTAGCCTGGAAACATTTTTATGAAATATCAAACCAAAGCTTTACTATTGTTTGACGCAGCTACCACCAGATGGCCCCTACACCCCACTCTACTCTTGTCATTTATTTTATGTTCTAAATACCACATACAATATGAAATATGAGATACGAAAGCACCAGTACGGATAGCATATCGTTTCTTTGTATGTACTAGTAATTATTCAGGACCTAATTATCATAATATAGAGTTTGATATTCTGGATACGATATATATAGATCAGGGGCCTCAAATACGTTGCACGCGGGCCGTATTTGGCCGTATCCAGTGGCCTGCAAAAATCATTTGCGTCGCAAGGTGTCATGAGAGATAACAAAGGTGCTGCGGCCATTGGGGCATCAGAAATGGCATCATCATGCGGCCCTCGGGTTGGATTGCTTTTGATACCCCTGATATTGATCCGTGTAATACATGTAGCCAGTATTCCATGGCGTGTTATGTTTCATGCAAAGACCTTCTGTTTGCCTCCTACACTGGCTTCCAAGAAATAAAATATTGGATCTAATGTTGACATTAATGCCGTACAGATGGAGATAGTTATATCCATCTTTCAGAATCATCTTAGCAATGCTTATAATACGGATTTCCCAATGCTTAAGAGTTACAACAAGAACGCAAGCGGTTAAAGGCACCGTGCCCCAATGAACTGCTGGCCTGAGAACATGCAAAATTCAAAGAGACAATTAAACCACTAAAGAATACCAGAAAATCGTATTGAGTCAAAATGAGATAATTTCACTTTATTGGTGATTAAGCAGTTTAATCTTTATACACTGCATTATCCTTTTCATCCATCAGCTGAGAATATAAAACTGTGAAGAACTGTCCCACTTGATAAGCTGACAAGATAAGTATTCATACAAGCCAACAAGGGCCCCGAATGGAAGAGTGTTCTAAAGCGTTTCGGATCCCTGCCATCTCATCTCCGACTTCGTGTGTTCGAGTCGCAGATTAGGCCAATGTGGGAATGTGAGAAAGCTTGACAGTCGCTTTTCTTGGGTAGGTGGTTCTTTCCGGCTTTTTCCCGGGTTCGTCCTCCACAATTAATACTGGCCTCCATGTATAGTCTATCGTGTGCTGAAAAATGGCTTTAGGCCCTACATCAACAACAACACACAATCCACCATTTTTGCTAGCCTTGATTCAGATATAATAACCGTACCGGATCGAGCAGATATTTTAGTGTAATTTTCATAGCGCTATTTATTGCATGTCATATGTTGCCTTCCTTAGCATGTAACGCCACCTAACGAATTTCGTGTAATAGCGGTGCATTGCACATCGGACGAAAATGGAGGAAGCAACTGACTTCAAAACGATAAATTTGTAAGTTTAATATTAAAAGTATGACTACGTACCAAAGAGACGCAATTACAGATGTATTTCAGTGAAACGTATTTAAACAAACACGGACCGGAGTAGAAATGTGCTCATTTATAAATCCATTCAAGTTGTGTGTTCCTCTTGTCTCGATAATTTGAACCACTTAATTTTGATTGGATGCGATTGATTTGCTGCCGCCCCCTATGAAATGCACAGTTGCGAAGTACAGAAATATTTGCCCTATCAAGCCAAGGTGTAGATAGGGTTAACATATCGGAAACGTGGCTAGCGAAGATGACAATCCAACAGCTGAAAATAGTAATCTGAACAAAAGATACAATGTCAATCTGATAAGTCATGGCTTTTCAATGTGTTCAAAAGTTATAAATATAATGGTTATTTAATTGCTGTAGAATATTATATTCATGTATACTGAACACGTTCTTCTGAATTACGAATTAATTCAAACATAACACACACTTATATTACGGAATTAGAAGCAATGTTATAAAGTTCAAATATACATGACTTGGGTTTATTTTTTTCAAACTTCTTCACTCAGACTGAAAATTAAGCAGTTTATCGTATAAAATTCTTTGATAACTTAAAGACAGTTAACAATTATATATATTTTCAATGACGTGTGGCTGAAAATCTGACCGCGATCAAATTATGAATGTGTTCAATTATGACCAATTATTCACATTGTACATTTGTACTCCCTACCCAGACAATCAGCACACATGGTCCCAAGGAGCGTGTTACGAAACACCCAAATCCACTCAAATCCACCCAAAGAAAGAGCCAAATCCACCAAAATCAGCTGAAATCCACACAAATTGCATTGTGTATGTCATCTCAGGCAATCAGTACACATGTTCCAAAGGAGTGCTATAGCAAATGGAATGGATCGTTACTCACATGTATACAGAAATTGGTGGAGATTTCACTTCAGAAAAGTTGCAGGCTAAACATTGCTTTTATATTTTTCCAAAACAATACAATATAGCAAAAAGACAGCAACAGCATATATTAACGATATAATATGTTATTGACAATCACATGATTTAAGTAGACTTTTTATAATCATATGCAGAATTTTCATCTCAAATGCGTTCCATTATGTTATACTTGCAATACGATGTATTTTATTTTATGAATAACATTCGAATGATACAATTAAGAATATCATTTGTATTATTGCTTATATATTCGTAACATATTTTCTGTTTTTTCCCTAAAGGGCGTGAATTGAAGCACACCGATGCTTGGCCAAATATATTATGGTAAATTGTATAGGTAGGGCATTTTTAATATCAAACTCCGTGTATACGTGCATATGTGGGTATGTATGTATGTATGTATGTATGTATGTATGTATGTATGTATGTATGTATGTATGTATGTATGTATGTATGTATGTATGTATGTATGTATGTATGTATGTATGCATGCATGCACGTACGTACGTACGTGTGTGTGTGTGTGTGCGCGCGTGCGTGCGTGCGTGTCCATATGTGTGTGTGTATGTGTACATATGTGCATTTTTGTGTATGTGTACAGATGTGCATTTTTGTGTCTGCCACTATAAGGCAGTTCGTGTAGTTTTGATTAGAAGTTAAGATGAACAGCACACTTGTAAAAATGTATATCATTGGTACATATTGATTCATAATTGGGACAAGCTAAATATATTCTTTTCTATAAATGCAGTTTATCTGTTACTCCTATAACCCCGAAAATTAAGGTTTAAGTTCTAAGATCAATGCAGTAGAAAATAGTACCGGAAACAATCGAATTATATGGATATGATCATCAATGGTTACTTCCCTTACCAAAAGAGAAAGTATGTTAAGATTCTACGGTTGGTTTTAACACACACACACACACACACACACACACACACACACAATATATATATATATATATATATATATATATATATATATATATATATATATATATATATATATATATATATATATATGTGTGTCCGTTTTGAAGTGGACAGGGGTTTATGAGAGTGTTAGAGGATTGTATTGAGATTGTTCTACCTTTGCTCCATACATGACAGATTTTATATTAGTGTTTGAACAGCATTAATAGTTGTCAATTTTTGTGCGTAATATTAACCATCATTTTTACCTGAATGTGTGTGTTTCTTACTCATGACCTGTACATATTTAACATACCGACTTCTTATATATATATATATATATATATATATATATATATATATATATATATATATATATATATATAGTATACTTAAATGTTATTTTCAGAATTATATATGTTTAACAAGTTAATAATCGAATAGCAGAGTAGAGACTACAGTTTGTTGACAAGTGTAACGCAAATGACAAAGGTATGTGCCATTTGCTACGGTAATTAGTATCAATTGTTCAATATATCATTAATGGTATGCTGTTGACAAGTGTAACGCAAATGACAAAGGTATGTGCCATTTGCTACGGTAATTAGTATCAATTGTTCAATATATCATTAATGGTATGCTGTTGCTGTATAATATTAACTGGCATACTATATAATCGGAAATGATTTCATCCATAAAACAGAGTAATTGGGAAAGCCTGCTGTCTCTATTACTTCCCTTCAGAATATGTGAATCATTCTTTGCATTTTTGTTACGTATATCTGATTTTAATATATTTAATGTCATTGTTTGTTTGTCAGTTTTAAATAATATTTTTATTTTTCATTACCTGATATTGTAATTATAACATTATACTTCTACAATATTTCTTCAGAAAATCGGTTGACCTGAATTATTTTTTGGTAAACAATTAATGTTAACTGAAATCCAGACATTTTTTTCATTGTTAGCGGCAACCAAGTAAACAGGTTTGATTTTAATTTTAAAATGGTTGGTTGTTGTCAAGGTCAAGATATGTCTAGTGAATGAAGAGGTAAACAACTTTTTATTCTTAAAGTAAAATGGTTGGTTCCTCAGGGCCTGTTAGGAGTACAAGATATAAACGATCACGAGACTCCTCCCTTTCTCTTATCTTCCCATCGTTTTCGCAATTTATGTTTTGTTTTAAAACTGCATATTAGAGTATGATGTAATCTTTGTTTTATTGAAATATTCTCAGTTCTGGGATGATACATCTGACGTTAAGTCATTTTGTTTTGTCGTAGCCAGGTTTTCAATACATGTTAACTTTTCTTCAGTTAGTATATATATATATATATATATATATATATATATATATATATATATATAATAAACCCCTGTTCTGTTTTAAAATCAAGAAACAATTTGATGCAGAAATGTTGTATGATATTACCTCAGAACTACTCCCTTCAATCCGCCTACCAGTTTATTTCATCCTTGTTGTATGTAACCAATTGGCAGATTCAGCATTTGATAAGATAGCATCTATCAAGAGTTTCAAGTGTCCTTTCGCCAACGCTCTAATAACGCTAATAACTAAAATAACACGATATAAACGTCATGTTTGCTAAAATAATTTGTACTTATTTATTTTATTCAATTCTTTGTCTTGATCTTAATATTTCAATTTGAGAGTTACTTGCAGTAGAAACATAATGTCACACGAATGTTGTTAATAACAAATACAATGGATTACCAACTACTACTACTACTACTACTACTACTATAAATAATAGTAACAATAATACTATTAATAATAATACTACTACTACTACTACTACTAATAATAATAATAATAATTTAGGTGGTGGTTAGGTGCATAGGTACCATCATAATCGTTGAACCAACAGATACAAAGCACACCAGTAATGGAACACATTAAAATTCATGTAAGCCCACATGACTGAGTTATCTAACTTGACCAGTCTTTAACCAACTGATCCTACATCGTAAATTGAAAACAAAATGTGGTAAACCAGTGCATGGTAAATGAACAATGTAGGCAGTTATGAATCTCAGCCGCTAGCAAGTTTACTTGCGTAATTACAACATGAACAATCTAGAGAAACACATAACAATGAATATTTATATCATATGTAAAATTGATTTGAAATTATTTAATTTAGTCTAAAATGACCACGGCTTCCTGGCCAGGACAATGATGTTTCCTGTGTAGTTACATACATAACTCATTCAAAAGTTGGCATGATAATTTACTTTGCTGTCATTGCTGACCGGTCTGAATTATAGTCAGAACAAGAATAATGACATCATGAATTGACTTGACATGAATGGCAGTATCAAATCTACACCCATATGTTAATCATCTTCTGTATTTTACCGTATGTTTTGAGTCCACCCGATGTTAAAACCTTGCCTACCTGAAAGTAATTGTAATCGCTTATCCGTTCAGGTTATATCGTGACCAGATACACACAATTACGTACTCATTTTCACACGGTTGTTTCCTGGCAAAAACAAGTTCATGTTCCTTTTCCGCGAAGTTAATGAATTTGTTTTGCATACATCACTTTTCGGAAAACCATGGCGTATGTCACTTCTCCAAGGCCATGTGCCCCCAAACTCCAGGAATTCATGACTGCAAACCATGTCCATAAGTATTCCTTATCATACACAATATTAGTTGTTTTTATCCCGTAAAAAAGTGTACCATCAACTTAACGTATTGTCTAATGGTAGGAAGAGATTTCCTAGTTGAGAGATGGAGATTGCTCCAAAGTCTACTAGTTTTGCGGAGAAAGACCAAAAATAAGTTAAGTTATCTTTTTTTTAATCAGATTATCGATACTTACCTTTCTATCTATCATACATCTAAAGTCATATTACCCTTTACTACATGAACGAGTAAAATTTTTGATCTTATGTTAGTCTGACATTATTCCGTAACCCCACTCGAGATCTAAGCCGTTATATATATGAAATGATAATGTATTATCTATGTACATGGAATAATCAGGTAATTAAAAGTAAAATAGTCGTAATGATATGGTTAAGTGGGTAGCAACAGACGGTGCATATAAACATCAAGTCAAGCATGCCAAAAGTTGATCCCAATAGTTTTCAAGGGAAATATGCCTATATATTGTTTGCTTATTTTAAATATCATAAGTAATGTTTACTCATTATAGTTGCTAATAACATTCACGTAATATACATATGACATATTATCACCACTAGAAATTATTTACCTATTCCTCATCCATATATCAAATACCCATGCGCCATATAAAACTGTAAAATGTACATTTTTACTTACACTTCTTAAGATGTTTATTTCCATAAAATATTTTAAAGGTTGAATAAATTATCACGTACCGCATGTGTTGTCACGTTTTTACAAAACGAATTCGTGAATCTGGATTTGTTCTCTTATCTGGAAAGTGTTACATTCCAGATTTAACAAGCTATTTCTTATCATATGTGGTATATCGTTCAACATGAGTTAAAATAATAAGCAAAATATAAACCTCTTCTGTTTTTTTGTTTCTTTGAGTTGTCTGTTTGTCTATATGTTGAACGATTTAAGACGATATTATAAAGGCTGGCTGTTTAAACATTGTAGTAAGCCTAACACGAGACAGACTTTGATTTGGATATTTAACACTATACAGACTTTGATATCAATACCTAAGACTAGATAGACTTTGATATCAATACCTAACACTAGACAGACTTTGATTTCAATAGCTAACACTAGACACACTTTGATATCAATAGCTAACACTAGACAGACTTCAATAGCTAACACTAGACAGACTTTGATCTTAATACCTAACATATACAGACTTTGATATCAACAGCTAACACTAGACAGACTTTGGTATCAATACCTAACACTAGACAGACTTTGATTTCAATAGCTAACACTAGACAGACTTCAATAACTAACACTAGACAGACTTTGATATCAACATCTAACACTATACAGACTTTGATATCAATAGCTAACACTAGACAGACTTTGATTTCAATACCTAACACTAGACAGACTTTGATATAAATACCTAACACTATACAGACTTTGATATCAATACTGAACACTAGACAGACTTTGATTTCAATAGCTAACACTAGACAGACTTTGATATCACACTGTTTGCAAAGGTGATAGATGATTGCGATTAATAATATCAGGAAACTGTACGTATTACGTATGATTTGAATCAAAAAAAAAAAAAAAAGAAGAAGAATGACTGACAATAGATGGTTAAATATATCGGTCATAATCAAATACAAAATAAATGCTTAAGACTTACATACAAAGAATCATTTGTTTTGGGGAAGAAGGCCTTCGTAGCTACTTGACTTTTACGCTACACAAAATGTTTCTAAAATATGAATTCAGATGGTCCAACTGTTCCACGTCAAACTCTTGAGTATTATTGAGCGATTGCTCCTATAATTGTTTTCGTAGAATTCATTATCATATTTTATTTAAAAGTTATTAATAGTACCAGTTAACCAGGCAGTGACCTTATTGTCCTTTGAATACAATATTTGTATTTTGTTTCCTTATCATTATCGTTATTTGCCATAGAAAAAAACGTACGAATGTGAGTAGCAAAGGGCAGAGTCTATAATTTTTGTAATAGGTGCAAAGCTGAATTTCAGGTCACTAGAAAACAGATCTAGGAATATGAATGTTTGCTTAATCACTAAAGTTTAAAAGATCCTGAACGTAGTGTAGTGGGACACCCTGGGAACATGTCAAAAAGGGGTAAACCCACTCTTGGGACAATGGGAATTAAACATGGGGAAATTTAACATGGAGTGAATGGAGAATTGAACATAGCGACAAGGGACACCCCAGAGACATTGGGACTTTAATGTTAAAAAGGGTATATCCACTCCGGGGACAATGGGAATTTAACATGAGAATTTTGAATCCACTCCGGGTCAATGGGAATTTAACATGAAAATTATGTATCCGCTCTGGGGACAATGGGACTTTAACATAGGATGAGTTGGTATTGAGACAATAGGAATGATGACGTCACGGTACTGGACATTGGCAAAGTGATACGCCCCGCTCAACCAGGTGTTATATAGTGATATATCCCGCCCCGCCAGGCGTTATATCAAATTATATGTCCGCCGCCACCAGACGTCAAATCGGCTCCTATGTCCCACCCCGTTTAGCATTATAACTTTTATATATAGTATATTGGGTCTGTATAGTGACTAAAGGAATCTAACATTTGGGATGATGTCACTGCTGCAAAGGGCTGACCTCAGTCGGGTGAAATGGTGAAAGCGGAAATAAATCTATAACACCTAGCGGGGGCGGGACATAGAACATGTAGACATAGAATGACCTACCAAACATTCCATAGTGACGAGAGTGCTAGTCTAAAATAAACTTTAATACAAAACAACAAACATACTAATAAAATACACTTTATTTATTACTATACTTTGTGTTCAAGGAATGTTTTTGTTCTATAAAACACACCATTACCTACAATCACCTCAACAAAAGAGCTCGTGGTTATAGTCACAATACTCCACATTCACACAAAACAAACTCACTGAGCAGGGACAAGGTTTGTTATTTTTAAGGTAAAAAACAAACACGCAAACACATACAATCGTACAAAACATTCTATTATAAATTTATGTGAGTGACATACAGATTTTGCTATCTACACTATCTTCATATATGGTATCATTTGATGACAACGTCAACAACGACAAAGATAATTAAAATTATTAGTGATCTTTAGTTTGAGCAACTTGTTCATGAATTATTATGTTTACTAATGCTACTACTATTGCTATTACTAATATTACTACTATTACTACTACTACTAATAATAATAATCACAATATTATTATTATTATTATTATCATTATTATCATTATTATTATTATTATTATTATTATTATTATTATTATTATTTGCAATGTCAGAATGACTTTATAATATTAGGCTTCCAAGAACTAATTTGTATATTATTTTTGTTCTTATAGAAATGCCAATGTAAATAACGATCTTACTCTGTGGTACGTTATATTTCTCCATCCAAATAGCAAGATCATTTAGATGTTCCATTCAATGTGTCATCACAGATTATCGTTAGTTGTACCCATGAGATGGCAGCTGTTTTAAATTGAAAATAACACCTTCCGAAACGTAAATGTTGAAAGGGTACGCTTTCGTTTTAGCCAGGATGATTGTAATGTCTCACGCGCGCACAATATGACGACGAGACAATGTTTGCTTGGAGGCAGATGAAAATAGTAGTGCATTCATATTATGCCATATTTTGCAATTATACGCACGCTGAATGTGGAAAAATACCGGCACAAAAGTGTTAAAAATAGCGTCGCAACATTATCTTTCATCATTGGAAAGGCATAAATTACGGTTATATAAACAAACTCTCTTATCACAACTTTAACTTGATATCTGTTTTAACTATATTGTGAGATTTTCGTTCTTAAAATCTAAGTTATCCAGTAATTTATCCTTGAAAATTTATATAAAAAAAATTTATTGTTCAAATGAAGGATACATATACATATTCCTCAATTGTACATATAGGCAAAATAGTTATTGAAGTATACTTTTCACACTTAATTAATTAATGCAGTGTGTTTGGCGAGGGGGGGGGGGGGAAATGATGAAGAGATACATTTTTATTTTCGCTCCACTTTACAAAGTCCTCTGGATAATGTTAATTCACAAAAAAGCCCAAAGAACCACTTTCGTATCGATATTTTGTATGACTTAACTTTTTGCAGCAGAAGTACCATCTATGATGTATAGATATTTCACCTAACTAGACATGTGAAAGTCCGTCATGCGTGGTCGCAATTGCCAGATTTGCATTTTTAGAATTTTTAAAAACTTGCGAATCAAGTAATTATATTTATTTACAAAGCACTAAAAAAGAGGTATCACAAGTTAATGGAATAGGCATTAACAAAATGTATTAAATGAAAGAATGGTGTTGTTACCAGGCTGACCAAACTGTGGACATTTTTATTCATTTTTGAAGATGACTGGCGTGATATTATCTATGCTGTAACAAATTTGACTTTGAAGACAATGTATGCGATTTATATGTAAGTGTCATAAAATGGGACTTTATTTCTCCAGAAAGAGTTATTAATAAAGGCGGACTCTACAGGATTATTCTATCATCAGCGGTCGTGTAAGATTAGTTAATCTTGATTGGCTAAAATAAGTGAGCTTGTGTCTCCAATATGAAATTCAATGTTTTAAGAATTTCAATAGCGATCTTTTATCAGTTCAAGAGAGAAATAGATCGAACTGATCTGTCACCAACATTGACTTTGGAAGGAACGAAAGCAACGAAGTTATGGAGACATTCGATCATTCACTCGATTCTATGATAAAATTTGTGCTGTCGCTATAACAGAAAGGCTGAATGCTTTTCTTATAAATGTTAAATTATATTTCTAACAAAAGGTGTCTCCTTCAAACTTCATGTTCAATTTCATTTTTGTGTATGCATTTGATTGCCCCCATTTACTACTATATTTATATTTGATGCGAGGACTTGTTTTGTTCTATTATATTTCTCTGCTAAGATCTATGTTATTCCATCCCTTAATTTCATATTTCATTTTATTATTTACCCGATCCGGGCAACAACATCGTTGTCGATCATCTCCTATATAGTGACAACCAAACAAACGCGCCACATAGCAAGTGGAAACCCTAATATATGCAACATAGTTCTTCTATAAAATATTGGCGTTTTAAACAGATATTTCTTTTTCTGCTCCTTGAGTTTATTTACATTGAGCTGCCGTTAATCTAACTAATTTTAATCAATACACAAGTAATTTTCTTATAAGCAGATGCCCTTACGATATTCCAAATGTCTATTGAAAGGAAATTGGGACTAAATAGTTCCGAAACGTTAATTCATACCACTCGAATATGATTGGTTCTGGACCGCATATTTCATATATGTTGCTTTTGCTTTTGTTTTTAGTTGGGTTTTCTTTTATTTACGCGAAATTCTTAAGAAAACCAAGTGTTACGTACGTGATCTCCCAGCAGCAGTGTCCGGCAAAGTCAAGGACATTAATTATAAATAAGGGATTAGTTTATACACTTTTACATAAACTAAAAAACCGATGAGAAGTTAATTAAACAAAAATATTTCTTTGTCAGCTTTAAAAATGTGTATTGCATTAGCTGTGAAAATCATCAAAGGAAACCGTTTCACCAATACAAAATTGAAAGAAAAACTTTAAGATATACTTGGTCAGTAAGATACATCTCGAGTTGTATAGCCCACAGCAATAGGTCAGAAGACCTATAAGTTAGTATACAATTTTGCCGTCATTAGTGAGCCATTGAATATCTGACATCTATCGATTTTTATAAAAATATTAGTAAGTGAAAAAACAGTAGATTATTTCTCTTATTACTGATGAAATAATTAAATAGCATCTTTAGCCAATCATAACGAAAACGAAACAGAAAATTTTGACTTTCGGTTTCTGCCGCTCCGCTATCCTTACCCATGATCTAAGCATCGTTCTTTCTCCAAAGTTTCATTGCTCTGTATTTTTATTAATGTTTCACGTACCAATTGAACTTATCGGTCTGTTTGTAGATTGGGTGAGCATTTCAAGGAATTTCCGGACGGGTTCTATGTTTATGTAGTCTTTTTCACTCACCAAACGGTTACTTTAGACATACTACTCATTAAAGGGTAATATCAACGTGATTTCATAACTTGGGCTGTAATAGTTCCCCTTACTAGAACAGTATAATTTTACGAATGCAATATGGTTTGTAAAAGGAATATGCTGTTTGTGTGTAGAGGAGTATTACTTAGCAACGTTTTTTCGTTCCTCCATTAATATTTTGCAATAAACGTAACCGCTGTCATATGTTAGAAAATGAAATAACAGTTATACTGATGGCAATAAAGGAACGGCATTATATTTTTGTGAGACAATAAAATAGAAACTGGCAAACGAAGAGAAACAAGAAACATAAGATGGCTAAAATGCAAATATTAAAGATATTAGTGATTTTAAAAGAAAGCAAATTTTCAATTCAATATCCAGACCATATATTTGAAGATACAGGTTTTACCACCTTAAACTCCTCGATGAGTGAGCTCGTATTAAAAAGAATTAACCACAACAGCTACACCGATTTTACTTTGACTCTCTGCCAACAGAAAGGAAAAAATGCATTCAAGAAATTTATATTTCACTTGCGTTGAACAATGTCTTCAAAAAGTAAACATGATTCTCTCTCTCTCTCTCTCTCTCTCTCTCTCTCTTTATATATATATATATATATATATATATATATATATATATATATATATATATATATATATATATATACACACACATACAAACATGGATGGATGGATGGATGGATGCATGGATAGATGGATAGATAGATAATCTACGTGGCTAAAGTAACAGGTAGAGAAAAATTTCCTCTACGTTTGTAATGTCTACTTGACAAAGTTTTCCAGAACAGGAAATACTCGTGGAATTTCTTTTATTTGAAAAATTTTAATAACCGCAAGAATCGTTTTTCCAATTTATCAAGAATATGGCTTTTCGAAGAGAAGACTTATTAAAAATATCCAGAATATAGCCGATTTCATTTGTATGCACGTAAGATGTGAAAAGCAGAATTGTGAGATCAACATACGGCAAACATGTATCTAAACCACGTATATAAATGAAAGCTATCACTTGTCAAATTACACATAAATATATGTCCACTATATAGATATAGCGCAGAGATTTGACAAAACCGCGATAGAGAGAAGATATGTAGGTGGAATGAAAAGACGAGCACCTTTAGACCACGTTGGTTTGACAAAGTATATTATGTAACATGGACAAGTGATTGATAGGTCATCAATTCTCACTTTAAGCATGTTCTCACAATAATGTGCTTCACTCCATGAGTTCCTCAAAATGGATTTCTAACGAGTTTGCCCTATTTTATTTTAATAATTTATAAACAAAATAGAAAATAAATAGAAAACTATTAAAAGAAGAAAATCATATTCACAATTTTAGTTAGCAGACACTTTTTAACCCATCCAACTTATGTTTGGCATAGAACGACGCTAAAAGTAAATTTAAAATATATTCCATACGTTTTGTATGAATGAAAATAACAATTAGAAAATGTTAATAGTACTTTAGGAAAATGGTTAAAAATTAATTAGACTTGTTAAGATACGATTATTTTGACTTGGTCAAAACAGTCATGAATGATGAATGTTTAATGCACATGGAGTCGACAGATTGCCGTTAAAAAGTGTCGTCATTGCAGACAAAAATAATGTGATAAAACAAATGCTAGATTCATAAATGTCCATATGTATAATTAAGCAAAATACAATATGAAATATATCTGCTTACACAAATGAACGAAGACATGTTCAATAACTAACGTATACATTCGTTAACATCTGTTAAACAACACTTACCATGAAAATGTTTCCGGCTAGGAAATATATAAAAGGAAGAAATGGTCAGAATGTAGACGGATTTAACACTCAATGAATGTGATTTCAAGGCAGTGAATATCAATTTATACAACGTTTTGCTGACATTTACCCTTTGTTTGAAGAAAAATCATCATTATACAAATTAGACAATTTGTTTTTGTGAAATAATGATAAAATTAAACTATAACAGTTATCAAATAACTCTAGTTAGAAGATTAAGTCCGAGTTGAGTATATACCTTTTTCTGTAGCGTTAAATTGGACACATATATTAGGCGTTTATTCAACATTATATTCAACGTTATATTTAACATTATATTTAACGTTTTATTCAACGTTATATTGGCCAAATAAAATTTGAATACAATATAGACTCCGAGTACAAGAGGGATGTTTGATATTATAGAATAGTTGATGCTGTGCATACAACGGTAGTAGCCGTACAGAAGATTATCATTGGTGTACGTGAATGGGTTCAGAAAAATAATTTGGTATAAACTTGTTAAAGATTGGATATTTTTCCTATGGTGTGGAATTAAATTTAATTTCTCAATAAAAATTACATATTTTACCATACCAAAATTAAAATTGAATAGATACAGTATTTCTTTGACATTTGTGCAGGAAAGATACAGAATCTTTAAAAAAAAATTAATTAGACATATCCGTGATTGTGTTTGAAATATTGGGATGGAAAGACAAGAGAGTTGCTCCACAGTTACTATATTAAATCAAACAGTCTTTGACATAAATACAAATACATGTGAATTATTGTAGTGTGGTGTTACCAATGATTAATGCAAGATACATGTATGTCGGGAAACGTTTTTCAAGGTTCGCGTCATAGCATAAAAAACGAACATCACATACAGAAATAAATATTTTATTCTTTTATATACAACAGAAGAATTATCCCAACGTAAATGACACGGTTACACTTGGTTACGATTCTAAAGATATGATACCATTTAAGTGTTTTGTATCTGTTGTAAAATCTAAATATGGCCAGCATTCGTTAAACGTTTAATATTATCAACAGAGCAGCATGGAAACATAACACAGATTTCACTTCCGGATCATCGCCAATGCCTTATTACTCAATGTGCACTGTCGTCGAAATACACACAGATAACCAATATTTGAGCCCATATTCTCAATGATAAACAATTACCTTTAGATCCATACCAAAATGCATCAATAGAACAATTTTATCACCACAAAAATGAGAGACAAAAATGTTCTAAAAATAGATTAGAGCTACATTCGTACTGAACAGGAAATACTAATTGTGATGCGACGCCATATATTGGACAATCGAAGCAACGAACACATTCATTCCAGGTTTTGTATGTATGTTTGTACAAATCAATCCAGAAGAGATTTAAATCAATACTTTAAAGTGTAAATAAATTGTATTCAAGTATTTGCGTGGGTAAAAAATATACGCCATAATTCAAAATCAATAAGTGTGAATAATATGCTTTTCACATAGAAAAATTAAACACATTTGAATTTAACAATTACAATTCGTATCTGTGAAAAAGAAATAACATTAATTGTCAGTGATCATTTCACAGTCAGAATTTACAGCAAAGTAGTGACTACAATTTAAAATTGAAGTTCCAGTATGTAGGCCAGTTTTGATTAAAAATTGGTCGCTTATGACAGAGACGTAATCACCTGGGACAATAAATCAGCCCTTCACCCCCCCTGATGATATTGATTGGCGGTTTAGGGATTGATATTACATATTCATTAAAACATGCAAATATCTGCAGACATTTTTGGCTGCTCGCATCAGTCTACATTTTATACACTTACCGGTATTTCTCGTGGCTGTGGAGCTACCGTAGAGAGAAAGGTTCTTTTTGTGGCTTTAGCATTATATTTTTGGAGAAAATTCTATGTTTAGGTTACTTGTAAATCTACGTGTAATAGCACAAGCCTCTGTCCTGTGGCTATTTTAAATTTCGCGCCAGATATTGCTGTTTCCCATTACTGTTATAAGTTTAAAGTATTCTTAAGTCTGTTCCGGAAAGATTTGCATGCAACAAAATTCCACATTTTAATGAAGAGGTGACATCAGACCCACATATTGTCCGTCAGTATCATCACAGATGTTGTTGTGGGGTACATTTTTATTTTTATTTTGGGGAGGTGGGGGAGGGGGAGTTATGAAACTAGTACTCACTAAAAGACATTAAAAATGATCAAAAGAAGAGGTACACATCATACCTAGCAGCAACGAAAATTGCATATAAATAGCAAAGGCTATCTAAGTTTATATTTTCAACAAGGAAGATAAACAAAACAAGATTCGCAATTCAGTTATGTTTGTAGACGGTTTCATGTTCAAACACAATATTTATAGAACAGGTGACTACAAAGTGAATCGATGCAATAAACAAAGATGTTATGTATACAAGACATTTAAATATTTGAAGACATTTTGATGCCAGAATGTTTACTGGGGCAAAAAGGTTAATAAAACAGTTATTATATCAACATATATGTTTATCGTATCAATAAACAATTCAAGTATATCAATCGATAACTACCAGTCTCTTCCTAAAGTAATCTCTTTAAACTTCAAACACTTGTATATCTATTATATTACTCTGTGGTAAAGAACACTTTATTGCCATGTGACATTTGTTTAGAAATGTAGGAATAATTGTGTTAAAATTTCCATACAATATCCTGATCATTTTTCTATGGCACCAGACCTTGCTCATGATTTCAGTTTAAAGTAATTAGGTTTCCAACTTTAGCTCTTAACAGACTATGATTTCTTCTAGATGTCGTCCGTTGAATATGGAATTTGCATAGTAACGCTATATATATATATATATATATATATATATATATATATATATATATATATATATATATATATATATATATATATATAAACGTATCAAGACCCCACAGGAGAACAGCTCTAGTTTCTAAGGAGTTAGCACGCTACAATATTGACATCGCAGCCTTGAGTGAAACCAGATTCGCAGAAGAGGGTTCTCTTTCTGAGCTAGCCAGCGGCTACACATTCTTCTGGAAAGGAAAAGCCCAAAATGAGGACAGGATCCATGGAGTCGGCCTGGCTATCAAATCAAGTCTTCTGAAGCAGCTCCCGGAAATGCCGGTGGGTATCAATGAGAGGCTAATGAAATTGAGAATACCTATAAGTCACAAACGGCACGCAACAATCATCAGTGCATATGCCCCTATCCTATCGAGTCCAGCAGAAACCATCGAGCAGTTCTACACGGACCTCAGCTCTGTACTTAGCTCAATTCTAGCTGACGACAAGATCATACTACTGGGGGACTTCAATGCCCGTGTTGGCTGCGACTATGTTCGATGGAAAGGTGTGCTTGGCAAGCACGGTGTCGGCAGAATGAACAGCAATGGCCTGCTCCTACTCAGCAAATGCACAGAATTTAACCTCCTAATCACAAACTCAATGTTCAGAATGGCGGACAAACACAAGAACACCTGGATGCACCCCAGATCTCGCCAATGGCACTTAATTGCCTATGTAATAGTACGCCAGCGTGATGCCAAGGATGTCCAAATCACCAAGGCCATGCGAGGAGCAGAATGCTGGACAGACCACAGACTTGTCAGAACTACCCTACAGCTGCACATTGCCTCTCACCACCTAAGACGTCCTAAGCTTGTGCGCACATCCCTCAACATTGTCAAACTGCAGCAGCCTTCCACCCAGCTCGATTTCCAGAAGAGACTAGATGACATGCTGTCAACAAACGGACCGGAAAAATGGAACAAGCTCAGGGACATAATAAGAGAAACAGCTATGGCAACCATGGGTCCAAAGAAGCGAATCCATCAAGACTGGTTTGATGAGAACAACGCTGCCATTGAAGATCTGCTTGCCAGAAAAAATAAAGCTTTTATGGACTGGCAGAATGACACAAACTCCATCCCCAAAAAAGATCGCTTCAAATCCTATCAGGCTGAGGCTCAGAGAGAAATCCGCAAGATGCATGACCAATGGTGGGAAAAGAAAGCTGAGGAAGTGCAAAGCTATGCCGACACTAACAACTCCAAAGAGTTCTACAACGCCATCAAGTCAATTTTCAGTCACACAAAGTCAAGCTCTACGCCCTTACTTGCTGCAGATGGCAGTACACTAATAAAAGACAAGAATGGCATTAAGGAAAGATGGGAAGAGCACTTTAATCAGCTCCTAAACCTGCCCTCATCAGTCAGCCAATCTGTTCTTGACCAAATACCCCAACAGCCAATGCTCAACGAACTGGATATTCCGCCAAAGATGGAGGAATTGAGAAGGGCCATTAAACAAACAAACTGTGACAAGGCACCTGGAAAGGATGGTATCCCAGCGGAGGTGTACAAGACTCTCAGTAAGCAGTCTCTGGAGGCACTCTATGATGTGCTAATCAGCATCTGGACGGAAGAAGAGATGCCAGACGACCTCCGTGATGCATCAATTGTGACCCTCTATAAAAACAAAGGCACACGTATGGACTGCAGTAACTACAGAGGCATCTCCCTGCTTTCCGTTGCTGGAAAAATACTTGCTCGCATCTTGCTCAACAGGCTTATTGCAGCAGTGTCAGAAATTAACCTCCCCGAGTCTCAGTGTGGTTTTCGCCCAGACCGCAGCACCGTTGACATGATCTTCGCAGTGAGACAAGTCCAAGAGAAGTGCCTTGAGCAGAACATGAATCTATATGCTGTCTTCGTGGATCTGACAAAGGCTTTCAATACAGTCAACATAGATGCACTGTGGGTAGTACTCAAGAAACTTGGTTGTCCTCAAAAGTTTACCAACCTCATCCGGCTCCTCCACATTGACATGAATGGAGAGATTCTCTCAGATGGTGAACCTTCAGAGAAATTCCCCATATCTAATGGTGTCAAACAGGGTTGTGTACTCGCTCCAGTACTCTTCAACCTCTTCTTCACACAGGTACTACTCCATGCCATACGGGACATTGACACTGGCATCTACATTAGGTATCGCCTGGATGGATCAGTGTTTGATCTCCGTCGCCTAGCTGCAAAAACCAAGACACTAGAAAGACTCATCATTGATGCACTCTTTGCAGATGACTGCGCCCTCATGGCCCATGAAGAGACTCACCTACAAGCAATCGTGGACAGATTCTCTGAAGCCTCCAACCTATTTGGACTTACAATTAGTCTAGGAAAGACAGAAGTCATCTTCCAGCCCGCCCCAAACACTGTCCATTCGCAACCCTGTATCACCATTGGCGACACGCAGCTGAAGAATGTGGACAGTTTCAAATACCTTGGCAGCACAATATCTAGTGATGGCTCTCTGGACAAAGAGATCACTGCGAGGACCCAGAAAGCCAGTCAAGCACTAGGACGACTCCGAACCAAGGTCTTGCAGCACAAGGACATACGTCTGTCAACAAAGCTGAAGGTGTACAATGCAGTTGTCCTCACGTCTCTATTATATGGCTGTGAAACGTGGACACTCTACAGAAGGCACATCAGACAGTTAGAACAATTCCACCAGCGCTCCCTGAGATCCATCATGCGGATCAAGTGGCAGGACCGAATCACCAACCTGGAAGTCCTTGATAGAGCCAACACAACAAGCATCGAAGCCAAAATAATCCAGGCACAGTTTCGATGGACTGGCCATGTCATCCGCATGGATCAAAGCATAATCCCAAAGCAGTTGTTCTATGGCGAGCTATTCCTGGGGAACCGAAACCAAGGCCGCCCTCGCAAGAGGTACAAAGACAACCTCAAGACAAACATCAAGTGGGCAGACCTTCATCCACGCCAGCTCGAGCTCGCTGCCTCAGACAGAAAGCATTGGCGAGCCCTGACCAGAAAAGCCTGTTCCTCCTTTGAGGCTGACAGTCGCCAGCGTCTTGCTGCAACCCGTGAGAGACGCCACAAAAATGTAACCCAGATACCAACAACCACCGGTGTCCCATGCCCCACCTGCAATCGCATGTGTGTATCGGAATTTGGACTCCGGAGTCACATGCGCGTCCATCGCTGAAGGAAAGTGCACAACTTGTCTTCCTCGACTCGAGAGACTACCAAGAAGGCTATATATAAATATAATGACATTGATAATAATAATAATAATAATAATAATAATAATAATAATAATAATAATAATAATAATAATAATTTTAGCAGCAGAGGGGGTGGACAGACCAACTTTTTAGGCGTCGACGAGGCTTCCTTCTCGTTAATATTTAACAGAAAGGTCTATTTGACAAACTGAGGCTTCCTAGTAAATATATAATAAAAAAGGTCGATTTGGTTCCTTGTAGGGGTCCAATGGCAAAAAAAGAGACGCCATTGTCGTTGGAATCCACCCCCTCTGCTGCTATGGGTTAACAATTCTTTTACGAAATCCAGTAAACGATTTTAGAGGGTCTGCTAAATTTATCGTTACAAATCCATGTGGGATTTACTGAGCGCGACTAAAGAAATTTCTAAATTGATTATAATCCATATCACCGCAGCACCAAGTTTGCCAAATATTTCGTAGCGTATGAATATCAACTCCGTTAAACACACACACAATAAATTACAGTTATCTCTGATCACCTTCGGAATTTGTGTATACCGTTGAGTGACATATATCACATCAGTATTTTTGTGTCTGCCTCTGGAAAATATCCTAGCGGGATTCTTTTGATTGTCTAACATGATATCGTCGTATGCGACTAAATTGTTAATATCTCCATTAATATCATCAATGCTCGGTGCTTCATCGATATCGGTTATAAACTCAATAATACCCTCGCCGAATTCTTCTACCGCTTTGTCGTTAAAATCTTTTAACACATTGTAACATCGCTGATCGTCTACACTAGGAGCTATCAAATACAACTTGTCCCATTTCATCCATCTCGTTATTAAATTAAGTAACAATTGTGTTTTGACACTTCCGGATGGTCCGATTATAATCATTCTAATTGAATTCGGCAACATCGCATGGTGTTTAACAGGTTCCCGTCGTCGGGTAGCTGAATAATCAATTATATTCATGTTATTATAAAAAAATTATGGATCTATATTGTGTGAAATGTAAGACGCGTACTGGTACAGATGACTTGACGACGATTACAACTAAAAACAACCGATCAGCACTTTCCGGTAAGTGTATACAATGTAGTACAAAGAAATTTAAATTTGTTTCCCTTGATAAAATCAACAATTAATAAAAAAAACGAGGAGTTGATATCGCAGCCAAGCTAGCTAAACTCCCGGGAACACCATGGGCAAAGTATCCAGAAGAAAAACATCTTCCAGGGTTTAGTTATTGTGGGCCGGGGACTAGACTCGATATCCAACTCGATGATCAAAACCACCACCGACCCGGTGAATATCCAATAAACGCCATTGTTAAAGTGTGTCATGCTCATGATGTTGCTTATAAAAGCAGTAATTTGCAACATAGACATCTTGCAGATGTAAAATTAATTCACGCGTTGGATTCTATCACTGATAAATCCTTCAAAGAAAAGTTGTCTTCATGGTTAGTAAAAAAGTCTATGAAAGGTAAATTGATGTTAGGTGCCGGTAATTAATAAAAACATGGAATCTATTTATTATTCTCCAAAAGGATACTGGAGGGGCAAAGCAGCAATCGGTAAACTCGCTAGCGCCGCGAAGGTGAAAAATACCACTGCAGCGGATTGGTTATCTAAACAGGCGATATGGAAAATTTATCTACCACCGCCTAAACGAATTAACTACTCGCATTTTGATGTGACCGTTCCTAATGAGGTTCATCAAGCTGATATATTATTTCTGCTGCATGATGGTGGTTACAAATAAGTGTTAACTGTAGTTGATGTTGCGAGTCGATACAAACAAGCATAACCGTTAAAGACAAAATCATCAATTGAAGTGGCTTCTGCATTTAAAAGAATTTATCGAAGGGGTCCTCTGCGCTGGCCAAATCTATTACAAGTTGATCTTGGCAAGGAATTTCAGGGTACGGTTCTATCAACAATGAAGAATCATAATGTCATTATCAGACGAGGACATACTGCACTACATCGCGATCAGGCAATTGTTGAACGATTTAATGGTACACTTGCTGAGCGGTTATTTGGATATCAATACGCGAAGGAATTTATTCAGGATAAACGATCTCGTGAATGGGTCAAGAGATTACCAGGCGTAATTACCGCGCTAAATAATTAGGTTACTCGAACGATTAATATGAAACCTAACAACGCGATTAAAAAGAAGTATATACCCGTACAACCGCAAATTTTTTTTTCAAAACAACCAATACTCGGTAATGTCACTGTTAGGTATTTATACGAACCAGGAGAACTCGAAGGTGGTAAAAACAAATGCTACTGATCCTATTTGGAGTGTTACTGTACATAAAATATCTAGTATAACACGTTCCACGATCCACTGGTAGACCAGCAATCTATAGACTAGATTTGACAGCTCCCCAGCGAAGATTTACTCGTGAACAACTACAAGTGATACCCGAGGATACTCAATTACCGCCGCGTGGTCTTAACTAGCACCTCTTCGTCTGTTACATTCAAGACAAGTCAGTATCACATTATTCGAAAGAAACTATGATAAGTATAAGCATTTACCCCTCGTTGTTTCATCTCTCTGGCGAGTCTGTGGGTTGGTGTTAGCACAATCATGTTTGATTTGGAAACTCTTGCGTGAAAATCCGTAGGATTTTTCCCACGAAATAACTCAATCGCACAAGTTGTTTTTCCTGACCCGCCACAGCCGTTTAAATAAACTGTTTTATATCGACATATTGGATCAGATATCTGCGGTGCATTAGATAGTTCTGATATTTTATCACCGCTCAAATATTTATCTTCAATCGTAATATCTGCTGATTTGGAATAGTCACGCAGTATTTCCCGCTTAATTCTCCATGATCCCCAGCTCTCGTCAGAATTAGTGAATTCAGCCACTGCTTCGCTGTATTTCGCGTTTATATAAAATGAATCAGTGGCTACTCTAACTGCGGTGTCAGAAAATCTATCTATCATCTAAAATAAATTGATAGAAGCATAAGTTTGCATAGACGCTCTCAAGTGTGTATACTGAATATTTTCTCCGTCTGCGTAAGTAATAATTGTACCAAAGTTTGTTCCATCGGACAAGAAAGCGTCTTTACGATCGACATATATACCTTTACTCGTTATACCCGCAATTATAAAATCTTATTCGACGTTATCTATAATCAACCGTGAAGAATATCTTTTATTGTCGTATTTTCCACCCTGAGTAAATTTACCAATTATTCTTCTACCGAGATCCTTTGCGTCTTTGTTTCTGATTTCAAATAACTGTCTGGACCATTTCATGATATTTTCTTCGTCAAGATCGGGAAGTCGTTTTCGTTGTTCGCTGATTATACTATCTAGATTGGGTTGTGGTAACCAGACTTCAGTCTGCGCGTGATATGATATAATCGCTTCAATGACAATCAGCGATATCAGCATTCTACAATGAATCATATACCGTAACAGCACTATTGGCATCCAGCGTTTTTCAGATATATGTCTACCAATCCAAACATAACAGCACGGATGAAGTCCTGTAGCCAATTCAAATGATACCACACGAGCGAATCCGGTTAAATCAAAATCAGGCAGTGGTCCATTAATAGCAACATGGGCTATCTCGTGTGTGGGATGTCCAAATCGTTTAAAGTGTTCAGCGCATTCTCCATACCCAAGAAAACTCGCCGGATAACACGCGACCATATCAATCGAAATAATACTTTCACGGTCGTATTTTGTATTCCATAATGCACCGTGGTTAAATTCTATACAACTTGTTTTGAAGTCTGTGAGAAACTCACCATGCGTTGATTTCCATGTGTTTTTCTTTCTCGGAAAATGAGCTTCAACAGACGGAATTGTAAAACAATTTGTTAATAATTGTTCGTCGTCGAAACTCTTCGAGAAACTACTAGCTAGATTTTTCATCGCGTCATGGAGGGCTTCAGTGCGGTATAATTCTCCATTGGGTCTTACAAACTGATCGAATCCACCCTCGGGGTTTTCAGCGCTGTGAAGTATCCACACTGATACCGGATCATTTTTACTCAACTGGTGAATAAAATCAAATAGTTTCTTTTCTCCCGAGAATTCATCGGGTATATATTTTATGGTTCTATCCCGAGGAAATATTGTTACTGCAGATGTCCATGCGTGTTCATTATGGTCAATAATTTTGATTGGAGTTCCTCTCGATTTATATTTCGGTTCGTATAATGTCTCGCCTGTTATTGTTGCTACCGATATTTGCAATTTTAGTATTCGTTCTAACTCTGCCACATTTTGAATTGTCGCCCCACGCTGTTTCACTGTCAACCCCTAATCGGTTTTTTTTACGTCTTAGATCAGTCAGTTTATATCCACGCAAAGCATTTGTGAAGTGTTCTATTATTCGTTCTGTTACACAATTTATTTTTGATAGTTTCATGGGTTGTATTTTTTCAATACTCGGTTTATCATTTAACGAATATATCCCATAAACAACTGCTGTTACAGTATAAGATCTCTCGTAGTATGGTTTGTCAATTCCAGTCAGAATTCTTGGTTTGGAATCTTGACTCACGGTGACAGTTTTTTTATCCTTCAAGATGGGTTCAAATTTGTCCCGAAAAATTCAATCTCCCGTGTCTGAACGGATAATGAATTTTATTCTAAAAAAATATCTTTTTTGCCCAAGATGTGAGATTAGCTTGGCTGCGCTTTTATCATTCATGGTAGCATCAACACTACCATCAATTCGAAATGTTGACCAACAATAAGATGCTCTATCACGCTTGAATTCATTAAAATAATCACTGATTTTACCTATCATAGTTCTATCACAAATTTTACCCTTTGGTGTATCAGAGACTCTATCGAGATTGAATTTATTATTTTTCCAAGGCGTAATTTTCGTTAATCTCTCGAACTCCTTCATATTATAATTAAAGCAAGTATTTAAATAGAGAATTTATTATATAATGAATCATTGCAAATGGCTTATGATTGGATCAGTAACCCCGTGTAACAAATCATGCAGAAAGGAATTCTGTGGGTATCATATGCAAAGCGTTCGCAACGGAAGTTATGGGCCAATTCCATGTATAAGATGTGGGGTTGGGGTTAGAGGAATATCACAATTTTGTCTCGGTTGTGGTGGTAAGAGATACAGAGAGTTGAAGCGTTATTATGATAAGAGAGTTAAAAACAACATTAAGAACTCCATCAATAACTCTACCTCTGACAGCGTCAATGACAAGGTCATTAGATCTCCCCAAGACTACATTAATAGATTCCAAATGTAATAAACAACTTACCACGAACAGGGTTCATATATCATCGCATAATATCCCTTGGCGTGAGTAAGATGATCAAACAACTTACCACGAACGGTGTTCATTTTTGAAAACATATATTTTTGTATTAGAAATATGTATTATCATATATGAATTCTGAAAATATGAATAGGATTATAGCTGAAATTTCAAAATTGAAAAGCCAAGATATTAAATTATCTGACAATTTAAACCTTGACAAAATTATGTCTGACTTTCAAGATATAGAATACGGTATCATTACTAACAAATATATGCTGCCAAAGAAATATGCGCTGATAAAAAAATCCAGAATTCTATTCGCGATTCTCTTGCATTCTGTAGTGACGTAAGTGTGTTTGTCCCGTTATTTACTATCGTAGAAGGAATACGAAAATAATTGCGGCGCGATTATGAATTGAAAATGGAGGTTAATTCTAAGATTAGAAATATACAGGCGTTAATTCAAGCAAATGAAAAAAAAAACAAACAGCTGGATACAACTAACGATTTGACAGTATAGCACGTTAGTATAAATACATCACTGTTGCAAATACAATTGAAAGGTATATAATTGATCAAACAACACGGAAATAAACTGACTGAAAAATATTTTAGTGAGATTTTTTTTGTTGCTTGTCTATCTGAATCGGGTTTAAACGTAAAAATCATTTGGTGATGACAAAATCACTAAATTATACTTTAAAATCTTTTCGTGAATCAAATTGGAAATTGCTTTACTGTTTTAATAATGGTCAACAAAGCTTTACCAACTAGACTGGCTCGTGAAAGATTAGATTCAATTAAGAGATTTATACCAATCCGCGACTTTGTCAGGAATAAACTACAAGCTAGACAGTTTACAAACGGATTTTGCTGCTGGATCTGAAGAGTTGTTTAAACCAATAACCACAGCAACGAAAGGGGTAAATACTGAGCGAACTATATGGGGGGATGTTCCCGAGACGGGGGAAAAAAGAAAAGTAAAATCTCTTATTGGTGAACTAGAAAAAATAGCAACGGAAACTGAAAATAACACCAGCGTTGTTAACAAAACCTCCTCCTATTCCTCCTAGTCCAAAAAACCCCAGTGTTTCTTTAGTTGATAAATTTACAGAGACTGCAAAAAAAACTAATAAGCAAACAGAACTATCTATTATCACGATTTAAGCAATTTTGCTATTGACAGCTATAATTCAAGGGGGGAATTTTTAGCGGGTGAGTATAAAGACGATCCAATATCACCCGATGACTGGGCTAATGCGTTGTATAAAATAAATACTGGGGGTTTAGATAAAAGGATGAAGGAGTATAGAGTCTTCAAAAAAAATTTGATTATCATAGATAACAAGAGTGAGAACAAGAAAGAAAGCGCCAAACACCAACACCAAAACGAAAAAAAAAACAAAAAGAACCTCAATGGGATGATGACGATCCTTTTGGGCGTTTACAATATGATGATGATGCACAGGGTGCAACAGGGGAGGGATTTTCTGGTAGTGGAATTTCAGGTAGTGGTCTTATTCATTGCCCTGGAAATATTCTCAGCGATATATCACGATTAGAAGATCTCATCGGAGGAAAACGAGCTGGTAATAACTCACCGGAACTGATTAATGAAGCAGCTTATATCTGCAGGCGGTTATTTCAAGGCGGTATCATGGATATCAAAACATATCGAGATTTCATTAACGAGTTAGTGGAAAATCCTACTGATTATTAAAGCAACTAAGTCATCGGTGACGAAGTCATCGCAATAGATAAATATCATTTAAATAAGATGATCATACACTAAAACCATGATAAACCAACCAGTGTCTATGTAGTAAACTCACGATTTCCAGTTTATAACGCGTACTATGGTGATAGTCTCGGTGATACAATTGCAGGGTTATTGCAAGAATGGATCCAAACGTAACACCAATCGCAAAACAATTATCGATGAAAGTTATTGATGTTATTCGTGATAAGGGTATTAGTGCTGTTGGAGATCTTGCCGGAAAAGCGTTTTCCACGGTAAAGGATTAACTAACAGCGCTAGTTCGGCGGCGAAAGAAACCGGGACCACTACCATCTATAGCGGATATGCCTGCGAGTGTTAGTAGAATTATAAATAACGCAGTAGATCAAAAACTAGCGTCGCTGATAACTCCGTCGTTGACAGCAAGTGACCAGGATAACATAACAGTAAATATGATAGCGGGAAGTGGCTTAAAAAACCACGACGACGTCGACGATGATTTAGATCAATGAATATAGAATAAAATGTTCAAACGGTCACCTGATACAGCGTTTGATATGGACGCCCCAGTGCTTAAGGATGATTCCGTACGTGATTTTCAATTCTATTCTTATCAAGCAGTACAATCAGATCTCCGATCAAGAATTGAACTTCAAGTTCATGATACCAGTAAATACTTTTTGCCTTGTTAAGCATTTGTCGAAGTGGAAGGAGAACTTGTAACAAATGATGTTGTTAATAATGATCCACCATACGCAGATAACCCAAATATCAGAGTTGGTTTTGTTAATAATGGTATCATGGCGTTATTCGAAAGCGCCAGATATCTCATTGATGGAAGAGAAATTGAATCTATAGAGCGTGAAGTTGATGTTGCCACAACAATAATCGGGTTAGCGAGATATTCTGATGATTATACAAGATCAGCGGGTCCATCTATGATGTTTTCTAAGGATATCACTGATCACGCTGATCACCTCCCACATATTAAAATACGGACACCACAAGATACCGCAGCTGATCCACAACCACATGCTGCTTCTCCTGAACACCGAGTAAGACCAGCTGCCGCCTTTGATATTCTCGGAATCATTAATGATAATTACAACATAGGATTTGCAACACGCGTATCAACATTGAAGAGGCCTCGTCGACAGTTTTCATGCGCGATTCCACTACATCATATATTTGGATTCTGTAGAAACGTTCGAAACGTTATCTATGGGGCAAAACATACGGTAGAACTCATGCGAAAGGGTACTGATAATGATGCAATCTGGCGCGGTGCTGGTGTTCCTGCCGGTAAAGTGGTTTTAACAAAACTATCACTGTGGATGCCAGTGTTGACTCCATCAATCACCACAGAAGAGCGATTACTATAATTTATGGACCAAGGAGGAAAGTCGTTGCTGAGTTGGCTAACAACGAGTACAGATACCAAGGATTCTGATGTTGATAATACATTTACGTGGAACCTAGCATCAAAACAGGGCGTTTCAGCTCCGCGTCATATATTTGTTGCACTACAGAATAAAAATCGATTAAACTCTCAAGAACACAGCCATATGATATTTGATAAATTAGGTGATACTGACGTCTGGCGGAGAATAAACGGACAACAGGAACCATCCGAGGATATACAACTGAATTACGACAACAATCATATTGCACGCTTGTATCATCGGCTGTTGACATATATGGCACGCGATCAAAATGTTGATACTGGTCTGCAAATATCACAGTTGGATTTTAGGAATCTGTATCCGATCTATTAATTTTCGCTGGAACATCTTGATTTAACAAGACAGTCCGTCGTTGATATACACTTTAGAGCTCGTATAGACCCTGGCGGTGTTGGTTATAGAGCGGTTGCTGTCATTCTCAGCGATAAATCAATGATACTTGAAGGTGTTGTCGGACGAATGAGAATGATAGATGCACCAGTGGAAAACATGTAACAATTAGATCAATCTGTTGTTGTATAATGAAATACAGTTATATTAGTGTTGCGTTAACTCCCGGTCAACTCAAGAAATTGCAATCGGAAGCAGCTAAAAAATGCGGAATCACAATAACACTGAAACCCAATCAGATGAGTGGCAGTCAGAATAAATTGTCGCTGACAACTCGTCAAGTAAAACACTTCAAAGATGCGTACAAAGATAAAAAAGGCGTTCAGATCACTCTCTCTGCAGCCGCGATCAGCGACATGAAAAAATCAGGTGGTATATTCCCGCTGTTAGCTGCGTTACCAACGTTGATTGCGGCAGCGGCCCCAGCGGTGGCCAAAGCGGCGGCGCTAGGAGCCGATGGTACCGCGGCAGGGATGGCATTAAAGAAAGCAACTGGGAGCGGGTATGAAAAAAAGAAAGGAAAGGGTCTAAGACTACCAGTAACCCCGTATTCATGGTACAGCGGAAAAGGTCTGAGAATCCCATGAACGGTTTACTAGTTCCAATGTCCAATTTTGATGTACTCGATGCTGCTAAAAAATTGTCCATAAAAGACTTCAGAGGTGTCTTTATGAAAGATCAGTTGCCGACACAACCAAACAGCGTTGAAACCGGTATCATTAATCTCGATAACAGCACCGGACCCGGAACCCATTGGGATGCATACGCGTTTGATCCACGTGAAATCGTTTATTTCGATTCATATGGATTAGTGCCGCCGAAGGAATTTATGCGTTATATAAATCGCTTAACAACTTTTCATGAAATGAAGACTTGGTATTCCACGCTAGCAACACAACAAATGAATGATCCACCAATATGCGGCAACGAAGTATTAAATGTCCTTGACGCTATTTCAACATCTGGAAAACAACCTCATGTTGTTGTAAATGAATACACGAGTAATTGAAGTCGTCAACGAAGAGATTTTAGAGAGAGATTATATAGAATAACATGATTGATATTTGGGGGAGACAATTATTAGCGCTGAAGAAACCCTCCGCCGATGGCGTTTCAACCGGTGATATAAAAAAACATAACCAAAGATGAAATAGCTGAGAGGTTGAACTTAGCAAGTGTTAATCCCAATGAAATAGTTGTATTTTAAGATCGTCAGGGTAAATTGAAAACTAGTAATTTTTCCCTGGATAATATTTTAGTTAAACAACGAGACGCAACCGAGAACACCGTTGCGTTATTTTCCGATCAGGGTAAACTCAAACCCGGTGTACTCGTTTCAACGATTACAGATAAATTAAAAATCTCAACGATGAGTTAAAATTCATACAAAGTTTCTTTGGTGATCCAGCGACAACATCACCGAATTTATCATTAATAAAAACTGCTATGGACAATATAAAAAGTGTCAATGACGAATTAAAATCGATTATAGCTTTCTTCGGCGAACCAGCGGTAATATCACCGAAGCTCGCAGAGATAAAATCTTCAATGTTGGAACTAGCAACACTTCAATCTAGAATTGAAGATAACGGAAAACAGTTTTCAGTTTTTAGTAAAAATATTATTGATAAATTTATTGGAACCGCGTTGGATAAAATTGAAATAAAACTCCCTGATATTAAAAAATCCATCGATGAGACGAAAAACTTCATCGTGGCAACCAAAAATGATTTTTCGAGGATGATAACAATCATTGAAAAAAACAAAAATTCCTCATTAGAAAACCAACAACGTAGTATACACGATCCAACACGGATCATTTGCGTGGACTCCTACAGACAATATACTAAGTATCACAGCGACCGTCAAAGGTATTTATCGATTATCACTAGTAACACCATCGACTCAATTTAATATATCATCGTCGAGTTCATCTGGAGTCAATAATACGATATCAACGATCATCGATAAGGATACAACCGAACAATTCATGATAGCATCCACTGATAAAAATTTGATTATGGTTTCAGTAACATGGTATGTGGAATTCGTAGCGGATTTGAGTAAACAGCTAAATTGAAATCGTAAACTGATTTGGAAATAAAATGTCGTCATCAACGATACCTTCAGTATCTCAATATCGCTATGATCAGGCCAGAGAGTTTCAGACTAAACTCAAAACTCTCACTGAGGAGTATCAAACAAAAATAAAAAAAATACCAACGAAGAATCACCGCAGTTGATGTTACCGTGTACTCAGTGAGTGGTGTAATCACCGGAGCCGGAATTATACTCTCCTCGGTGACAATGATTGATCCGATAGCTGTTCCAATTTGTATATCCGCGGCGACAACAATCGCGGGAATAATTTCGATAATAACAAAAAAAATATCATCATGCAGCCAGAGCAAACTACAAGACTACATAATTAAATTTCATGTTGTATCAACCGCGTACTCGCAATTGTCCTCGTTGATATCGTCGTCGCTCGATGATACATTTATATCAGATAGTGAGTTCTCAGCGATGGTAAGTATTTATGATTCCGCGATATCAAAATTAGAAATACAACATGAATATAATAACAATGACAACACCGCAGGAATTACTTCAACGAATAGTGGAGAACACAAACCCAGTACAAACCAGCATGATCTCAATAACATCAACCAATCCTGAATTCAGTGTGAATTTCCCTATTCCGATTCCCGGGAAGGAGATAGCGCTAGCAAAACTACGAGTGTACCATAGTTGGCCTAATATTAGGTCGGTAGCATTTGGCGGTCAACAACCGAATATTTCTTTAGTGTTCGCGAATAAAAATCGTGAAGACGGGACACCAGACTGGAACGTTGTTTCGCTGTCATCTGGGTCGTACCAAATTGAACAAATCAATGCTGAATTCCAGCGTAGAATAAAATCCATTACTGGAGCAGAATCGAAAATCGCTATAACCGTCCACTATCATCTGCGATCGAGATAAACTCGCCTAGTTATGTCGTAGATATCTATCAGAGTTCTATAAGAACCGTACTAGGATGGCCTGAAATCCCACCTCGACAGGTTAACATACCACCTGAACCACAAAAATCTGATTATGTCACCGACAGAATAAAACCCGATAATCCAGTAAAAAGCTATAGCGGTTACAATAGGTTGAATTTTTTCACTGGAATGATAGACGACCGCAACCGAAGATACTTCACAACTCGACGAGATAAAATCACTGAAAATTTCACAGTGTTCAATAACGATATTTCGCTGTTGTTAATATCTCTTAAATCCGGCATTCTCACCCGAGATGAATTTATCAGCGTCGTACAAACATGTAACAAAATCATCAATGACATGGAAACATTTTATTCTCAAATTATTCAAGAGGTATTAGGCGACATTAATCCTAAAACGAGAACGGAGTTTGCAATAGTGTATAATACACGAGTAGAAGATATTCCCGCGTTCAAACTACAGGGATATAACATCTCCGAACTACAAAAATCTCTCAATGATGCCATCGATGAAGGTTTCAAAAAAATCCACGATGCATGGAAAAAATTAACAAAACAACAAACAACCATCCTTAAATATAATAATGACCCAGATGGTGGTGGTAGGCATATTGCGCAGCTCAACGTGAATATATCCTCGGTGATAGAATTGAATTTAGTATGTGATGTTATCGAAGGAAGCTATTAAATAAATCTCGAGCGATCAAATCAAGCTCAGCAGGGATATATTCTATATTCATTTGCACCAACAGCTCCTCCAGGATTTCTAGTTATTGAGGATCCAACTAATCCAGTCTATATGCGATGTCATAATAATTCATTAACGAGAATTAATTTCAGACTCACTGATCAGTCCAATAATCTAATGGATTTACAAGGCGAAGTCTTACAAATTAGTCTGTTTGTAAAGTCATAGTGATTTTCATCGTAAAAGAATTGTTAACCCATAGCAGCAGAGGGGGTGGATTCCAACGACAATGGCGTCTTTTTTTTGCCATAGGACCCCTACAAGGAACCAAATCGACCTTTTTATTATATATTTACTAGGAAGCCTCAGTTTGTCAAATAGACCTTTCTATTAAATATTAACGAGAAGGAAGCCTCGTCGACGCCTAAAAAGTTGGTCTGTCCACCCCCTCTGCTGCTATTTTTAAAAATAATAATAAGAAGAATAACTACTTGTACAAATATGCAGAGATAAAGTCTGGTTGTATCTTTCTTCCATGTGAAAATGTGAGAAGTAAGATTGGTAGTAACTACGTGTGAATAACAAGGTTCAATAACGTTTGTTCATGTTGCACCTAACTGCCGACAACCTCTGTGTTGAGCTACTAGCTAATACACGTCTGTACAACATTGTAACAAGAATATAATTCTAACAAAACTACAGATTGAGACAAATCTGTTTAAAATACCGGAGGATATTGCGTGAAGTTAAAAAGTGATTTTGAATATTTCTTAATTTTGGCTGACCATTCGAGAATTTCCGGTTAACATCAGGAAACACTA
Source organism: Unio pictorum (assembly GCA_030141615.1). Lineage (NCBI taxonomy): Eukaryota > Metazoa > Mollusca > Bivalvia > Unionida > Unionidae > Unio > Unio pictorum. The sequence goes on along the minus strand of JARLTB010000220.1, from coordinate 975,588 downwards.
TTCCAAAAAAGCATTATTTAACGGGTGATTTTGTAATACATGAGAATAAAGGAAACTGTAATTAAACTGTGATGTACACCGATAATCAAGGAAAAGTATGGCATTCACAAAGCATGCAACATGTCATGAACTAATGAATGAATTAATGAAGTGCTCACTTGAATGGGTCATTGTGTCAGTACATTAGAAATGCTTAGTCATGTTGCCATGTTTACATGTTTTAAAGAAGAACAAAATAACAAAAGTTAGAGACGCAGGAAATAGCAAGTACACAAATGAATCGAAACATTTATGTCTACTATCCGGTCAAGACTGTAAGATTCAGAACACGACTTAGTGACGATATTGTACCTACATTCATACTACTTCTCTTTCGACATCAATGATTAATTTCGTTTTGCTTCAACATACTTTGACCTAGAGGTCGACCTAAATTACTAATGTAAATTTTACTTTGATTTCAAATCCAAATTGACTGTACTCATTTTCCGGATTAGCGTTTCAGATACTGTAATTCGATTTGTGTTTTCCTTCTTTCCTTTCTTTCCCTGACAATTTATTTCATAGCCAAATTTAATCTGTTATTTCATTTTTATTTTTGCACTTCGTAGCTCACCTGATACATGACGTGGGGTATTTTTGGAAATGTATTACCCTGGTTTCCTCTTATCATTACGCGTGTTTGTGTTTGAACGACCTGATAAAGGAACGAAGATACGCTCTCTCTCTCTCTCTCTCTCTCTCTCTCTCTCTCTCTCTCTCTCTCTCTCTCTCTATATATATATATATATATATATATATATATATATATATCAGTCTCTGTGTAGAAGAGAAGTACTACATAAATTTACTTGAATTGAAGAAAGACAATTAAGATCATGACAACAAGGATTAAACCAGGAAGTCGTTAATAAAGCACAGCGACCATCATTCGTGTTCATTATTTTTTTTTATACGAATATGGTTAAACAATTCAAATGGCTCCCTTCTTTCCGACTGTCTATCTGTCTGTCTGGATGAATATCAATCGTTAATTATGTATCTTGGTGCGCTTTTTATGCGCGTCCATATCTATGAGCAATATCGATAACATTTATACGAATAAAAAGATCGATGACTCGTTCTCAGAGTATTTATTGCAGTTACATTGTTCACATCCCCCTTCCCCGCTACATTGCTGCAAAGATTTTACATCCTCCCAATTCCCATATCCGCTTCGTTAATAATAACTTATTTTATCATTGGTTAAGAATTATTTATATATTTAAACGTCATACTTCTATTTAAAACAAAATGTTTGTAATATATACATTACCAACTCGTGATCCAAAGTAAGTACACTTTTTCGGTATATCTGCAAGGGAAAAGCACCAAAATAAAAGAAATACACGGATCATTATTAATTTCCAGTGGAAATAACAGATTGCTAAAATTATTACAAAAAAGTACAAATATTTTCTTTCCAATTTTTTTCTTCTAAATTATCTCCATCTCTTAGAATCAATATCACATATATTTAGAGACGTGTTATGGCGCTCTGATCAGCAGGTTTCTGTTCCACCTCTTATTTACAGGACAAGGTCTTGTCAGCAAACGAACAGGGCTAAGTAGTTACAAAAGCGCATCTCATGTTATCACCCTCACTTTAACATACCACATACAACATCTCCACCATCACAAAAACTAATCGGGCCATGGATTAAACCTGCTTATCATTTAGCCATGTCAGCATACCCAATGTTGCCAAAACAATGCATAGAAGAAATAAATTTAATTTTTGATTGAGTTAGAGCAGAAAACATTCTAAACAGTCTCGTACGGAAACATCAGGAAGTTGACCGAGATAAAATATTGGGTTAGTAGCTAATGTCAACGATGTGAACCAAAACCAGCAAGTGCAAGAAGGAACATCCGCCTAGAATGAAGTAAATCCACTAGAGAAGCCGCTTAATCTCAGCTGTTAGAGCGTCGGACTCGTAATGAAAGAGTAACTGGTTTAAAATCCGACCAAGTAGGCCTACTTGGCCGTCTTAGTGTGCTCGTTTGAGAGGTACTCATCTCCTATCATTATAAACTGAACTATGTTAAAAGAGTTCTATTAAACCAAGAAGAAAAAAATAAATAAACTTGGAGCAATTAAAAGAAATCAGTTTTGATCAATTGGAGTCTATTGAAACAGCATTACTGAATTGTATTTGATCGAGAGATAAAAAGCTTATAAGAGATTTGGTAATTTTCAGGTTGATTTGCTCTTGTTTTCCAAGACATTGCAAGAAGCCCCCCCCCCCAAAAAAAAATGTAAGGACTTTTGTCAATGAAAGTCAAGCTTTTGTTTGATTAGGATTTTTAACGTAGCTTTAACAATTTTTCAGTCATATCGCTACGATGTCTGCAGTGAGGCAGTTTATAGTGATGTCTAGCACTGAGACATCATGCCGCAGACATGTAGCATGATGTCTCTCCCAGTAACATTATCCTGACACCAGGCCGACCAGTCCTAACACTAACCTCTTAATGCTGAGCGTCAAGCGAGGCAGCTGTTAGTACCATTTTTGTAAGTCTTTGGTATGACTCGGCCGGGGATCGAACCGACGACCTCCCGCTTCCGGGGCAGACGCTCTAACCACTAGGCCACCGGAGCGGTTCGAAAGTCAAGCTAATAAACTGGATACACTCTATCATCTTTTCTATAAAATTTGAAAATGTTATCGATAATGTATTATAATCTGTTACATTTGCTGTGACCAAAGTTGGATGAGTGCTCGAAAACATTTTTATGCAATTTCCGTAGCTCATCTACCGGTATGTCAGCAAAATCAGTATAATCTGTGTTTTAGCTGGTAACCCCTTTCAACTGAGACTATACAATTTTACCAAAGTTAACTAGATAAACTGAACAAACAAAATAAATATAGAAAAGGCAAGGCAAACGTATGTATGTATGTATGTATGTATGTATGTATGTATGTATGTATGTATGTATGTATGTATGTATGTATGTATGTATGTATGTATGTATGTATGTATGTATGCATGCATGCATGCATGCATGTATGTATGTAAAAGACCGCATGGAGGAAGACAGAAGGAAAAATAAAATTGTGTCAGACAGTTTCGAAAGTTAGATCAGGAAATTGACCAAGTTAAGTTATTCTTAACTGATTTTTTTATCTAGATGAATTAACAGTTATAATATAAATGCATCCACATTTATCCACTTGTAACATTTGATTTTTGATTCTATCTGACTGTCCTGAGTGGGTGTGTGAAATAGGGAATGGGTGGTCGACACTTTACACTTTATTAATCCATGTCAAGTGGTCAGCTAACGGAAGGTTGAAAGTTTTGCACATTTATACGGGGGTGGGGGTGGGGGGAGATTTTGTAGTATTCTAGAGATAACTGAAAAATCAAGGGATATAACTGCTTTACTGGATGCTTCTAGTTATTATTATAAATTTATCACTCGATGGATGAATTAATGGTGGAGATCAAGACATACCATTTTGATGACGAATAAGTGTAAAAGGCATTTTCTCACATGGACAAAGCATGTGATACCTCCATCGGTACATTGAAAGTATGATATATGGACAATTAATACAATAGTTACAATATTACCAATTGTAGGAAGTACACGTTAAAACATATTTACTTTAGAAGAAATAGGTAAGGCCTGATATTTGAACTTTGTTTTGCATATATAATATATGGGTCATGCTATTAATTGCATTCGTTCAGATACATCTAAAGATCAACATGTATGTACGTATGGATGGATGGATGGAAGGATGGATGGATAGATGGATGTACAGTTATATATATATATATATATATATATATATATATATATATATATATATATATATATATATATATTGAAGAATCCATACACTAATTATTTTTTTTAGTTGTTGTTTACTTTTATTGCAGAAGATACTGAAATAATATTTTTGTTGATACATGTACATACGCATTTATTTACGCATCATCTACGTGCGCGACTCTCGGTTTAGAAGTTAGTAACGGTGTTAAATGTTGTTATTCCAATGAGCTATATCAATACAGAAAGTAAATTTAATGCAGGAAGTAATTTACTACATATACTTAGGTGGCAGGGTCCAGTTTCGTAAATTGCTATAAAAAAAATTGTGCAATGAACCACATTTTGTATTATTTTCTTGTTCTTTATTCATATGCAATTAATTCTTATACATTAGCCTTATCATAGTACCTCTATTTGTCTCCTTATTTTGAATCTCTCATCTCTATAGGATATTCAAGGGAGGTAATTTCTTTTTGCACCTATAAATTATACCTATTGGTATCAGGACAAGTTAGCATATTTTGAGCTTAACTAAGTTGCTTTGAGAGAAAATGGTGGTTTAAAATGTGTTTACTTGATTTTCATGTAGGTAGCAAGCTCTGTACTCCTATTTTAATGAAAGTTATTCATATTTCATTGCAGACACACAAAAACATTACATGACATGACATCACACACATTCTTCTAAGTAATTTCACTCCACTGGAGCAAATGCACTTTCAAGAAATCATAAGTAGACATACTGTTATAAATGGTGAATGTCATCAATGGAACGGTGTTGCAAATAGTGATGGATATGGCATATTGCGGACAATGTTTTGAGGAAAAAGAATTCAAGTTTTAGTACTTTTGTGAACAGTTCCACCATATTGGATTTAAACTTACAGTTATTGCATTGCACACAAACAGTAATGCACAAACCCTGTCTTTTGTGTACCGTAACAACTGGAAAAGCATTCTTACATTGATGTGGCAGAAATACCCTGATTAGTTCTGAAAGTTTATTGATGTTGACAACACAGTTTTCTTCTGGCATACTGTAGCCACTATTTTTACTGAGTACAGAATGAGTAATAATGTCAGTTGTTTTCCTTTTGGCAGGTCTCAATTTGCATGGAATGATGTTAGGATCTGTTGTCTCAGTCATATTGGTAGAAGCACTAGTTTGAAGCATGTATTCATTGTGATCCAAATGCACTAAAGATTGATTATGAAAGACAGACTTGGCTTCATCATGACTTGTATTTTCTGGTAGGTCCTTATTTAAAGTAATAGAAGTTACAACATGTCCCTTTTTGTACTGAGTTTTCTTCTTGTTAATATTTTTCTTGTAGCTTTTCTTTCTATTTCCTCTCATTCTCTATATCCTTGCAATTGCTAAAGTCAGCTGTGAGTGGATAGGATTCTGAGAATATTTGGGTTAACTGTATGGACTGTGTATTCATTTTGTATTTTGGGCTTGAGAATGGTTCATTTCAAAGGCCTGTTGTCACTGAATGATATGTTGATGTAAGTTCAGCAAGGTTCCTCACATCAATGTCCCAACATAGAATACTATTTGTTTCTTTTATATCTGTCCCAATTAGCTAGACATTGGTGTATCCCCCCCCCCCAATGCTGTTTATGTTAGCATCACTAGAACAATACCAGGTCAGGAATGTTGATGTGTGTGTCTCAAGCTATAATTATTATTAAAGTACATTATAAATGTAAATGTATGGTAACATTTTTCTTAAGTGGCACTTTTTAAAAGAAAAATTTCAACAAATAATTGCTTGAACAATAGAGAAGTTCTATCACATATAACAAAGAGTGTATCTCATATTCAGTCACTATTTGCAACTGTAAAATCCATTCTTAGCATTCAGTCAACATCATCATGTAATTCTGGTATCTTCCTGACTATACGATGGCAAAAAGGACAGAAAACATATTCCATTGCACACAAGTTTAATTCTTTTCAAGACAGCAACCCTAGCACAAAGTATATACAATGCAATGCATTTTGCCGCAATGTAGTCACTTTTCTAAAAGAGTAATAACATTTTTATTTTAGCATACAAAATAATTTCCTTGATACCATTTTGCTAGATAATGTCTACGTAAGTGATATGTACAAAATTTTTGACAGAAATTATTTTTTGCAAAATGCTTAAGGTGGCAGGGTCCAGTTTCGTAAATTGGCCCCTGGCAAATTTCTTAACTTAAGGGTATGGTGTGAGTTTTTGAGCTACTATTGTGTAATAATTAAAGATATGGATAAATTTGTGAACTAGGTGTTTCAGGCTTGTGTTGTTCTTGAAATTGATGTCAGACATGTACACTTTCCATAGTTACTCTGCAGTATGTAGATAGTGAAATACCAATAGTCGGCTAGGAAGAAGAGCTAGCCTCCAATAGCAGTAGACACGTGGGTTCAAGGCAAGTAGAATATCTCAAAAACGGCATGGATGACAACTATAATGAATTGCATCAAGGTATTTAGTAGACAATGTTTTTCAAAATTTTCATCCAGGGAAAGGCCTTGCGTTTGCACTGTGATCACCACATGCTGTCAAAAATGGCCTTCGGATGTGAAAAATGCATGTATAAAATAGAGGTTGGGGTACATAAACATTTTATTCTAAGAACTTCAGTAGACTTGTCAGGTCAAGTGTGTGATATGATTATGTTGGACTACATAATACCTATCCAGAAATATGGACCTTTTTGACCTCACTCGCGTATTATTTTTTTAATGAATTTTTATATTAGGCAGGTGCATGCGACATTAAATTTGTACATAAAAACTGGACCCTGCCCCCTTAGTATCCATAAAGAAGAAAGACAACTCAGTTTGTTTTCAGTCATACAGCAGTTTGTAGATTCCTTGGATTGTCTACACCTTCCAAGAGGGCAACACTCGACATCTATTTTTGGCTTGATAAATGTTGCTTTGTCATGTCGCATGTTAAATTAAATGCTGGCCTTGTGCAGTCTTGTTTTTGTGGGGGGTGGGGGTGGGGTGGTTTTAGTTGTTTTTGTTATTTGCTCGTTTTCTTAAATCCTCGGGCATTCGTGATGTAGTCAAGCCTTGAATAATTTACGAATCACAATTGAACTCACTTCAGAATTTACTGGAAACCAAAATGGTGTGATACAATTTTTATATGGACAAGTCACTCAGGTTTACTCCCTTTGTCTAACTCATTCATTACTTGACATTTTGACCGCATCAACATCACTGATGACACGCAAAAAAATATACACACACGCACACACACACACACACACATACACAAAAGGAAAAAAAAGCAGGCACAAAATAAACTATCCACACAAAGTGAAGATGATAAAATCAAACCCAAATATGCTATCAACACAATATACTCGAACGCATATACAGACACATATTTACAGAGGGAAGAAGAAAAGAAAATTCAGAATATATGATCCACACAGAAGGATTAGGAAGAAAACTAAACCCCAAATATACTGTCAACACAAACGTACACGCATGCATACATACACACACTCTACTTTCCACACAAACACAATATATACTGTCCGCACACAGGAAGGAGGAAAAACCTACAATATATATTATCCACACACACGTACGCGAATGCATACAAATATATATTCTGCTATTCACCCAGAAGGGAAGGGGAAAACCCCACACAATATATTATTCACACAACGTACGTGCACGTATACAAACACAATATATATTATCCATACAACGTACGCGCACGCATACAAACACACATTATACTATCCACACAAATGTAGGCGCACGCATAGAACGGGAAGGAAATAACCCCAATATCTACTATCAACACAGAACGGAAGGACAATAAACATTATATACTATCCACATAGTGTAGGGACAATGTTGGCAAGATTAAACACACACATACGTACGCACAGACGCAAGCACGTGTTACTGCATTGGGTGACAGTAAGTATGGAGACTAGTGGTTTGAAAGATGGGAAGACAGAGTTATTCTTACATTCGAGAGAGAAAGAAAAAATAGTAAAGAAAAACAAAAAAGAAGTGAATCACACCATTTTTGGTTCTGTTATTGTTTACGGTATTCTAGGACAAAGATAATTAAGAAAACCATACATTCTATGTGAAATATATTCATTGTTTGCATGCATTCGTCATATTCATAAAACGATAGTGACAGTTATTGTCGACTGACTGCTTAACATTTCCTCAACGTATCCAAAATGTATAAGATGTCCTGCGTTTTGCAGCACACGCTGGAAATAACGTT